>JBAWJQ010002354.1:1200000-1800000 GCA_037783105.1 Bactrocera zonata
CAATGAGTTCCTGCAAAACTTTGTATGCCCAATGAATCCCACCCACCTCTCTCTCTCACTATGGTCCGACCCCGTCGAAACAACACGTACCCTGGTCTCTCGTTAGATGATTTCGATGATAACTAATTTAAGGCTTACTACCTAAATAGAGTCCAGATATCAGCTTTAACGGCAAATGTTCGGTTTTATGCTATTTAAAATAAATATGTATTTAAAAACTAACCCAATACGTATGTATCTGAAAATTGCCTGTTTACTTTTCGCTGTGTGATTGAGTATAAAATTAAATCGGTACGACGATCGGTGCAGAACGGCCACCTGATCTGCCAGTATTACTATAAAATACCTGACCTCGGCCGGAACATTTGAAACATATAGCATTCCAGATTTCGTAAGCTCATTCTGACAATATCGATCTTCTTGGTTTCCAGCTTTATTTTGTATAAACAATTTCTTCATACCTACAAGATAGATCTCTAAAACTAAAGCAGCTAAAGCTAAAACGGTTTAGTTTTCAATTGTTGCTGATCTTGGAATGAATCCTTTTGAATAATATAAACTGCACTGAACACGAAACATATGTACATTGAACCTTTTATAATATATTACAATGAATTATATTCATTATCTTTTATTATTTCGATAAATTAGTCATACAAAAATGTAATTATTAAAAAAATAAATAAATAAAAAATGACAAATGACAAAGTCTCTTCAGAAAATGAAAATGATAACTCAAATATATTGTAGTTGTATGTTAAATGAACTTCAAACAAGTTACTGCAGCAGATAAGAATGTTAGTCATTGAAGTAGAAATTCCTCTGTGTCATTAAAGTCCGAGAAGCTTTCAGGATAATGCTTATATTCCTCATAACTTGTAATCACTGAATGGTGTAACGAGGTTTGAAGTTCGGTCCAATAACGTTTTCTTCATTTCTAGTTGTAGTAAAATCTCTAGGTCATCCAGCTTGAATAGTTGATAGTTTAAAGCTGTTGTTGTAGCGGCAGAAAGCATTCCTGGAGTAATTTCGAAGCATGGTGTCGAAATAACCGTCCTTGGCCGGATAAAAGTACGTGCCCGTTACGGTTACTTAGATCCGACTGTCGTGGAAACAGATTTAAAGTAATACTCGGTAACTGTGTGCCAACCACTGGATATCTGCAAATTTGTTAGTAAAATTATTGTATAATTTTATTATTTATTTAAATATGACTTGTAAATAAGTTTACAGACGGACTAGGAAACTAAGGGAACTGCCTGCTAAGGCCTTCGTCCCATTTTGTATAGATATTAATTTACTTATGTGTACATTTCAACTCTAAATTAATTTTAATAGCATTGGGGGTAGTTGCTTGATTGTATTTACATAGTCCAGTGTTGCTTTAACGGTGTGTAAATCAGCATTTTGCGATGTGTCATTGTTGCAGTTTATTAGGTGTTGCATGGCTAGGGTATCATTACAGTTCAAGTGGTGGTGATTCCATTGAAAGTAGGTGTCTGCGAGTTGGTCTGGTAAGACCGTTTAAGTCTCATCTCGTTGCTGGTGTTTTGTATTAAAATTTGATTTGCTGCCATGTTGTTGATGTAATTAGTGCATAGTTTTGTAGTGAGCATTAATTTTATTATCATAATTTTAGACACGTTGCTTTTTAATAAAGTTTGCGAGACACCTTTATTATCTTTTTCGGTGTAGTTGTTGATTAAAAAGGTAGGATGAGTATCATTTTTAGCTAATTGATCAGCGCTTTCATTACCTGTAATGTTTACATTGTTTGCATACTTTTCTCCTTTTTTATATTCTTGCAACCAGTTGCTACACAGTATTATAGTCTTGTTCACATAAAGGTTGTACGTATTACCTGAAACTGAATGAGGTAGATATAGTCTTTATATATAAAAATCACGTGTCACGTTGTTTGTCCGTGATGGACTGCTAAACTACTGAACCGATTTTAAATTTGTTTGCACACCGTGTGCAATTTGATACAACTTGAGAGACAGGATAGTTTACATCTCAATTTATAATCGCAATATTATATTATTGCAAATTATTTGTATTGTTACAAAAGTAGTATTAAGTTGTATAGTGTTACAAAAGTAGTATTAAGTTGTATTTGTATTGCTATATGCATCCATTATTATGAACAATAGCTGTAGGTATATGGAATAGCATTTGTCTTATTGTAGACATCTGGCGCCGCGGCTGTTTGTTTGTCGAAGCAATAGCTACATCTGGCACCGTATAGCAGTATGTTCTGGTGGTTTCTAGACGCAATATTCTAGAAGGACACATCGGCATCTAGCGACATCTGGCGCCGTATAGCAGTATGTTCTGGTGGTTTCTAGACGCAATATTCTAGAAGGACACATCGGCATCTAGCGAGAAGTGCGTGGCTATATAAGCCGTGGCAGCGCCAACGTAATCAATCAGTGCTAAGAGTAAACTGCTATAGTGTAGACGAGTTGTGAAATAAAGAGTTGTTGAATTAAATTAAACAGTGTTGATTTTATTTGTCAATCCAGAGATACGAACCTAACAAAGTAAACTAGCAAGCAGTAAATTCGTAACAGTATATTATTTGACATTCAAAAGATTCCAACAGATGGCGCTAATTAATGAAAAGATTGAGTAAATATTCAACAGATGGCGGTATGTTAGAAATAGAAAAGTTTTATATAAGCTACAATTTAATAGCATAATCTCTAATTATTTTAATATTCAAATACAAAATAAATTTAGGTTATACCTTAATTTCAGCAAATTGAATAATAATTGAATACTTACTCAATCCAGCCAACAGTTAACGTCATCTGTTAGAATATTTTCGAGCTAAAGCTTAGTACGCAGCTCTCAAGAAACGTAAAAACTTCATATAAAAAAACGCTTAAGAAACGGTCCAGAAACGTTCCTGCGATAAAGTTACTTGTGCTAGTACGCAGCTCTTAAGAAAGCTAGTACTAATTTTTAATACTTTTTTTCAATAAAATGTGAATATGGCAAACCTGGTTTTGCAAAGATACATCAAATCAACAATTGTTTCTTGCAGGAAATTCGAAGTACTCGTCAAATTCATCCTAAATTAGTTGAAATCATTATTATAAAGTATGTTCCATTTTGAAATGTTGTATAAAACCAACCAATCGTCAACAACATTCCTTAAATCTCAATGAAAATATTTGTGTTACCATACACATACTTACATACATACATACGCACAAAGTTTGTTTACTTTGTTTATTCTCTCTTGCTCTTCTAATGTGGATCATTCACAATGCGTAACCAGCTGTCAATATTACTTCAGAAATAATGTATTTTTGTTCTTGAGCAATTACTTGAGAGCTGCGTACCAACCTTAACGGATAATTGTGATTGTCAAATAATAGACAAAGGATTTGTAATAAAATAATATTGCGATTATAAATTGGGATGTAAGCTATCCTATCAATAAAAAAAATATAATACTAAGCTTTAAGGAAAAAATGAACTGATTTATTTGAATCATAACTAGCTCAGAGAGGATGCTATTTTGGCAGCAAAAATGTTGATGTTGACGAAATTAACTTCCAAATGCAACAGTTTTTAAAAGGCGATCTGATGTCTTTTAAATCAATCGATACTGTTCTTAATGAAAATGAAAGTGTAAGTTTTCCAATTGAATTTTTAAATTCACTAGATGTACCCGGAATGGCACCGCATATTCTTCGATTAAAGAATGGTTCACCTATTTTTCTCCTGCGTAATTTGAATTCACCTCGATTATGCAATGGTGCGAGTTTGGCTATCAAAAAGATCGCCGGAAATATTCTTGAAGGAACCATATTACCTGGAAAGTTTAAAGGTGAAGTGGTCCTGTTGCCACGTATGTATTTCAATGATACCATCGGATTCTATGATACCCTTCAGGAGGCTACAATTTCCAGTTCGTTTAGCTTTTGCAATGACGATAAATAAATGTCAAGACCAAACAATCTCCATTTGTGGTTTAGATTTGGAAAATCCATGTTTTTCTCATGGGCAAATACTCGTATATGTTGCATGTTCACGTATAGGAAAACTGTCGAATCTATTTGTGTTAGCTAAATACGGATTAACAAAAAATATTGTCCACCAATTACTGCTAAATTAAATCGAGATTAAAAGTATTGATAATTCGAAATATTGAATATTATTCTTAAAGATTTAAAACTATTTGTTAGAAATTTAAATAAAAAAATTTAATTAATTCTATTGTATTAACTCTTGCCAAATTCAATAGTATGACAATATTGTTCAATCCTATTAAAAGTACTTCCCTTTCAAATTTCAATCCTGTGGATTCTTATACCAGCTTTAACGTTTCCATCTTCTTTCGTACATAACAATTTCATTGCATTAGGTTGTCAAGAAAGTCTTGCGGTATTTTCGCTAGTTGGCGCTGAAAGCGCGTAGTTCTAGTTTTATTCGTCGCATCGGGTCATGCTATACCTTTTTGGAAAGCTCATTTCACGCGCTAACACGTGTTTGATTAATTGTCGTTTCTTTTAAGTCGTTCGTGAGTTATAGCGTCGCAAACATGGAGCTAAATAAAGAGAAAATACGGCATATTTTACAGTACTACTACGATAAAGGTAAAATGCATCTCAAGCCGCCAATAAAATTTGTGCAGTTTATGGAACCGATACAGTTTCCATTTCCACCGCACAACGATGGTTTCAACGTTTTCGTTCTGGTGTAGAGGTGGTCGAAGATGCGCCACGCTCCGGAAGGCCTGTCGTCGAAAATTGCGATAAAATCGCTGAATTGGTCGAAAGAGACCGGCATAGTAGTCATCAAACCGTTATAAACCATTTGAAGATGCTTGGAGTCACTAAGAAGCTCGATGTATGGGTGCCACACGAATTGATTCCATAAAAATACCGCAAGACTTTTTTGACATATCATCATATTTTACTCGTATCGAAACATCGCAGTCGAACAATTTTTCACTTGCTTGTCGCACATATGCACTGTTTGATGAACGAACGCAAAATGTCGTGTAGGGCGAAACGATTTCATACAGATCGAACACATTTCCGTATCGAATCGAGATCGAAAGACCACAAACCAGATCGATCATGTTGTGATAGACGGAAGACACGTCTCCAGTATTTTAGATGTGCGTGTGCTTCGAGGTCCTAACATCGACTCGAACCACTATCTTGTTGCAGCCAAGATTCGCACCCGCCTGTGTGCAACAAAAAACGCACGCCAACAAACACAAGGAAGGTTCGACGTCGAGAAGCTGCAATCATAACAGACAGCCGAACGATTTTCTACTCGGCGTGCACTCCTGCTCTCTGAGAGCACTCGTCAATAACTCGGTATAAGGGAACTGTGGGACGGCATTTCAAACTCCTTACGTACAGCTGCAACCGAAACCATTGGTTTTCGGAAAATGCAAAAGAATAGCTGGTACGACGAGGAGTGCCGTGTCGCAGCGGAAAGAAAACAGACCGCCTACCTCGCAACGTTACGATCGACCACAACACGTGCGGGATGGGATAGATACCGGGAGTTGAAGAGGGAAGCGAGAGGCATTTGCTTGATAAACTGACCAACAGGGGTAATGCTCGAAAATTCTACGAAAAAATGCGGCGGCTTACAGAAGGTTTCAAGACCGGAGCATACTCTTGTAGAACTCCCAAAGGTGATCTAGTGACCGATGCCCAGAGCATACTTAAATTATGGAGGGAACAGTTCTCCAGCCTGCTGAATGGCAGTGAATGCACAACGCTAGGAGGAGGCGAACCGATTCCCCAGTCGATGACGGTGGAGCAGACGTTCAATTGCCCGACCATGAAGAAGTTCGAATAGCAATTACCCGCCTGAAAAACAACAAAGCGGCAGGGGCCGATGGATTGCCGGTCGAGCTATTCAAACACGGCGGCGAAGAACTGATAAAGAGCATGCATCAGCTTCTTTGTAAAATATGGTTGGACGAAAGCATGCCCAACGATTGGAATTTAAGTGTGCTCTGCCCAATCCTTAAAAATGGAGACCCCACAATCTGCGCCAACTACCGTGGGATAAGCCTCCTCAACATCGCGTATAAAGTTCTATCGAGCGTATTGTGTGAAAAATTAAAGCCGAACTGATTGGACCTTATCAGTATGGCTTTAGACCTGGCAAATCAACATCGGACCAGATATTCACCATGCGCCAAATCTTGGAAAAGACCAGTGAAAGGAGAATCGACACGCACTACCTCTTAGTCGATTTCAAAGCTGCTTTTGACAGCACGAATCGGAGCTGCCTTTGCCGCGATGTCTGAATTTGGTATCCCCAAAACTAATACAGCTTTGGAAACTGACGTAGAGCGGCACCAACAGCCCCGTCAGGATCGGGAAGGACCTCTCCGAGCCGTTCGATACCAAACGAGGTTTCAGACAAGGCGACTCCCTGTCGTGCGACTTCTTCAATCTGCTGCTGGAGAAAATAGTTCGAGCTGCAGAACTTAATCAAGCAGGTACAATCTTTTATAAGAGCGTACATCTGCTGGCGTATGCCGATGATATTGATATCATCTCATTATTTAGTTATTATTTTGGTTATCAGTTTGTTACCTATAACATATAAACATGTCAACTGGACAAGCAGTAACAAGATTATCTGTTACCCATTTGTGACTTCTAATAAATTCAATTCTTTTAAATAAATTCAGTTTTTTTTATTATTTCGCTTTATTTAATAAAAAAATAAAAATAATCAAATATTTACTTAAACTAATAATTTACCTATTATTATTACATTCGCCAGAAAAATAATACAAATTAAGTTTATTTCAGTACAAATATTATAATTCTAAAAATTCATATTTGTAAGAGTAAAATTAGAAACTTCAACTTAAAACTAATATTTACAACGTAAAACTAATATACATATATAAGCTATAATAAGAAAACTTATGTTAATTTTGCCTTAAGTTTATGCTTTTTTTGCTTGAAACGATTGTGGCTTAAGGCCACAAATTTTCGGAGCTCCCCACAGATAGTATTTTCATCCTTGTCCAGAAATATATCTAAAATGAAGCGTTATAAGTTAGGGCATTCTAATATATATATATATATCCGTAAAAAATCTACCAAAAACTAACCCTGCGCACTTAAGCTTTAGTAGAGATTCCTTCACCTTGCGCCCCTCTAAATTGTACTGGTACATTAGATCGTCAGAAAACATACCACGCCTTTTGCGCCCTTTGACCTCAATATTTGCCGCATCTGTAAAAAAAAATTACAGTAAATTATATTACAATCGCATAATATTTAAAAAGGAAATATATACCATAGCATCCGTGCTTTCCTTTTGTGAAAGTTTGTCTTCCACGAAGCGCACGTGCTCTTCCGATACATGGGCAGTTTCGAAGCGAGCTCCACTTAATGCTCGTCCTCCAAGTCACCGGTGATGCGGCTAATTGAATAGTGCGTCTTTGCCGCTATGACGCGGCATTCGCGCAATAATTTACTTTTCTGGCATCTAGAATGTTAAAATATAAAATTTACCTTCTGTTTTAATTTGGTAATGTAATACTGTGTTACTTACTTTGTCTGTTAGGGACTTTTCAATGGCAGTGAGAGGGGATTATATCTGATAAATATATGTAAATGTATTTTTATAAAGCAAATTCATATACATACATATGTATGTATGTATTTATATGTTAATACATTTTACCTGCATGGCCGCCAGACGATGGTGACAGTACCACAATTTGTGATCGTTCTTCTGGAGGAGCGCAAACGAGATTGTAAGATATTTTTTTAAGATTTTATCTGTAAAAAAATTTTATTAAAAAATGAAAACTATTTATGCTAAATACAACCTCTATGGGGGCTCAACGGTTGTGAGCATTCCACTTCGGTATCCATTTCTTCCACGAGGTCATCGAAATTTATTCTATGAAAAATCATAAAAAAAGTGATGAATGAGTGGAACTAAAAGAATTTTATCATCTATTGGTATGGAAAAATACTTATACATATATAATATCAAACTGACTTAAGTCTACCTCATTTTCTGAAACTTTAAAGTAAAGGAGTTGTTTATTTCAGCACTAAGGACAAGACAATTTAAAAATGGTTTAAAAAAAAATAAAATGTAAATATCCTTTTGTAAATATCCTTTTTTGAAGCAACGCTGACACATAGATTTAAAGATATTTGCATTTAAAGTTGAAAAATTGACAACTTTTGAATTGATAATTAGTATATTGTGAATAACTTTTTCACTTATATTATGCACTTTTCACTTACTAACACTTTTCTATAACGTTTTTGTATATTATTTTTTTTTTAATATGTATTGCAAATAAAGCTTTATTTTAATTATTTTGTTTTAGTTAAATTCACTGCATTTGCACAACAAGAATAGGGTTGCATACTAGCAAATAAGTGTCAACGAAAGAAAATAAGCGAAGAAATTATACCCCAAATAGCTGAAAAAATTTTAATATAAAAAATATTTTGTCATAAATAAAAGCAAAAACAAATTTAAGGTTCATATGTATGTTTTATTGCTTGGAAAAGCTTTTCAAATGGATCTTCATGTTTTTTTTCGTATGGTTTTAGGCCACAGACACTCAATAATCAAATCAGTAAAGTTTTGTTGGTTAGAGTAATTGTCCTTTAAAAAGAAACACTGTGACTCAATCCTTTGAGTGTGTGTCCCGTCTGGGGCGACAAAAGGATTTTCCGGATCACTATGATTGACCCTTCGGTGCTCATACCCATGATCGGAAAGGCAATTATAAGTCGGTACATATAATTGACCCTTCCGCCATGTGCTTCTTGATAATAGCTATGAGCACCTCAGCAGATCTAACGTTCTCGGGACATACTACCAATCTACCATGCCCAGTACCCAGTGACCTTCAACTCTTCTACCTGACATATGAGAAAATAAGTTAGTACGTTAAATTTTATATACTAATAAGAGTTATTACCTTTATTGTATTTTCGTTTTCCAAACTTGCGTTCATCTATTTGTACAATTTTTCAGAAACCACAAATTTTCCCCACAGTCTCTTCATGGTCTATTTGATACAACACAACGGCTTCTCGACAATAGCTGTACCAATCGCATATGGTGGCTGTTGGTCTGACAGCAATGAGAAGCGTATGCGAACACCAGGTAAAATATCTGAGGCAATGGTATTTTCGCATTTTCAAACCAAGTGCCTTTGGCCCTCGATACAGCAGCCAGCGAACGGCAACTACCTCTACGGCATCTAAAAGACCCCACCGTATTATTCCCCGATAGAGTGAGGATTATGGGTGTTTTATGCTTGCGGCACAATTATTGCTTATAATTAAGCCCTCTTGTTCCGCAAAGGCAATGCACTTCTCCCTAGTGCTAAATGTCTCCACAACTTTAGTTATGTTCCACATTTTTCTTAGTTCTGCAACGGTAAGAACACTTTTACGTACACCGCGGCTGGTGGAAGGTTCACCGAAATCTACAGAGAATACTTAATTAAAAATTTTAAAATTTATAGATATTTGTTAACATACCTGATCGTTGTGCACACATTTTATAATTTTTTTCTTTTTAATTAAAAACCAATTTGAAGAAATGAAAATATTTAAAAAACACTAACCACACTTGCTAATTGCTTCGCCAAATTTAAAAGTAAAAGCGAAACAAAAAAAAAAGAAACAGAACTTAGTTTAAAAATTAACAGTACAATTGTTGCTAGAATTATTCCTGTTAAAGAAAATTAAGTGTTAAAAAGGGAGTTATACCCTTCACGGTATTACAACTTTTTATCCAAACTTTAAAAAATTATTCTAGTTTATCGAATTCTGTGGAATCCTTCATCGTCGGTCCAATACCGAAATGTTCAGAGTTCTTTCGCGTAGAACTCCTTTTTGTACTGGCGGCCTCATTCGTTAGTTGACTGTCGACGCGGATAAACGTTGCGATATTTTTCATAGTGATTTTTAGGTGATTTTTGCGATTTTCTTTTGTGCGGTCGTTTGTTTACGCAGTTTAGCTGACACCGTTATTGCCTGGGGCGTGTGCATAGCGGTCGGTGAAATTGTTGACCGCGAGTGTTTTGAGCGGGTACACATTTTTTGTACAATTTGTGCATTTTTTGTGTACTGACTCGGTAATTATTGCAGTAAGTAATTTAATTATTACTACTTTATATACGGACAACATGGTCATCCACGTTGTTGTTATTGGCGGAAGCTTCGCACGGTTCCAGTGTAGCTCCGTGTTGTTGGCACTCTTGCTGACTGGACTGCCTGCCAGTAGTTCTGGGTGCAAGCGTCTGTCCAGTGTTGGAGATTGCGACTCCTATGAGGACCAACGGTCGTAACAGCGAACCGTTTAGCCCACGGTGCGATTCGGCTCAGTGCCACATCGGTCGACTCCGGACCGTTACGGGGACTTTGTCCGGCCGGCGGCCAATTGAGCGGCTTTAATCCGGCCACTGGTTGGGGTTGTGGGCTGTGCCACTGTGAACACCTATAATCCACCGCTTGGGTGGTCGCTGTTGTTGAGCGGTCCTTTGCGTGGGTCGCACTTTTCAGCGAGAGACGCACGCACCTGGAGAGCAGCTGCTCCAGAATTTTTTTTGTCCGTGAGCGTTCTACGCTAGTGGTACGCCAGCGGATTAGTTCGACTGAACGGTGAGTCGGGATGCGAGATACCTCCTGGACGGAAGAGGAGGACGAAGGCCCTCGCTGGAAGCGGAGAATCCGCCACTTCTACTTCTACAGTCGTGGACGACTCCACGTGGGGCGGCGAGGGGGAAGCGACGGGAGCGACGGTAAGGTCTGCACCGCGGAGTAAGGCGCGTTTGGGGTCAACGCGTCAAGAGGGCGGAAGTGAGGGAGGGAGCGGGAGTTGTGGCGGGAATGCCAATATGGCCACCGCTGAGAAGGTGGTTACGCGTGCTGGGTCGCCGTGTCATGAGGGGGAAATCGAGGGAGGGAGCGGAAGTCGTGGTGGAAGGGCCAGTGTGGCCACCACTGGGAAAACCGTCAAGGACGGTTGGCAAAGAAACGGGTGCCGAGCGTGCCAAAGAGGCCGGAAATAAGCGGGATTATTCGTGGGGAGCAGTTGTTGTTGGGGGTGGGGCAGTCAGCCATGTTGCGGCTGCCAAAAGAATAACGGGGGAGCTTGTGTGTGACCCTCTTATAAATTTCGAACGACTTGACCGATATGAATGAAATAAGTGGGGTTCTAAGAAAAACACATTTTTAAACTCAAGAAGATTAACCGTGCGATTCTGTAACGTGAGACAGTATCAAGTCTCTAAATTTGAGATTTTGAGTTAGAGACAATTTTTGAGACTTGAGACGATTTTGCTATTCTGTAAGTGACAGTAACTAAAAATTTTCGAGTCTCTCAATTGAAAACGAACAGGTCTGAACATCTGTCACATTTCATTATTTAGAGATGTACATATGTAAAACCTGAATGAAAGAAGACTGTCGATAACAAATATTAAATTACCTTTAACGCAGTTGAAAAGATGAATTACCAATTAAAATAAAAATAAAATGCTGTATTTGAAATATTATAGAGCTAAAATTTATGTGAAATTGATTTTTTTTTTACTTTTACCTGATTGAGTTTTGTATAAAACATAAATACCGATTATTTTCTGTGATGATCTCAATAAGTGAATTGTCAATACATTCAAAATGGAAAACAGAGGTAAGTAAACGTTAAATTAAAGATTTGCTGTTATATTCTTTTACTTTTATATAATTAACTGTGGCATTTCCAGAATCCTTGCGTACAACAAAGGAGCAAATTGAATGCTACTTAGCATTTCTAGAGCTTCACTCTCAAATGAAGCTCCACAAGAACGATCCCATACTGCCCAAAAGGTTAGAAGAGCTATGGATCGAGCTTGCTCAACAATTAAACGCTCTAAAGGGTCCATCACGTTCGCCTACCAAATGGAAGGAGGTATATCTTTACATATACACTTATATATATATTACAATTGTAATAAATATCTTGTTTATTTTACAGTGTTTAAACCATTGGAAAAATCAAATTCAATCCTCCGAGTTGGAAGAGCGGGCGATGGAAGCACTAGGGAGGACCGTGGTTGATGGACTGCCTGATGTCCCAACTATTGGAGTAGAGGTATGATTAAATAAAATCCTTGCGTATAATATGTTTATAAACATATTTATATTAGTAAATAAAATGGAATATTTTCTTTTTTCGTTTAGAACGACATTATAATCGATATAGATCCGCAGAGTCCGACAGTAAGTGAGATGCCATCAACTTCACGATCTCGAAGGCAGACTTCTCAAGAAATGTTTGCTGACATGATGGCTACAATGAAGAAGAGGAGCGAAGAAGAGGCTAAATTTAGAGAGACATCGCAACAATGCTTCCAAAATGTTGCGGACTCTTTGAATAATATGGCAAATGCTATTTTAAAGCTATCATAAGCTGTTTAAAAAAAAAAATTTTTTTTTTTAATTTTTTAAGTTAAGAAGATATTTTTAAGTTCCTATTAATGTATATAATGTACATACACACCAAAGAATATTTTTAAATAAAATTATTTTTAAGTTCCTATTAGTGTATATAATGTACATATGTACATATAAAAGAAGACTGAATAAGTTAAATTATTTTTATGTTCCTATTAATGATTATTATGTACATACATATAAAAGACTGAATAAATGAATTTATTAATTTTTTTGAAAATATAAATGAAAGATTTATTTGTAAAGATATTTATTTACAAAGATTGTGTCAGAGAATTTAAGCAGTTACGTCGTGCATTTATTCCTGCATTGTAATACAGATTTGTTTGAGCTGGAGAATTATCATTGAAGGAAGAGTCTTCAAAGTTTTCAATGTCGATTTCATCGAAGTCACAAATACCATGTTTTTGCAAAATGTTTTGGAAAATTGAGGAAGTATAAACTAAGAACGCGGCGTTTGAGGGTGTATACCTCAGTACTCGCTCTTTAGATAAGCAACGGAAACGAGACTTTAAAACACCAAAGGCTCTTTCAATTGTGTTCCTGGCCTTTATATGGATTCTGTTATAAAGAGCTTCATTGGTGCAGATGGGTTTGATATAGGAGTCAAAAGCCATGGATCTAGTGGATATTCTGAGTCACCTATAAGCCACTTAAATGAACAAGAAACATGTTCTCTTAATAATTTTATTCTCGCCGGCGATGTTCTCCAAATTCCGGAGTCATGGCATGAGCCAGGAAAACGAGCATTTAAATGGCGAAAAATAAGTTTGTCGTCATACATACATACATATATTAATTACATTGAATTAATATTTTAACCTACCGCTTCTACGTTAATACTGTAGTAACCCTTTCTTTCATGTGGAATAACGTTAGACGACGAAGATGGTCCAATTATAGCAACATGGGTGCAGTCAATAGCACCAATGACTCCTTTTATTCCAAACCCATTTTAATTGTGTTGTAGTGCTCTGTTGCATTTGGGAAGCTTATTTCCACATTTTTGTGTTCCAACACAAGTTTGCATATATGCCTTATACTTCAAGATACGCTAGATTGGCTCATGGCAGATAAATGGCTATGAAGAACAGAGCCATTGGCCATCTCGAAGGTCGTCGTTGACTAGTGTATCTCCGTACCATTTGGTCCATTGTGTCAACTCCAACTTTATATTTATTATAAACATTTATTATTTCTGGTTTTTGTTTAGCGTCATCACCAACTGATATATCTGAATGCATTGTCGATATCAGAATGACAGCTTTATTTTTTTTTAGGAACCTAGGAACACATGGTAACCTTTTCGTGAAATCCAAAAACTGTTGAATACTGCTCCCGTGTCTTATTCGCTCCCATAACACTAGGGATGTAAGGTTTATTCTTTTTTAGCATGCCAACAATGGTAATATTCCACGACAACAAATGTTTAGCAACTGGTACAGTTGTAAAGAAGTTATCCATGCAGTTGTTTCTACCATTACCTCGGTACGGAGCCGCGAATTCTTTCACTACTCTTTGACCTTGATTTTTTTCTCGAGTATTATGCGTTTTACCAGAGTACATGATCCCTTGCAAAGGATATGCTTTTTCTGCATCACAAATTTTCGTAGGTAAAAATTTGTTTGAAAGTCTCGCTAATTGACAACGTTTCAGTACTGCGAGGACCAATATTTTACTACCTTCAGGCTCAGCTGTTTCTACTTCATTGTCGACATCATCACACTCACTACTTTCAAATTCTTCTTCTTCCACTGCTGAATTCTCTTCAGCGATTTCTTCTGTATCTTCAGAATCTTCTGGTTCGTTACGCACTAAATTACCTCGTTGATTTTGATGTCTACCTCTATTTGCTGGAAACCAGTCTTCGTCATCGCTGCCAGAAATCCTACTCGAATCACTGTCGTGTTCTCCAAGTATTTTCCTCAAGTACTCATTCCTTTCGGTTGCACTTAACCTAATAAATTAAATATTATGTGATATACGTCGTACATAATTATATAATACAAAATTCTAATTAAAATATTTACAAATGTTAAATATATGTAACGTTTACTTACCGAGCATAATCAGCTCTCGATAATTGTTCCAAAGCTTTATTTTTCACTGTCAAGAGAACACCAAATAAAACACGTCTGATCCCACCAAAAATCTGTTACGTACTAAAAACTGCTCGAATCTAGTGCGCGAAAGAAAACATAGAAATAACCTTGAGCTTTTCCGGCATCTTCTCGGCTCCGAACAATAAAAAACGGCCGACTACCTGGGGTAACCCAAAAAGGTTTCAGATATCATTCACGATTCTACGTTGTTATATTTTTCTATAAATTGTCACCGACTAATAATATTTGAAGAACAAAATTTTATAGAAAGTTTTTAGAAAACATTTTTTTAAATAAAACAAACAAAATTTCTAATACTCATATCGAGGGTACCCCGGTACCCGGTTGCTAAACGACGTTGGTAAAGTTGGTTATTAACATAAGGGTTAATACGTTTGTGACCTGCCTATTACCAGCTGACAAAATTTGAGACTATGTTTTGAGACTAGAGACTGAGACTGTGTTGTGAATAGTAACTAGTATCAAATTGATACTTTGTCTCAAAATGTCTCAAATAGAGACTAGAGACTGGTTACAGAATCCCGCTATAAAACAACACAAAAAATAGCTTTTTGAGCTCGAAGAGCTTACGGTCTTTTTCTTACGGACTTTTTCTTACGGTTTTCTATCTTCTATTCTTCGCTAAAATAAAAGCTAAATACTACATTTCGAGCATTATAACAAAAACTCAAACCATTAACCAACCTTTGGCCCTTTGCGCCAAAAAAATATGCAACAATTCAACTTCCCATAAACGTACTTAGTGCAATTACAATTCTTACCCAAAACTAATTTGCATACACAATTATGTTACAGATTTTCATGCCTAATTATTTTGCAAAGCCTAAAGGTAGGCTATAAGCCCTTTTAAAAATGGCTACATTTTTGATGGAGGGATGATAAATACTGTACTTTCTGTAAATAGTGATCTGTCGGAATTATATGTTGGGGAAAAAATTTGTAGCTGTGGCTGAGCGAGGGAGAGAGCTTTTGTGCTTTTTAGTGAAAGCTTTTATATTCAGTCAAAAGAGTCAAAACTTGTCTTAAATTATTAAAATCGTTTAGCTTCCAGCAAAAATTTGCGTTTATTTCTTCAGTTTTAACAAAAATATATAATAGTTTTGGAAATCTCTTGAAGCTTTTTTGGAGCTCTTTTAAAAATGGCTAAACATTTTTTGGAGAGAAGGTAAATACTGTACTTTCTACGAGTAGGAGATCTGACAGAATCACATGTTAAGGTTGGTACGCAGCTCTCAAGTAATTGCTCAAGAACAAAAATACATTATTTCTGAAGTAATATTGACAGCTGGTTACGCATTGTGAATGATCCACATTAGAAGAGCAAGAGAGAATAAACAAAGTAAACAAACTTTGTGCGTATGTATGTATGTATGTATGTGTATGGTAACACAAATATTTTCATTGAGTTTTTAGGATTTTTGTTGACGATTGGTTGGTTTTATACAACATTTCAAAATGGAACATACTTTATAATAATGATTTCAAGTAATTTAGGATGAATTTGACGATTACTTCGAATTTCCTGCAAGAAACAATTGTTGATTTGATGTTTCTTTGCAAAACCAGGTTTGCCATATTCACATTTTATTGAAAAAAAAGTATTAAAAATTAGTACTAGCTTTCTTAAGAGCTGCGTACTAGCACAAGTAACTTTATCGCAGGAACGTTTCTGGACCGTTTCTTAAGCGTTTTTTTATATTGTTACGAATTTACTGCTTGCTAGTTTACTTTGTTAGGTTCGTATCTCTGGATTGACAAATAAAATCAACACTGTTTAATTTAATTCAACAACTCTTTATTTCACAACTCGTCTACACTATAGCAGTTTACTCTTAGCACTGATTGATTACGTTGGCGCTGCCACGGCTTATATAGCCACGCACTTCTCGCTAGATGCCGATGTGTCCTTCTAGAATATTGCGTCTAGAAACCACCAGAACATACTGCTATACGGCGCCAGATGTAGCTATTGCTTCGACAAACAAACAGCCGCGGCGCCAGATGTCTACAATAAGACAAATGCTATTCCATATACCTACAGCTATTGTTCATAATAATGGATGCATATAGCAATACAAATACAACTTAATACTACTTTTGTAACACTGCCCTCCACTAAAGCCTAATCGTCCCGATTAGGCACAAATCCTCTTGAACCAAATGGGGCGAGCCTCTCCAAATGTACTACTTTCATTTTACATCGTGCTTTTCCATTCCTTTGTATGCGGTATACCACGTCATTAAGTCGTTTTATCACCATATAGGGTCCTTCCCAGGCTGACTGCAGTTTCGGGGACAAGCCTTTCTTTCGAAGTGGATTGTACAATAGGACCAGATCACCTTCTTCAAAACCTTTTGAATTTGCCGCTTGATCGAACCGGTCCTTCATCTTATTGCTCATCAGATGCGTATGCTGTCTTACCATTAGGTGCAATTCATTCATTTCTTCCTTTAAGGCAGAACAATAATCTCCATCATTTCTTACAGCTGTAGGATTCGTTCCAAACTTAAGATCAGCGGGGAGTCGCAGATCAGATCCGAAAATAATCTTTGCTGGCGTGTAACCAGTTGTCTCGTGCTTCGCTGAACGATACGCCAGCAGGAACATCTGGATGCACTTGTCCCAATTCCGTTGATCTTTATCAACGATTTTCCGCAGATGTTCTTCGAGCGTTCGGTTGAATCTCTCCACCATTCCATCTGATTGTGGATGTAACGCTGTCGTCCGTGTCTTGTGGATGCCCAATAATGTACAGACTTCTTGGAAAATGGAAGATTCGAAATTCCTGCCTTGATCTGAGTGTAATTCGACGGGCACTCCGAACCTTGTTATCCAATTTTCTACAAACGCTTCGGCTACTGTCTTCGCTTCCTGGTTTGGTAAGGCATATACTTCTGGCCATTTACTGAAATAGTCCATGACAACCAGTAGATATTTGTTTCCGGCCGTACTGGTTGGGAACGGACCTGCAACATCCATTGCGACTCTTTCAAATGGCGATCCCACGTTGTACTGTTGTAGCCTACCGCGACTTTTGGCTTTAGGACCTTTAGCTGCCATGCACTCTACGCAATTACTTATCCATTCTGCTATGGAATCTCGACAACCGATCCAGTAGAACCGTTGTTTAATCTTCTCTATAGTTTTTGTAATTCCAAGGTGCCCTCCACTAGGTCCATTGTGATATTCTTTCAATACTTTTGGGATCATGGACTTCGGTACTATGATCAGCAGACGAGACTGTTTGCCATCTTCGCTTTCCCAGGTACGATGAAGGTATCCATTAACGAGGTTTATGCTGTTCCATTGGGCCCAATATGCTTTTGCAGTTGGACTCTCGCTACTTATTTGTTCCTTTGGTGGTCGTACCCCATTTTCTTTGGCCATTATCAGCTTTGCAAGATCAGGGTCCTCCAGCTGATTGATTCTGATGCGGTGAGGAGTCCAATCATCTTCAGGTTCTATATTCAGTAATCGCACGTCGATTATACCTTCTTTTCCCTCTGATTTGGAGCAATGTTTACATTCCAGTGGACAAGGGCGACGTGATAATGCATCCGCATTTTTGTGGTGAATCCCCTTTCGGTGTTCTGTTTCGAAGTCGTAATTCTGTAATCTTTCGATCCATCGTGCAATTTGGCCTTCCGGATTCTTAAACTGTAATAACCATTTTAATGCTGCATGATCAGTCCTCAGCAAGAATCGTTGTCCATACAAATACTTGTGGAAATGTTTTACACATTCCACCACAGCTAGTAGTTCTTTTCGCGTCACACAGTAGTTTTTCTCTGGTTTCCCGAGCACTCTGCTGTAATACCCAATTACTCTTTCTTGTCCGTCGATGAGCTGAGACAGGACACCTCCAATTCCATAAGCGCTCGCATCTGTATCCAGGATGAATTTCTTTCCAGGTATTGGATAAGCCAACATCGGCGCCGTACAAAGTAGTTCTTTAAGCTGCTCAAACGCTTTTTCTTGTTCCAACTGCCATACAAACGGGCGATTCTTCTTTGTTAAATCATGTAAACTTCTAGCCACG
Source organism: Bactrocera zonata (assembly GCA_037783105.1). NCBI lineage: Eukaryota > Metazoa > Arthropoda > Insecta > Diptera > Tephritidae > Bactrocera > Bactrocera zonata. The sequence goes on from JBAWJQ010002354.1 coordinate 1,218,652, forward strand.
TTCGCAAATCCAGGTACAAAACGGCGGTAATACGTGCATAAACCGAGGAAGCTGCGGAGTTCATGTATGTTGGTGGGTCGAGGCCAATCTTTAACTGCATTTATTTTTCCTTCCTCGGTGTGAATCCCCTCAGTTGACACTTTATGTCCGAGATATGTGACCTGCTTCTTCCATAATGAGCACTTTTTGGGATTCAAGCGTAATCCGGCTGATGCTATTCGCTGAAAGACTTCCTCTAGATTTTTCAGATGATCATCAAAACTTTTTCCCATGATGATAATGTCATCAAGATACACCAAACATGTCTTCCAGTTGAGTCCTTTTAACACATGTTCCATCAGTCGCTCGAACGTTGCAGGCGCATTACATAACCCAAATGGCATCACAGAGAATTCCCATAACCCGTCGCCCATACTGAAAGCGGTCTTTTCGCGGTCACGTTCATCAATCTCGACTTGCCAATATCCACTTTGTAGATCTAATGTAGAAAACCATTTCGCTCCAGACAAGGTGTCTAATGTATCGTCGATTCTCGGTAGAGGATAACTGTCTTTCTTTGTGACATCATTCAACTTCCTATAATCTACGCAGAAACGGGTGCTACCATCTTTCTTTTTAACTAAGACGATAGGTGAGCTCCATGGACTTATTGAAGGTTCGATTACACCGTTTTTGTGCATGTCTTCAATAATTTTGTTAGCATCTTCACGTTTTGCTAGTGGAACCCTACGCGGAGCTTGTCGGATTGGTTTAGCGTCTCCAGTATTTATGCGATGTTTGACAATGCCGGTTCTTCCTGTGTTTCCTTCGTTTGCAAATATGGATGCGTATTTTTCTAATAGTTTTTCTGCTTTTAATTTTTCATTTCCATGCAGTTCGTTCAGCAAATTATTTAGGAGTGTAGGACTTATCTGCTGTGGCTCAATAGTAGGCTTCTGTTGTGACCGTTCGCATCGTGCTATTGCACTTATATTCTGGCACTGTCCAATTACTGCTCCTTTCTTCAGACTTATAGGCGTGTTGAATTCATTCACTACTCTGACCGGAATGGTGGCGTCTTCTCTAGTTTTCACAAGCGTTCTTCCTACCAATATGGGTGTATCTATTTTTGTTGGTTCCACAATCCACAACTCTTCAGTCCCACCTCCTCCATTCACTTTAGCCCACACAATCGCCTCAGATTTTGGTGGAATACTCTGATTATCATCAACAATCACCCTCTTACTTTCAACGTTGGTCACATATCCGGTGTTTATAGGCATCTCCATGTCCTGGCAAAACAGCATTTGCTTGTTTAAATCCAAAGTAACCCCGTGATCAATCATGAAATCTACTCCCATTATAATTTCATCCGTGATTTCTGCTACGATGAAGGTGTGATTAACTTCCAGGGTACCAATCATCACTTCGCAAAACACTTTTCCCGCGACAGCTGCTTCCTCTCCGGTGGCCGTTCGAAGCTTGCAACCGACTAATGGTTCAACCGTTCCTCTTACCACATCCGGTCGGATAATTGAATGTGTGGCACCAGTATCCAAAGTAAGCATTGACAGTCGTCCATTTACGATACCGTTGATAGTAAGATTGTTGTCATGGCGACCTATTTGTGATATCGAGATGGCGGGGCAAATAGTTGTGGGAACCAGCTCACGCCCCTTTGAACTGTTCCGTTTTAGTTTAACGACTTGTGAGATGTGGATGCTCCGTCCTCGTTATCTGTTGGATGTTTCCGTTTTGATGGGTTTACTTTTATATTGCAATTTCGGGCAAAGTGACCCGCTTTTCCACAGTTGAAACATCTGCCTGTTGTATTTACTCGCGGTGCAGCAATTGTCTTCAGAGTCTTCAATATTTCCTCCATCAGCGCTGGTTGTTCCATTTCAACCCTTTGTACTTTGTGTGCTGGTTTACTTAGTAGGGAAGCTGTTTCCTGTGTGAGGGCGTGCGAAACCGTTTCAGCAAACGTTCTTTTTGGCAATGCATATGTGGCGCGTTTGGTGTCCACATCACGAATTCCATTTATGTAACATTGAATTTTTACCCTCTCAATGTAATCCACAGGTGCATCTGCATTTGCCAAATGAGCCAGTCGTTCTATTTCAGTTGCGAACTCTTGCAATGACTCGTTCATCTTCTGACCCCTATTTTGCAGTTCGATCTGGTATATTTGTTTCCGGTGCTCACTACCATAACGTCTTTCTATCGCACTCATCAATGCCTCATAGTTGTCCCGTTCACAGTCTGGAATAGTCTGAAGGATTTCTGCCGCAGGTCCTTTCAATGATACAAACAAGGACGCTACTTTGTCCACTGCATTCCAGTTATTGGCCATTGCTGTCTTTTCAAACTGAAGTTTGAAAATTTGAAATGGAATACTTCCATCGAATGTGGGTGCCTTCAATCTTGGATTATTTGTTGATGGTGCAGGGCCATGCAGTTGCAGTTCTCGCATCCGATTACTCAAATGAAGAACTTCTGATTTCAAATTTTCTTCGTCATTTTTTAACGTGCTTAATTCGTCTTCCAATTTTGAAACTTTCTGTTGCACTTGTGTATTACTTTCTGTAATCTGTTGTACCAAACGCTTTTCTAACTGTGTATTATTTTCAGTCATTTGTTGTGTAAGGCGAGACTCTAACTGTGATGTATTTTCAGCTATTTGCGTCATTTGCTGTGCCAGACGATTTCCTGTTTGCACTGCATTTTCTGCATTTTCAGCTATTTGCGTCATTTGCTGTGCCAGACGATTTTCTGTTTGCATTGCATTTTCTGCTATTTGCTTAATAGCCACTAATAGCATGTTAGTGTCTACACTTGATGATGTTCGTTGTTCTTCTAATTTTTCTTCTACCTTTGTAGAAGTTCCTGGCCCATCAAATTCGAACTCGTCCACATTAATTCCATCCGCTTCCATTGCTTCACGTAGTCGTGCCTGCAGATCCGCCTTTTGTCCGCTTATCGGCAAATTACGCTCCTCCAGTTCCTTTTTTAATTGCTGAATTCTCAATTCTCCGAATTTAACCATCTTGATTTTGGATTATTTGACAATCCCACTTCTGACACCAATTGTTACGAATTTACTGCTTGCTAGTTTACTTTGTTAGGTTCGTATCTCTGGATTGACAAATAAAATCAACACTGTTTAATTTAATTCAACAACTCTTTATTTCACAACTCGTCTACACTATAGCAGTTTACTCTTAGCACTGATTGATTACGTTGGCGCTGCCACGGCTTATATAGCCACGCACTTCTCGCTAGATGCCGATGTGTCCTTCTAGAATATTGCGTCTAGAAACCACCAGAACATACTGCTATACGGCGCCAGATGTAGCTATTGCTTCGACAAACAAACAGCCGCGGCGCCAGATGTCTACAATAAGACAAATGCTATTCCATATACCTACAGCTATTGTTCATAATAATGGATGCATATAGCAATACAAATACAACTTAATACTACTTTTGTAACAATATGAAGTTTTTACGTTTCTTGAGAGCTGCGTACTAAGCTTATCGAAGCTAATTTGCTCAAATTTGGTATGTGATGTTGTATTTAAAGGTTGGTACGCAGCTCTCAAGTAATTGCTCAAGAACAAAAATACATTATTTCTCAAGTAATGTTGGCAGCTGGTTACGCATTGTGAATGATCCACATTAGAAGAGCAAGAGAGAATAAACAAAGTAAACAAACTTTGTGCGTATGCATGTATGTATGTATGTGTATGGTAACACAAATATTTTCATTGAGATTTAAGGAATGTTGTTGATGATTGGTTGGTTTTATACAACATTTCAAAATGGAATATACTTTATAATAATGATTTCAACTAATTTAGGATGAATTTGACGATTACTTCGAATTTCCCTCAAGAAACAATTGTTGATTTGATGTTTCTTCGCAAAACCAGGTTTGCCATATTCACATTTTATTGAAAAAAAGTATTAAAAATTAGTACTAGATTTCTTGAGAGCTGCGTACTAGCACAAGTAACTTTATCGCAGGAACGTTTCTGGACCGTTTCTTAAGCGTTTTTTTATATGAAGTTTTTACGTTTCTTGAGAGCTGCGTACTAAGCTTAAGCAGAAAATTCGACAGTACAGAAATTTTTTATAGGGGGCGTGGCACTGCCCACTTATGAGTTCATATGCATATCTCTGGAACCACCCCACCGATTTCGTTCAAATTTGGTATACATATTACACAATGCCTACTTAAGAGATATCTGGAAAATGATCGAAATCGGATAATAACCACGCCCACCTACCATATAACGGTAATTTTTGAAAACACTAAAGATCGGAAATTTTAATAACTGTTGAAGGGAAACATCTTGAGTTTGGTATTCGGTGTTGTATTGCGGCCAGAAATTCGACAATATGAAAATTTTGGCATGTCACCGCCCACTTTTGAGTGCATATGTAAATCTCTGGAACTTCTTTATCGATTTCGACTAAATTTGGTAGACATTTTAGATTGTACCTAGTTAGGTGAGATTATGAAAATGATTAAAATTGGGCAAAAACTACGGCCACCTCCCATATAACGGTATTTTTCTGTACGGTCACTGCTTTATGTTTTCGACTCTAGTAGTTTTTACTGTTTTCCTTTTCATTTATTAAAAAAAAATCAAATCATTCCAATTTCTGTTACACTGTCGATTGTTTCTTTGATTTGCACTTGTTTTTTTAATTTTATTTGTTTGCTATGATTTTATCAACTTCTCAGAGAAAGCAAAGCAACGCTGATGAATTACTAATAAAACAATTGTTTCCGAAACCATCGTTTTAAATTCTTTTGACACAATATTACAATTAGAAGTTTTTACTCAAGAAAGAAGTGTGTGCCTCTGATTTTCGCGATTCTAACATGAAAAAACCAACTATAAATTTTGACTGCACTGATTATGTTGAGATGATAAACTTAGATAACAATAGCATTTTGTCGGAGCCGCCCTTCACTGCAAACATACCCTATGACCATTTGCTCGAATACATAGAATTTGACAATCCTCCTCTTCCGGATCCACAAATTCCTCCACATATTCAAGGAACCGAGCGCTTTGTGCAACTGCTGACTAGCGTTTAACGTCGAACTATAGAAAAAAATCGCGATGGTGTTATGGCAGTCACGGTTGCAAGTCGAAACGCAACATCTAGGATGGACAGCAAACAAGACCTTAAAACTAATTAATTCGGAACTTTAGAAGTATATTATATTTTTTTTAGCCCTTAACAGTTAAGTTTTTGCTTTATATATAGATATAAAATGATATTGTTAACTGCAATACGATTTCGCGGAAGATGAAAGCTATTAAAGTTTGAATTTTATTTATTATTATTTTAATTTTTATGGGTGGATAGGTAACATATACACACACCGACCACAGCGGCCAACGACCATACCACGCTGAATACATCGGTTCTCGTCCGATCACCGAAGCTTTTTAAAACCCGATCTGAATACTATTATTTTATAAATATCTAATTTATTTTTAAGGGTCACAACGTTTTATTTCTTAAAATTACAAAACCCATGAGCTTTTACATTTCTTGTGTATTGATGATTTAATGGCCAATTTCATAAAAAACTTTTTTAACATTAATCTAAACATCAAAATTAGACCGTTATCTATACAGCTTCTAAAGCTGTTGGAATTTCATTTCGAACAAATCCAGACATAACCACTACTGTTAGTTTTCTTAAAAGATTCAATAACATTTTTGAATGTTTTAAATTTGTGTAGAGCACTTTCTCAAAATTGCAAGTATATAGAGATCTTAAGATCAACTTGATATGCATCACAAAAAGAACGCTGCTGAGAAGGTGTAGTAGCACCTGTACGGTCACAGCTTGATGTTTTCGGCTCCAGTAGTTGATACTATTTTCCATTTCATTTATTGAAAAAAAAAAGCAAAATGAAAAGTTTCTCGTTAAAAACCGGAGGCTCCGTTTTGATTTTAGAGCCATGGTTTCTTGGGCAAATTTTCTTAGAATTCATCGTAGTTTACGATTTTGATAACCGCTTGGTGCATTTTTTTTGCTCCATACAAATTGACCCACTCTAGTGAACATACATACCTTGGTAGTATGGTAAATTTTATTCCGAAACAGCTGATTCAATTTTATTACAGAGTAAAAATGCCCCCAAAAAAGTGCAAAATCAAAAATTGTCAGTCAAAAAAGTCTTGCGGTATTTTTATTGAATCAATTCGTGTGGCACCCATACATCGAGCTTCTTAGTGACTCCAAGTTTCTTTAAATGGTTTATAACGGTTTGATGACTACTATGCCTGTCTCTTTCGACCAATTCAGCGATTTTATCACAATTTTCGACGACAGGCCTTCCGGAGCGTGACGCATCTTCGACCACCTCTTCACCAGAACGAAAACGTTGAAACCATCGTTGTGCGGTGGAAATGGAAAATGTATCGGGTCCATAAACTGCACAAATTTTATTGGCGGCTTGAGATGCATTTTACCTTTATCGTAGTAGTACTGTAAAATATGCCGTATTTTCTCTTTATTTTGCTCCATGTTTGCGACGCTATAACTCACGAACGACTTAAAACAAACGACAATCAATCGAACACGTGTTAGCGCGTGAAATGAGCTTTTCAAAAAGGTATAGCATGACCTTCTCATATGGATCATTCACAATGCGTAACCAGTTGTCAAAATTACTTGAGAAATAATGTATTTTTTTTTTCTTGAACAATTATTTGAGAGCTGGTTGTTCGTTACATTTATCAGCTCTCTTCTCCGCCGCTGTTCGCTAGCACGTTGGGATTTCAAAACCATGGCTTCCACTTCACAAGCAGCTTCCCACTTCTCTACTGATTCGACCATTTGGTTTACCAAGTTATCAGGAGTTGGGTCTACACCGAACGCATTTTTTAAGTGTTGCCTTTCATGATTACATTTCGGACAATAGAAGAATGTATGTTCTACATTTTCGATGGTATCGCCTCCGCAATAATCGCATGTGTCGTTATTTTCGTGTCCGAATCGTTTCAAATATGCTTTGATGCAGCCATGTCCTGTGAGGATTTGAGTTACCTGGAAATCTACCTCACCGTGCGGTCTGTTTAGCCATGGTTCAACTTTGGGGATCAGTCGAAATGTCCACCGCCCGTTTTCGCTTTCCTCCCAGCGTTTTTGCCAGTGATTCACCGTCTCTGCCCTTGTAATTTCTTTTTGTGTATTATGCGGTACCCTGTCATTTGTAAGACATTGAATTTCTTTGGCCAAAAGGTTTAAAGGGTGTAGGCCCGAAACTATAAGGGCAGCATCTTCCGATACTGTGCGGAGCGCAGAGCATACCCTCAGCGCGCAAGTGGCATATATAGAAAAAAGGCCACGGCGATAAGATTTTATTTCGAGAGCTTTTCCCCATATCTGGACGCCGTACAGCGCGACTGACTTTAATACACCAGCTAATAGTCGTCTTCTATTTTGCTTTGGCCCCCGGGTATTTAGCATTAGCCGGGTCAAAGCTCTGCACACTTTTGTAGCTTTTTCGCATGTGTACGCTAATTGTTCCTTAAAGGACATCCTTGCATCAAGAATAATACCCAAGTATTTAATTTCCGGTTGTGTAGTGATGCGTACCCCCAATCGCTTATTAACGTTATTGTCCTGTTGGTAATCGTAACTATATCGTGTATGTGCTTTGCTATAACCACCACAGCGATATCGTCTGCGAACCCAATGATGTGTACGTTTTTAGGTACCTTCAGTCGCAGTGCATGATCGTACATGATGTTCCGGAGTAGCGGCCCAAGTACAGATCCCTGGGGTACTCCACCGGTGACTTTATATTTTTTTATCCCTCATTTGTGTTGTAGCTCAAAGTTCTTTCCTCGAAATAGCTTACAATAATGATGTAAAGGTATAGAGGCACGGGGAAGCTTTTTAGTGCACTCAATAAACTATGCCAGAATGCCGAGTTAAAGGCATTCTTTACATCCAGCGTTACCACCATGCAGTACTGTATTGTACCTCCTTTCCATCTTTTCCCACTTATAGCCCGTTCAGCCAGGGTCTTTACTAGGCTTACCGCTGCAGCTGTGAATCGTGCCTTTCTGAATCTGAATTGGTTTGGGGATAGTCCAATGGCTTATTCAATTGCCTTATTTAGCCGTTGGTATATGATCCTCTCCAGAACCTTTCCAGCGGAGTCTAACATGCAGAGGGGCCGGAAGTGGGACGGTTCTGTCATTGGTTTATTAGGTTTCGGCAGTAATATCAGATATTGCTTTTTCCAAATGGTGGAAAAGCGGCCTTCTTGGATGCATATATTATGCATTGGTCGAAAAGGGTCTATGTCACTGGCCATCGCCGTTTTTAGCGCTGCATTCGGAATTCTATATGGTCCCGGGGCTTTAGATGGGTTTAATCGTTTGCATACTTCTCGGACTTCTTCATTCGAAACAGCCGGTATATCCTGTATTTGTGGAACTCTCACGCTCTTGATGGAGTGGAGGTCGGGTAGAGAAGAGTACCGAAACTATTCTCTCAATTATTGAGGGGGAGATTGGCATTTGTCCGCCAGTGCGGAATTTTCCCATTACCGTTTTATAACCAAGTCTCCCAGCGTTGTTCTCAACATCGTCGCACAGTTTAAGGAAACATTCCTGCTTACTTTTTTTAATTGCCTGTTTTAGCAATTTTCTTTTGTCCTTGAGGATGGTGTATTCAGATGTACCACGTAACCTTTGGTACGAGCGTCTTGCTTGCTGGCATTCCTTACGTAATCTTGCGATTGTCTCGCTCCACCAATATAGTGGGGGGCAGTGTTTTGCGTCGAGATAACTTTCACATTGAAGCGTCGCATGCGCTCTTCATATAGTACAACTCATAATCGACCGATCAGTTTTGTTAGCCGACAACAGATTGTCGGTAAGGGTAGTTGGTCTGAAGGTTTCTACAAAGAGGTTTGGGTCGAATGTTTTGAATCGCCAGTTACTATTTTTTTGGGTCGATAAACTCTGTCGTGCGTGTGTAGTATTTATCTCGAATATAATTCCGTAGTGATCGCTAAAAGTGTAATGGTCGCTGATTTTCCAGTGAGATTTGCGAACTAAACTCGAGTGAACAAATGTCAAATCAATCACCGATTGTCGGCCACCTTTGTTAAATGTGCATTGATTGCCAGATCAAGAGAACAAAGGCTTCTTGTAAGGTTTCTCCTCTGCTGTTGGTTCTTTCCATTCTTATGGCCCAGGCATTAAAGTCACGATGCATCTGGCATCGACCACTAGGTTGTCGATAATACGCCTGTATTCTTTGTGCGTAATATGTATGTGTGTAGTAACATAAATATTTTTGAAGTTTTAACATTTCTTGAGAGCTGGATACACACGACATTCAATTCAGAATGCTTACCTTTTTCTCCTTGTTAAGCTTTTTCGTTTTCTCTATATAAAAGAAATTAATTATATACATATATGTACATATGTATATAATCGAAATTAATTGTAAAATATCAAATTATCAAGTAACGAACCTACCTCTTCAAAATCCAAAATAAACTGCGCTTTTCGTTTTCTTCTTCTTGATAAATTGGGTCTCTCCTATTCTAGCAAGTTAACATTACAATATGTTCAGAATGTCGATAGTTTTTCTCTATCTTACTTACGTATTCTCCCATTCAATTGAAAATTCCAGAAAAACAGTGTTAGTGAACAGCTGAAAGTGTTTCAATGTGCTTGTGCAATCTGTTACCTCCGTCTTGCAGGGATCGTTGTAAGTAAAAGCCGTGAATTAATTATTCTTTTGAAAATAAAATAGTACAGTTTTCATTTTAAATCATAATGATGACTAATTATGTAAGCCCAGGAATAATATAATATAATTTCAAGTTAGCTTCCAAATTCGTTTAGACCATTCATATCATTTTGAATAATAAATAATAGAAGGAAATATTAGAAATTAGTCAATTTTTTTTTTTATTTATACAAAATTTCACAATGAACTATATTTCATAATACCCGTGTTTTATTTGACCATCATATAACCCTGACAGACGACAGCGCTAATATGCATTAGCGGGCTTAATTTACATTTACTTGGGCATTTGACCCATGTTATTGCAAGTTTGTAATGCACAAGAATTTCGTGCATTTAGCTGAATTTACCAAATTTGAGTAGGCAGCACTGCTAAAAAATGGACCTTTTTTTTGCTATTTTTTGACAGATGTCGCTTGAAGTCTGCTGCCTCCTTTGCGTTTACAGCATCAGAGGTAAGCAGTTTTATATTGCTAATTATATTATGTGCAAGTATATTAACAAAAACAAATTTTAATATTTTTAGATGGCAGAAAATAAACAACGCACAGTTTGCTATCCATTTTTCCCAATATTCTTAACATTTTTGCACACTTTTTCCGCATTACAATCAATTATTGCTTTTAATTTCACTCCATTATCTCTTGACGTAGTTAATAATAAGCGAATTTGTTTGTTAAATTTATATTGATTTTCCAAAAATACCAATATTTCTATTAATAATTTATCTTATTCATTATTCACTTTTTTCGTTAGTAAATAAACAAATTTCACTATCAGCTGTCTAAATGCACAAGTCTGCCGTTTGTCACCATAAAATTTCAATGCGCATTAGCGTTGCTTAAGGCGCATTAATTTTGCTCGTCTGTCAGGGCTAATAAGCCAAAAGCTAAATCATGGACAAATAAATCGCATTTAGCTTATTTCACATTTTCGCTTAAATATGAATTATGTTGGCAACGCGGGCAAAAACAATCAGCTGATATTCAGTTCTTCGCGTCGCAATGATTGACATGGAGAAAAGGTAAATTTGTAAACAGACTTTTCACAAACTAAATAATTATTTATTATTTGTTTATTAACAGCAAAAGAAAAGTTTGGACAGAGGCCGAGACGCTCCTATTCCTGAAGTGCTACAACAAGAGGAAGGATGAGTTCCTGCATGCGCGCAAGAAAAAGTTCGCCTATGAAAACGTCTTGAAGGACATGATATTGCAAGGATTTACGGTAAAAATATTTCCAAGTTAATGTTTAAATATTTATTACATTTGTTTTCACAGGATACAACGGTGGATGTGGCTGCTCTTAGAGCAAAAATGCGAACGCTTTTGAAGGCGTATAACACAGCGAAAGATAAGCAGCATGGAACTTCTCCATGCACAATACCATATATGTCAGAAATGGACGAAATTTTTGCCGAAAGTTGCTTAGTGTCTGACAACCACACCATAAACATTGGAACAGATCCTCTAGAGCCATTGATTGAGTCAAGTGGTTAGTTCAAATTTAATTTTCATTACGTATGGCTTATACTGAATTCGCTTTTTTATATTTTTAAACAGTAAATCAGTTGTTAAAAGTGGCGACTGATTTTGAAGCAATGCTCGACGATATATCAAGTACCTCTAGGCAGAGCGGATCTGCACTAAATCGTAGCATGTGCACACCGACTGAAGTGTATCCACAAGAGCCGAACGCAGCAAATGCTATTCCACATTCCCGATATCGGAAAAGCGCTAAACGACGATATTTTGCACGAAAAATCGAGCAAAGCAGAAAAAGGGCAGAAGAAAAGGCGAAGTTCTACGCGAATATACAAAGTAAGATGCAGGATTTGGTAGAAAAACGAGATCTCCAGATAGAAATCGAACAAAAAAAACTAAACTTAGAGGAAGAAAAACTAAAACTTCTACAGCAGTATATTATGAATAAAATATAGCAAAATTAACTGATATTAAAACCAATAGATATTGTTTTATTTCACGGAAATGCACTGTCAAGCTTATAAAATGTACATTTTATACATACATATCTTGAAAAAATGCATACGCCCATGTACGTGTTTATATAAAACACAAACAAATATACATACATGTCGCAAATTATAAACAATTCTATTATTTGAGTTTGAGCCACTGTATATGTACTCGTGCTTATATATACATATGTACATATGCACTAGAAAAATGTTGCATTTTAAAACATTTATTCGTTTCTTCATGTTAAAATTGTAAGCAACTGATTCCGACGATCTCCACTTGCTTCACTCGCCCCCTCATTAGCAGGTTCCGGCTCCAGTTCGGCACTTTCAATTTGATGGTCAATAATGGTATCGTCATTTGTTATAATACATATGTTGTGCATAATGCATGCACTTGCCACTAAATTTGAAATTGCACATATATTTCTGTGCTCCGTAAATTTAAGAAGCCTTCGAAACCGTCCTTTTAGTGCTCCAAATGCATTTTCCACAACTATTCTTGCTGAAGAATGTATTTTGTTAAAGCTTATTTGACTAGGCGTTAACAAACCATAATCTTTGAACATCGGAATGAGGTATTTTCTACAAGGGTATGCCGAGTCCCCGAGAATAAAAGTAGAATTTGGAAATAAACTTTCCATATTACTTTCGGCTTTTTTATAAAATGCTGACCCTTTTAAAACTGTACAGTCATGATATGATCCGGGTTCCCCACAATAAATGTCAATAAATTTTTTATCAGCATCGACAATGGCCTGTAGAATAATGCTATAATTCCGTTTCCGATCAAAATATATATGCTTGTCTTTTATTGGTGCGTTAATTGTTATGTGGGTGCAATCAATAGCACCAATAACACCTGGTATTTGTTTTCTTTGTAAAAACTTGCCTGTTGTTTCTTCCAACGCATCTGCAGTTGGCCACTTAATGAACTCATGGCCTATTGAAATAATCCACGCGACAACCCGACGAACAATCACCCACGCTGTGGACTTCGTAACACCAAACAATTTGGCTAGTTGTTTGTAGGTAATTGTATTACTTAAATACCATACGTACATGTAGATCATTGTTTTAGCAGGAATTTTGGCTTTTCCGGATTTCGTAACAAAACGGGTTCTCTCACTTTCTTCATATCTTCCTGCAAAAAGTATACTCATAAAGAAACGTCTCACAACAAAAGCCAATCATACCTATTAAATAATCTAAAGTAGTGCGACTCAAACCAAAGTGATGTTTGAAATCCTCATCTTCAAAATTATCAATAGTATCCGTAAAATTAGAGCATTTTGGATGCTCCATCTGTTCTTGTTCTGAATCCTCTGATGACGAACTTGATTCAGCAGCTATAACAGCCAGTATGTTCAATATTTCTTTATCCTCTTCATTATTTGAATTTATGTGCACGGTATCAAACAACTGGAAAGCACACAAAGTTAAATTTCCTCTTAATTTCATTTTAAAACCCTCACTTACCGCATCTCTTATAAAATTTTCCATTTCGTGCTTTTATTTATTTTTCATTTATATATTTTTCATTTGTTTACATTTTTATCTGTCAAAATTATGTTTCTCGCTATTGCCAACTACTTTTTTTGGGGAAAAAACGATGAGCTGGCAATGCCTCTAGTCCAATAGCTTATACCATGTTCAGATCGACACTTAATCGCACTTTATCCCACTAATCTTATAAATTTATCAAGATTTCGCCATACAAAAATGACAGTTCCAAATCACTTCATTGAAATGATTTGAAACTGATCCACACAAAATCTCTCTGTTCGACTATGATTTTGCGCCATCTAGTTGTCAGCATTGGAAATCTGTTACATTATGACAACTGATTTAGACACTACAAAGGGAAAAAAATGTAAACAAACAAATTATTTTTAAAGCAATGAATCTAATTTCACCTGAAAATCGACTTAACAAATGAAAAAATGCATCCACTATTTCTATTATATTTAAAATATTTGAAAAAAGACGGCTTTTATTTCAAAATACTATATGACAATCTTTTCTTTTGATAAATATTAAGCGATGTGACTTCATGTATGACAATAACAGCTGTTTTTTGATCTTTCCAACGGCAGTGAGAACACTGTTGGGTTATGAAATGATTAAATGTAATCTAATCTTTTAAATTTTCGGTCTGATATTATGATAAGCCACAATAATTATATTGGCTAAGTCTTCCATACAATATAAGCTAATAGCTAAATCATGGACAAATAAAACGCACTTAGCTTTTTTTTATATATTCGCTTAAAAATTAATTTTGTTGGCAATGCGGACAAGAACAATCAGCTGATATTTAATTTAATTTGAAATTTCAAATTAGTAAGCGGAATAATAATATACTATACAAATATATTTTTTTGAGGCCTAGAATACGAATAAGAATTTATTTGACAGCTATTGACTCTCTTCAGGTTATTCTTCGTCCAAAATATTCAATTTTGCTTGTTTACATAACCATTGAGCCAGAAATGCCCCTCTTTGCTGAAGAAAATTTGGCTCCAAAACGTAGGTTATTCTTGGAACTTTTCAAGAGTTCATAGAGCGAAGCGATGTCGCTTGGGAAGGTGAGCGGCTTCATTTCTTGCACAAGCTGTATTTTGTATACCTTATATTTAAAATTCTGTCATAAAATGCGCCAAGTAAATGTAAAAAAAATTAAATTTTAAGAAGAGAAAAGTCGTTTACGTAACTGTCATCTTTTCAAAAACAGGTCGTTGTGTTATTATTGTATTTGAAGGTTATAGATTTATACTAATTTTTAACGTATTTCACTGCGTATCGGTTTTTTAGTTCCGCTTTTTGCTTCCTTTTTCTTCACCTTTTGCTTGCCCACGTCCCGATATTTTTGCTAAGCTATCCCAAATACCGCCGAAGAATATTGCACAGCACAGATTTTCGAATGGTAGGAAAGGATCATGTGTACCCAAAAGAATTGAAGATAGTTTGAAGTATACCAGGAATATAACAATACCGAAGTAAACTAAAGCATGGGGCGCTGGAATCCAGTCTGTCTTCTTATTCAGTACAAATATTATTGAAGCTAACAAGGAAGCTTTGGTAAAGCTGAAAAGTTAATATTTACAGATACAATTTACATTTTACACATTTGGTCTTAGATGAAGGTCTTACAATGAAGGCTGCATGAATTCCATAGCTGTCGGTGTCCAGGCTCCTCGAATCAGTCTTTCTATAAGTTTAGTGAATGCAGCCCCATTGCCCTTGAATGTTCCAACAATAATCATAATTATCCAGGCGTTTGGGTACAACTTAGCAGCGAGGGAGACACCATCATAAATATTCTTTGTACGGTAAATCTCTCTCATTGCACTAGCAACTACTTCAATTGGGAGGAACTTGCCAATTTTATAGCCGATATCAAAGGGTGTGTAGAAAACCAAGTACCTGTTAAATTATTGTTAAATATTAAAAGTTTTCAAATGTTATGTATGTATGTTCGTATATATGTAGTAAAATTCTCACCATACAACTGTGTTCACGAATAATTGTGGTGTGTTTTTCAGAGGGGCCAATATGGGTTCACCAAGCAGGGCATTAGAGACCATGCTTCCGGCGAAGATTACAAGCATCGTAGATAGCCAACATGCAAGCGGATGTTTACGTGAAAATGACTGTGCATTCGAACCTAGATCTTCTCTAACAGCTAGTGAGGCAAGCAGACTAATTGCAATGTCAAAGTAAGGAAACATTTTCAACTTTATGACCTGATTGGCCATATTCAAGAATGTTGCTGGATCCATTGTGCTGACAAACTAAAAAATCAAATTATTGAAATTAGAGATTTATTTGGCAAAAAATTAGATTTGACATATATGTAGTTATACCGGCTTAAATTGTATCACTATATAAAATATATAGATAGTACAAATAGATTTCACTGCTGCCTTATATACTACATACTATATATAAATATTTATATATTAACTTGTCCCGTTTCCTACGGAGTTATCTACCAAACTACTAAACCTATTTTTGCTTTTAAATATCAATTAAATTAAAAGTAAAATAATTCATAAAAAAAAAATCATTAGAAATCAAAGAAAAAATAAAATTTTATACTTTATTTATTCCAATGACAAAAATTTGTAGGAATCATATTCGAAGTTAAACCTTAAGCAGAATCCCTTGGTATTAGTAATAGTATATATGGTAATGTATATCATAACCACAGCATCGCATGACCGAAACTAATAAACATAAGTATGTATGTATACAAGGAGGGCGCCATTTATATGTCGACTGGTGCGTTAGAATCTGCTATCTTCATCGATTGTCCAGTGAGAGTTTCATGACATTTAATCGATTGGAAGTGAAGTTATTGCGTTTTAAGTGTCAGTATGTTTGTGTTATCGATGCGAAAATGAGCTTCGAACAAAGAGCCAACATTAAATTTTGTTTTAAAATTGGTAAAACTTTTGCCGAAACGTTCAATTGATGAAACAAGTTTATGGTGATGATTGCCTATCCCGTAGCAGAGTGCACGATTGGTTTCAACGTTTTCAAAGTGGTCAAGAGGACATAAATGACGATCGATATGTAGGCCAATCAAAATCCGTGATCACCGGAAATTCCATCGAAACTGTGAGCAAATTCATCAAAAATCAGCCGAAATCATCATTGAAATTCATGGAAATGGAATTGAACATCTCCAAAGCATCGATTTTCGACATGCTTTTGGACCGTGCAAAAAGCTGTATTGAAGCAAAAGGAGACTATTTTGATTAAAATAAATTGGTTTTGCGAAAAAAACTATTTGTTCTGTTTTTTTTAAGCCCTGTTTACTTTGGATCGCCCCTTGTATATCCTTATATCTATCTCGATTAGTTTTAAACAAAACTATTATACCCTGTAGCAACAGGTTGCAAGAGTATAAATATACCCCGCCAATATATTTTTAACTTTACAAAATTGCATTCAATTGTTTTCTTATAAAAATTCCACACAAGCAAAATACTTTTAAGCTTATTGCCGAACAAATATGCAACTTATATTTGAACATATTACAATTTTTAAATACACGCTTAGTACAATGGGTATACACGGCGTATACATAACAGAAATACAAGACCATCTCTTACTTACTTACTATATTTGTCACTTGCTTCCTTGAAGACACTAAAATACGCGGTACACTACCGTTATTTCTTCTGTCAGAAGAACTCGGTTAACACCAAATTTTGAGTCTCTTTAAACGGAAAGCGCATTTAACCTTTCTTCCATAACTATTTCGAATTTAAATTAAATTTATTGATATTTAATAATTTCGTGTAAGCATTCAATTTGTTCACTCTCAGATGGAATTATAAGCTAGTTGTTCCGCCGAGTCTTCAGCCGCCGAATCTATTGGTAAACTGTTGAATGTGTCAAATTGAAAGCATATTTCTCGCTCGACCATACCATATATTTTCCGTTATCAGTGTAATCCGTGCTCTGATAATGACGGTATACAAATGTATGTATGTATAAGCAAAATTGCTAATAACACTCATTTGTAGATATTATACTAGTTCTTGCTGAGAGGACGTTGGAGTTATTCTCTTCACAGATCGCAAGTAATCATCACGTTGAGTACATATGTATGTACATACATACGTAAAGGCGCTTGACACCTACAATCATGTTTTTATATGCATGTCAATGGTGTGAATGTGCTTGTGCCTTTGTATAATTTTGGTAAAAAAATTTTATCAATTCAACGATGAGTCGGTAAAATAAATCAAGAAATTGGCTTGCTGGGAAAGAGGATGAAGCGAGTTATTGGAGTAAAAGTGTACATACATACATACATATGTATATATTCATTATTGGTATTCAGATTGTAAGCTGTTGAAGTCAAAAATAATTGCTGACAAGTAAGGACGGTTGTATGCGAATATAAAACTTTGAGTATGAATTCAATCTTTGTTATGTCAAGGAATTGTGAGGGATTATAATGTAGACCAAATTTAGTAAGACTAAAACAGGTATTGTTTGCGGCTTTACTTTAGTTTAATTTAGGTATAATTGTCATTGCTGAGAATCTAAAATGATAACTACAGAACAGAGTAGGTATGTAGAGTGACTATCTCTCTCATGACGCACTTAGGCCTTTAGGAGGTCTATTGTGTTACCACCGGAACTAAAGTCCTCTCACTCTATTGGCTCCTCTCTGAACCACCCCATACTTCTGATAATGTTCATCTGAGCTACATCCGAGACGTCAAGAAACACTCGGTTATCTAACTCTCCCCTTTCCCACGCTTCTATGAAAGGGAAGACAATATTGAGAATGGGTATTATTTGGGACCTGACTTAGATGTAACTCTGTAGGATTAGGAAAATCTATGATAATGAGAAGGAATGGGAGGATCCCCTCAGTCTAAGAGCTGACTTCACTGTCATTTGCTTATAGAAGAAGAACAAGCCTTTTGGAAGTAGGTGAAAAATTACGTTAAGTGCCACATTGGGCGTTGTTCTGAAAGTTCCACTGATGCAAATACTGGCTACTCTTGTATGCTATCTATACGTCTTACCGCGTATTCCTTTTCCATTATTGGCCACCATACCAATGTACCGTAAGTCTTACCCTTGCTGTGTAGAGCCAATAAGCTGCCCGAGGCGTTAATCACCATTTGGGCCCCACTAATCTTTTACACGTGTAAAGTGCTGTAGCTGCCTTCCTTACCTTAGCTACCATATTTGCTTTACATGCAGTTCAAAATTAGTCCCAAGTAGCCAATTATTAACCTAGTACCATTTAATAATGCCATCGAAATTTATGAAATATTGTGTTTCCTAGTGAACAATACTAGCTCTTCATCGTTAGCATAAATGTTCAGTCTACATGATGCGGACATTATTAATATCATTTAATATTGTCTGGTTAGCTAGTGTATTCGATTCGTCCAACCGGTACTGTAACATCAGCAGCCTACGCTGTTCGTACCCCTTTGAACTGATCTACACATCATTGCTTCATAGATAACAAGGAAATATACATACATAGTTGAATTGCAATGCCCCATGCACAGCTGTTAACTAGGTGACGAGTATTATGTAGCTCTGGTACTGATGAACCTGTGCCGAGAATATACCGTCTGATCTCGGCGATTTTAAAGGTTTTGAAACGGTCTATTGCTCAATGTACATTAGCATCTGACACTATGTCTACAGGAATGGACTCTGTCTCTACTTCATTGCTAAGTGTATACTTCATTGTGCGGTTTCCAGCGCCGTCTGGGAAGTAAGTAACCATTGGCAGGCCTAAAGACTCTTCACTGGATACCTTCCAGCAGTGGTCTGGCTTCTGAAGGTATCCAATGCTGTGCACCGATCGTGCAATTATTTTCCTAAGTCGAGACGCTTCTGCGGTATTTTCGATATCATTCCAAAAAGTTTTCCAGGAATTTTATTTTGCTTTCCTTAGTTTTTTTATATGACCTTAAATTGCTTCCTGAAATCTTTCTGTAAGTTCTTAAGTACGGTAAAATATCATGAGGACCTAATTCTTCCCCTACTCCGAGTTATTGGAGGATCCACCTCTAATGCTTGTCGATAAGAGTTTGTGGACTGTTTGGTTGGAATGGCGGAATCAAAGAAACACGAAAATCTTAAGCTACTTTAAGTTTGACTGTTAGTCATTATACATGTCCTAACTTTACCTGCGCAGTTTGCCATGTATACATAAATTATAATCCTGGCTCCCAAGGCTCTTGATTGAGGACGAAGTCTTCATGTTGCTTAGCGTTTTCCACGTCTCTCGAGGACTTCATTGGATCTTCCTTGGTTTCACGATCCGTTTCAGACGCCAAGTGATGTACTGCATCGGCGCCCGACTTGTGAGTCATAGCTTTCAACTTTGTGAACCCATCGTTAATCTCTCCTCCACTTTCATTCAGCGATCCTACAGATTTTTTGTCAACAACAGCAAAATCTGCATTCTGACTCGTTTCGTCTCCACATTAGATATCCGGCGGGGTCTTCAAAGGCCTTGACGAATAGAGTATGAAAATATTAATTATACCATAATTATTTAAAACCACGAAGACCCGAAAATAGTAAACAGCTATCTCACTGATTCTTCAAGGTTCCTTTCTGCAAGAAATCTAACAGTACCCTTCACAAAATCCATAACGACTATTTTCGCGGACTAGACAAACAAATACAGATTGGATCTTACTATCATAATCGAAAGCAATAAAATTCCGACTGTTAAGAACCCTAAGATTTTAAGTGTTAAACTCAATACCCTTTCACTCAGCATACGACTGTGATTACTGCCAAAGTCCCTTTTTTGCATGCCCAATGAATCCCATTCAATATTGGTTGAATCTCTCTCTATGGGCCGACTCTGCTGAAACACCACGTTTCCTGGACCTGCCGTTAGATGACTTCGATGATAACAAATATGAGACTTACCACTTAAATAGAGTCTAGACATCAGGTACAATAACAAGTCGTTTTCAAATTAAACTTACTCTTTTAACAAAATTGTATAACAAAAAAGAAAAACTATTATCAGAAAAGGATTCACTCAAATCTCTATTATACATACATACATATATCTCACACATTGACAAATATTTTCGGTGAAAAGTCAACTATGGACACACTAGGGCTTGAACAGTTTTGGTTCGATTTGGACAAGTTTTTAATTTCACCTAAAAATGTGCGGTGCCGCGCCCATCGTTCAGTTTTTCCCCGGGCTCCTATTGAGCCCTCTCATATCATCTCGAGTGAAAAATTTAATGTCTTTGGCACTTAGTATTTGACTTATCCCGCAATGGTAACGGTAGTAGCTTCATCCATTTCACACCATCGGTAAAGGTTCTTAAAATATTTGCTCTGGTGAATTTAATTGTTTTAGCTTTAGAATTTTAGGAGATATATGTATACATTAAACCTTTTGGAGAGCGGGCCCACTTTTTCAAAATTTTGGGTCCACATGTGCCGTACGGAATTATAGTTCTATATCTTATTTTAGTGCTTAGTTATGGATTAATGGCGTTTTGTGGGCATGACAGTGGTCCAATTACGCCCATCCACGGACGGACACACAGACAGTCACCCGGATTTCAACTTGTCCCGTTATCCTAATCTATGTATATATATGTACATTAATCGACATCTTTCGGTTTTGGTATTATAGATCTATCTTGTAGGTATCAAGAAAAAGTTTACAGAAAATGAAGCTAGAAACCAAAAAGATCGAGCTTATGAGAATGACCTCACAAAATCTTGAATGTTATACATTTCAAATGTTTCTTTGGAAGTCAGGTATTAGTAATACTGGCATATGTATAGAAAGTAATGCCACTTTTCGTTGTAATTTTATAATTTTATCCGAACTATTTAGTAGGTGGTTTGTGTGAAGTTTACATAAAATCAGTCGAGCGGTTCTTCATTTATCATATTTTTTTAGCAAATGAATTCAATAAATGTTAATGAGGATTTTTGTGTCAAATTGAAATTTTTTAAGAATTTAATTTGATTTATTCTTTTTTATATGAAGGGAAAATGCCACGAGCCAGGTCATAGGTCGGCGAATGTGTAATGCAAATGATGTGGAATTACTAAAACGATCACAGACTGCTGATGAATGCACACAAGCTAATACATTGCAGCGTGAACATAATACACGAAATAGATCTCTTTGCCCTGTGCCTGTACTGAATCTTGCACGGCAGTCACGCATACGCCGTGCTATTTTGGCTGAATCGATGCGTGCTGGTCTAAATTACAACTGCCAGGTTGATTATAGTATGTACAGATACATTGGAATGATGGCCACAATTTATCCACATTGTGATCCTGCTAATTTTTAAGTTGAAACGCCCGGGATGTGTTCTGCTAATAGCAAAGTGAGCCAGCTAGCTAGCATTAAAAACTCCACCCGAACCATTGTATTCATTAAATTGTAGGACATCTCAAACGTCGAACCTTTTTTGATTGAGTATAAAATTAAAGTAAACCTGCCAGTATTAGCTTATTTTCTATAAACTTTTTCTTCGTACCTACAAGATAGATCTACAATACAAGGAGATAGACGTCCACTAATGTAATAAAGCGCGAATATTCTAATTTCTATGTGTTGTAAGTTTAGGAACGAATACCTATTAATAATTTCAATAACCATGAAAAATACGCTGAACCATTTATAATACAATTAATATTATTCATTATCTGCTATTCCATTAAGAAAACGATAAATTAGTCCTACAAAATGTATTAAGATACAACTGTACTGTGAATAAAGCCATAAAACTAAACTGAAAAAAGTAAAAATGTTAATTGAAATAAATGGTGGAGTTGTATGTTAAATACAATTTAAACAAGTTACTGTAACAGATAACATTGTTAAATATATTATTATATCTGCGCCATCTTCTAGTGATAAATAGCCACTGAAGTGGAAATTTCTGTGTCATAAAAGTCCGATAAGCTTTCTGGATAATGCTCATATTTTCCATAACTTGTGATCACTGAACTAAACGGTGGTGTAACGAGCTTTGCAGTGCACTAAAACAGAAATAATAAAAGTGTTAAACATTCGTATAAAATATTTTAAATGAAATTGGTAAAAGACTCACCGATAAATTCCGAAACTGGATCGTTATCACCTTCACCACGCATAGTACCCGTAATTTCCTCATTTTCCACCATTGGCAGGAACAATTGCACAAATTCTGGTGAATATGGTGGCGTTATAGTCTCAAGTACTTCAGTAACAAAGTACCGTATGAGTGATATGTCTGTATCACCTTTAGCGCAGCACTGTTTAATATATTTAACAACGGGCACCACACAGCCGCGGGTCAATAGATTAACCATTCGGTCCAATAACATTTTCTTCATTTCTAGTTGTACTAAAATCTCTAGCTCATCTTGCTTCGATTCGAATAGCCTTATAAGTAACCGTAAAATCTGCTGATGCAGTGTGGGATGCACAGCAGCGACTTCATCTAGTATGGCCAAATGGGTAGGGCAACTGTCGGTAGATAGTTTGAAGTAAGACGGTTCGGTAACTGTGTTCTCAATCCAACGTATAACACCAACACCAACCACTGGATATCTGCAATTTTGTAAGCAAAATTAGTACACATTTTTTCTTTCTTTTTTCAATTTATAATTTACTTAATGCAATTGTAGAGCGTTTGCAATTCCGCAATTAGCTCGGTGGAGCCTTTGTTAACATTGCAAATTGCGTGAACTTTTTCGATTGCTTGTATTGTGCTTTTCAATTCATCTTTATTGAGTACACGCTCGGTCATCGGGCGCTTCTTTGCCGGCGTGTCAACTACTGAAGCCGCATAAGCCAGCAAATGGATATACTTGGACTTGTGTTCAGGATTAATTTTTACTCCAGCTTTGAACAGAGAATCTACGAGCAATTCCAGGAATTGGGGATTGCGTATTAAATCGATTGGTGGTGGGTCTGTCGCAGAATAATTTCGAAACAAAACTGTAATATCTGCAGGATTAAGCGTGTTGCGTGAAAGCATCGATGACAGAGCCTGACATGCTTGTGGATATGCCGCAGAGCCGTTAAGAGCCATAGTGATGGGAGTTACATTTTGATTACTAAAAAACACAAAAATATTTGCACAAGATCATTATCATAATACAGTTTAAATTAATTTACTTCAATTAAACTTACTTTTGCAGCGCATACTTTGTAATCTCTTGTGAGAGACGCTTCATATTGAAGCCACCTTTCGTCTCCTGACTTAATACTTGAATTAGTACTTGTGAGTAAACATATGTATGCTGTCCATGGCATACCATGCGCGCGCATTCTTGAATAGCCCCTTGTATGTCTTCGGGGTTGTTAAGGAACTTTGTAATGGAAGTTTTAAGGACGCGCGAAAATACTTCAATTTGCTGAGCGGCAGTTGAAATTGATGTGATTTCGCTTTGGAAACCAGCATCTGAGATTAATTTTATGGTGAAGTTCAACATTAAGCAATCGGGATACTCCTCCGCCAGTCGGTAAATAAGCGAACGCCATGTATGATGATCAATCATTTCAGTTAACCAATCAGGCGTCTCACCTTCTTCCGTAAATATTGTATCGGCTTTTTTAGGATCAAATGTCTTCAAAATCATATCTTTAAGATGGTTTTCCACCATTGCTTGTACATCGGTGACTTTAACACCAGCAAGTATAAGCCATTCAGCAAGCAAATTTGCCATTTGAGCAACAGCTTTATAGTTTTCCGACAGCATTGTAATAACTTCTTCTGGGGAACCACCGGATTGGAAATAGCGCTTTAGTTGCGTAAATATTCCGGGTTCCATTATATAATCCGGTGTGAGAAATTTTTCAAGACATTCTTGAATGGTTTCTTGTGGATTATCCTCGGGCATTTCCTAAAATTACAAACATATGAATTATTCAATGGTTGAAGGGAATAAAGATATAGCTGACCTCGTCCTCGCCTGGTTGCTTTTGACGTCCTTGCCAACCCGCATCCTCATAATCCATTTCCATATTGAATTCAATTAAATTTTAAAAATTTATTTCAAAATTTCTAATTTTAATTAAGTTTTGCTTTGTAAACAAAAACATTCGTTTATGCCAACTATATATTTCAATTGCGGCGAATAAGTAAAAACAAAATGTCAAAAGAAAAATACGTATACAGCATTGCCAGAACGAAAAAGCTAATTTAAGAATTCCTAAAAAGTTGCTGTACGGTTCAATTTCAAACGAGAAGTCATACAGATGACTATTTATAAAAGGTCGTTTATAATATTTCTTTATATTTATAATTGCAATAAACTTGATTGAAACTCATTTCGTTCCATCTCGACAAAAAATTGTGTTAGGTCTTCGATGTTTGCTGTTCTTATTTGGTGATTGTTGTTGATTTTTAAGCTACTTGTAGATTCTCTAGTTTCAATGGCCCAAATCCACTTACACCAGTTTTGGGTATTTCGAATAATAAATAGTAAAAATTAGCCAAAATTTTTAAACAACAATTTTTTGTATTATATCTAAGAAATATTCTTCCATGATTTTAACTAATTGGACAAAAGCTTCAAGTGCAACTAGAGATCTTTGTAACTCAAAAATCTTTCGGTAGATTTCAATTAACTTTACATATCTTATTTTAACATGTAAAATTAGTGCTTCATCAAAATCATATTTCTAGATTATAAATTAGGAAAAAGATTTCCGCGTAGTGATGATCACCGGAAGAAGCTTCGTTTTTCCATATTTCTGACTGTATCTAACTCCTTTAAATTATATATTTTATAAATTTCAAAAAAAAAAAAATGTTTTCGGCCTATGCGGAAGATTGGTCAGTGCTTCATTTACATTACATGAGTTCTGCAGAGTTTCTGTCTCAAAAATTGTTTATACTTAGTCCTACAAAATTGAAAATAAGTTATATTTTGGTATCTCAAAGGTAATTTTATTATCATTTTTTTTGTAAAATTACTTTAAATATATTTAACATCGAGAAGTCTTTCTCGTGACCATATCGGATATAAAGCTTATTGTTTTATTTTCTCCTCGTACTTCCTAAATATATACAAACGATGGTACGTATGTTTTTAAATTAAATTTGGCAAGATCTTAGCATATAATCATTAATGCTAATGTTAAAATCGAAGACATTTGTAATTAAATGTATTTCTGTTACTGATATTTACTGTTACTGATATTTACGAAAATAATATTAAAAAAAAAAAATAAATTACTAAAATCAACGATATAATAATTAAACTCCAATACAAACGCTTTTGCAATAAAGTCAAATTCATCACTGAGCAAGCACACCCACTTGTTGTTCAATCACAAGAATGACTTTATGGTTCACATTTGCGTTTCATTTTGAGCACTATGGTATAAAAGTGACTAGAATACATTGCTTAGGACATTTCTGTTTTCAGAATGAAAAATATTCAATTGTAGTAAAACTGTAGTGTGGTCAAAACAAAATTACAAAAAGAGGAAAATCGTTTACGTTAATGTCATCTTTTCGAAAAAAGGTCGTTGTGTTGTTGTTGCTGTATTTGGATGTTATATATTTTAAACCACTCTTTAACGTCTTTTCAATTTTCGACAAAGCCACTGCGTATCGGTCTTTTAATTGCTCTTTTTGCTTTCTTTTACTTCACCTTCTTTTGCTTGACCACGTCCCAAAATTTTTGCTAAGCTATCCCAAATACCGCCGAAGAATATTGCGCAGGACAGATTTTCGAATGGTAGGAAAGGATCATGTATACCCAAAAGAATTGAAGATAGTTTGAAGTATACCAGGAATATAACAATACCGAAGTAAACTAAAGCATGGGGCGCTGAAATCCAGTCTGTCTTCTTATCCAGTACAAATATTATTGAAGCTAACAAAGAAGCTTTGGTATAGCTGAAATTAATATTTAAAAACATAAACAAATAGTTTTATACGTATACGTTTTTTAAGGTCTTACAATGAAGGCTGCATGAATTCCATAGCTGTTGGTGTCCAGGCTCCTCGAATCAGTCTTTCTAAAAGTTTAGTGAATCCAGCACCGTTTCCCTTCAATGTTCCAATTATAATCATAATTATCCAGGCGTTTGGGTACAACTTAGCAGCGTGGGAGACACCATCATAAACTTTCTTTGCACGGTAAATCTCTTTCATTGCACTAGCAACTACTTTAATTGGGAGGAACTTGCCAATTTTGTAACCGATATCAAAGGGTGTGTAGAAAACCAAGTACCTGTTAAATTATTGTTAAATATTAATTGTTTTCAAATGTTATGTACGTATGTAAATATGTATATAACAAAAATCTCACCATACAACTGTGCCAACGAATAATTGTGGTGTATTTTTCAGAGGGGCCAATATAGGTTCACCAAGCAGTGCATTGGCGACCATGCCTCCGGAGAAAATTACAAGCATCGTAGATAGCCAACATGCAAGCGGATGTTTACGTGAAAATGATTGTGCATTCGAACCTAGATCTTCTCTAACAGCTAGTGCGGCAAGCAGACTGTGTGCAATGTCAAAGTAAGGAAACATTTTCAACTTTATGACCTGATTGGCCATATCCAAGAATGCTTCTGGATCCATTTTGTCGACGAACTAAAAAATGAAATTATTAAACAAATTTAAAAACGTATTTATGAAATTTTTTGGCAAAAAATTAGGTTTTACATATATGTGGTTACACCGGCTTAAGTTGTATCACTATATAATATATATACACTTAACCAGAATCGAGCTAAGCAAAAAAATTTTTTTAAGCGTCTCGCACAATTTTTGGTACGGCTCTATGCTGGGAAAAAGCTAAAAATAGATTTTTCGGATCTTTTCTTTTTTAGAAAACTGGCACAGCACGCATGTCATTATTACATAAGTTATAGCTGTCAGTCAAAATAATACACTATAATAAATTCGAACTGCTTTACTAGGTCAAAAAATTAAGTGCTATTTTTATTCAATTTTTATTTAAATAATTACATTTCTTATCCCCTTCTTCAAGCGTTCACTTTATCTTCGGCGCACCAATTCACAACACAAAACCAATGCAACAATATTTTAAGTGCTTCCAAGTCAGCAGTTTTGTTTTCAAATTGAGCTGTGCAATTTTACAACACTGATTTGACAGCAATATCCATTTCACTCTTCTACAGTTAAAATAATTGTCAAAATCGGAACGGCGAAAACCATTGCGGCGAAAAAAGTATTAAAGAACGCGTCTGTTTTGCACTGCACAAAAAGTTCGGTGGTTTTCTTGGCATAAATTCCACAAATTGTTAAGAAAATGTTAAATAAATACGCATATGTATCTTAAATCACCATATAGGCATAAATAAACTGATACAGTAAAATACTCGCCGTACATTAAAAACTATAGTAAGTGTAACTTCAGGATGTAATGGCGGTTTTTGACTGAATATTTACTAAACATATTTTTGCGTATTTTAGCTTTTACCGCGAGGTATAACTTATGAAAAATGGATACGCTATTCGACCAACTAAAAACAGAAACGCCGGCAAATTTGAAAACTGCCGAGTCCACAAATACACGTGAGTTTATAAAGGCTTCTAAGAGGTCACCTTCTCCTGAATCACATGCAAATTCGCAAACTCCCAATAAAATAAAGAAGTTATCGACAGAAACCAAGCCTTTAGATAATACTGCAGTGCGTCATGAATCAATGCCTCCACCTGCGACGACATTTGTCAGGAAAAATATAAGCAAAAGTCGCAGTTTATCACCTCCGAAAGGCCTAATAGTAAGACCATTTAAAGTTCTCTTAGAGAGGAAAAAAATTGAAAGCTCAGATTGTAAAAATCAGAAGCTTAGTAAAACATTAAAAACTTCAACATTTACCAAGAAAGCAGCGGACTTTACTGGATTAGCAGTAAAAAACGGAGAAAAGTCACCTAAAAAGTCAACACCCACGAAGGCACAGCAAAAGTTATTCGATCCAGATGTGCTTGTTAAAGCACAACAGTTGACACATTTTAATGTAAAACGCTGTAAGGTGCGTTTGTTAAGACAGGATTTAGCAAAACTTAAACGAGAGTTCCATGCAAAAGAAAAGAAACAGACGCAAAATAAAAAATCATATCTTAAAAATAGCGGTAAAAATAATAAAAGCAATAAAACGCCACCTTCAGAAAAGTCATCGAATTCTAAACATGGCGGAATTTGTGACGAAAAAGAATCCAAACAGTCATCTGGGTTTTTCATAAAAATAAATGCACTTACCCGGTCACCCAAGTCAAAAACAAAAGCTGAAGGATTCCTAAAAGAAAAAAGGTCTTCGCAAAAGTTAAGTGCTGGGACAATTGCGAAGAAAGTAAATGCAGCCGCCGCAATTTCAAGCACCAAACCAACTAAGTTTACGAGAACGCATCTTATAAAAATGTATGGCAAACGCGTATTTTGTTCTCGTGTTAAAATCGAACGGTGTTCGCATCCGATGATGTTGATATTTGAGTCGAATGCCCGTGCACGCCGGTTACAAGCAAAACGATCAAAATCGAAAAATCTGTCTGTCTCTTTTCGCGATCAGGTTGAAATATTTGGAGATAGCAGTGATTCGGAGGAAGCAGATATAAGTTCGGTATGTGATCCAGATGTAGCGTCTACATCGGAAGCTGCCATGAAATCCGCGAATCCGATACCGATCTCTTTAACGGTAACTCCAGCTCGTCTCAAAAAAGTGGAAAATGGTAAAGTTGTCGATGATATCGAATTGGATCCTTCGCTCTTTGCTGTTCCAGTAGTTGCAAGCACGCCATTTGCTTCGCCAGGTAAAAAAAAGCGTGAAAAAAAATCCTTTAGTCCATTAAAAGGGGATGGTACTCCCAGCCCACGCAAAGAACAGCTTAAATTGGCGAACGAAAAAATGCCTCCAAGTAGTTTACGGCGATTAACGGCGGCCGAAGTTGACGAGGAGGACGATGAAGACGACGAGTGTGAATATATAGGTAATGATGAGTTCTATAAAATTTTTCCCCCAATTGAACCATACAAACTATTTTCTTATATTTTTTGAAGTGCCCATTGAAATACCTGAACGTCGCATATCTCGAACTAGTTCCGCCAATACCATGGATGATGTTGTTTCGGAAAAAACTAATGAAGCATCAAAGAGTGATTTAGAACCTACACCTATTGACGCAATTGACAATACCGGCACTGTTCAAGACACATCAGGAGAAAGTTTCGTTTCAGCTGTGGATAGTTCGCTCCCTCCTAGCACCAATAAATCTAGTAATACTGACCCTGAGGCAATGGAAAATATTGAGAACTTGACCACTGACAAGGTTATCGATGAAATTAAATCTGCTGAAGATAATAAAAATGTGGTAGGGGAAACCAAACAGCAAACAATAGACGTGGAATTAGCAGAGCTCCCCCAACTTACACGTATTGATTCAGTGTCACCTTCTCAGTCGTTGAACGACATCGTCAACACTTTTATGTGCAATGAAAACGCTGTTGGCTCAAAGGAAGCACTCCATACAATGAAGGATGGTATCGAATTAAGTTCGAATACAAACAATATCTCCGACCTAAAAACAAATGACAACCAATCACCTGAGAATATTTGTATAACCGATACAAAATTGCGAGATACATTAGACGATGACATATCTCTACAGTTGTTTGTTGATGGTAATTTTTTATATTCGATTTTTTAAATTTGCCACTATTTTTTTATTTGCTTTAAATAAACACAATTTTTCATTACAGATGATGCCACTGCTAATTCAAATTTCTTAGGGGACTGCGCAATAGAAGATAGCGAAATAGTAGACGGAATTGTAAAGGAACGTATTGATGAGATTTCTAAAGATAAGCATTTGGGTTCTACCGTTGAAGCTGCGAACCTTTTGAGCTCGAAAGTGACAACCGAGTGATAATTTAGCAGTATGATCGTTAATTAATTAGGTACCATACAAAAAAAAAAAAAAAAAAAAAATCAAAAACAAAACACAAACAAAAACAAAAACAAAAACAAAACACATACAAAAACATGAAAAGTAATTCCGCAATTCATTTTGTTTATAAAACCCACTTCCTTCTCACCCTATGTTTTAAGTATACACACGTATGTGTTTATTTTACATTGAATAATCGAAATTAAACTCTAACCAAGACAATTTGTCATATATTTGAGATCCTTGCAGGCGTTTGTAGTTGTTAGTGTTTACTAGCCAACTATTCGGTGCCTTTATTTTTGCAATGATATTGGTCGTATATCATTTACTAAAATTCCGTTATCTTTCTTTTTAACGTTTGTACATAAAACCATTGCTGTTTCACTTAGTTTAAAGTTACTTAAAGTAATTTAATGAAAAATGGTTATATCATATTAATATTGCTAAATTTAAAATTTTATTTACGAAGAAAAATGTTCGAAATTTTACACGTAAATTTTGTGTAAAAAATACGAAAAAAATATACAGTTTCCTGTATACAAACACCTACAAATGTAATTTCATCCAAGTTTTGGACAATTAAAGTATAAGTTGGTTTTATAAGAATTTCACAATAAAGTAATGTCCGTACCGATAATTGCAAAACAAAATATATAAATAAATTTGAGAAATATAAATGTTGGTAAGCCTTTTACTTATACATTTTTCATAATTTGGATGCTATGTACCTTGACTTGCTATATGGTTATAAACACACTGCCGATATGTAATTCGCGTCTTCAACTTGAGTTTTTTGTAGTTTTGGATTTCTTTAGAGCATAACCTCTAAATTCCAATGATATATAATAAATTTAAATTGAAATAAAAAAAATTAAAGTGATCATAACCTAATACGTTGATAAGATAATCGCATTTGAAAGATTCGTTTGAGAATTTTTGATAAATAACTGTTGTTGTAGGCTACCAATGTGGTCATCTGACGGTAGTCAAGGGAAATGCGCTGTTTCGATGAGGGGTGCCACTGCCGGCAAAAAATTCCTAATGTCCATTAATTTTGTGTGGGTCAGACCTACATAAGGGCGGCGATGAGCGTTAAAAAAGAAGTAAGAAGTAAAGTTGGCGGGAGAAAAGGAAGAAATTGTAATTTTTTTGAAAAATATCTCGACTGAAGTGGCGTCGCAGTGTGCGAACTGGGTTTAGATTGCACAGCTGAAGGGGCTAATGTCACAGTAATGTTTTGGCAGCATGGAGCCACGTAACTTGTGGTCCACTTCCCGTGTATCTTAAGGCCCTGGTTGGGCTCAATGCCAGCACGAGTCAGGATACTGTGCAACTCTGCTGCTAGGAGTTGCTCCAGTGATGACAAACTTAACCTTAAACTCACCTTTCAAAACAGGGTTAGATCGCCGAAATAACTGCCCTTGGTTGACAAAATCCTGTTCGATTCCGGTAACGTAGAACCGGCTGTTGTGGGAATTGTTTTTGATCAATAGTTGCGGGCTAAAAACCAAGCTGGGATGTCTCTTAGAACATTGTCCGGTTAACGGTTATAAGTTCAATGCTGTTGTGTACTTTTCTTTTCGGAATTATTTTACGTGGCGAATCTCAAACACAGTGCAGAACCCTGGGGAGGGATGCTTCGCTTTCTCATTTTAGCTTGCCCTTAAACGGATGTTTTTTGGCTACCCAGAAGATACATGCCCTAAGACCGGAAGCCGTTAGCAGTTTGAGCCATATGTAGATAGATATTTAAATGAGGGTTGCACCGCGACCTAGGGTCTATTGTGCCCTCTCCTAACTCACATGGACTCAACTAGTCCCAGCAAATTGACGAGTTCCAACATACTGCTAGGTGCTATTGAGGCGATGTGATCCCCATTTGGAAACATGGATCCAAGGGCCTTTATTCTGCGTCTACAGACTGCTGTGCAGTCTATTAGCAGGTGTTCTGGAGTTTCAGACTACAAGTCGCAAAACCGGCAATTTGCGCAAGAAGCTAAGCCCATGTTAAATACGACGAGTAGCCTGAGTTTTTCCCTTGGGAGATTGATTATATATTTAAACCTTTTGTAACCATTCATTAGCAACTTTGCATGACGCATGTCTGGGAGTTGTTGCCAATGCCTCTCCCTACATACAATTTCATCATTACGAAGCAGCTCCTTTATGGTGTGGGGACCAACCGTTATGAAAGGTTCCGGTCCTACTGTATTGGTGGATGCTGCTGAGCGGATAAGCTCATCAGCCCGTTCATTCCCGGCTATACCTCTGTGACCTGGAACCAAATAAGGTGCACATGGTTACGTTCAGATAGACTATTCAGTCGTTCTACACATTCTTGCACCAATAGTGATTTTATCTCGTACAAAGAGATCGCTTTGAGTGTCGCTTGGCTATCGCTTAGTATGGCCATACTTTCATTGATATAGTTGCGTTGGAGGTTAACTCTCCGCACCGACTTATAGCAAATACGTCTGCTTGGAATATGCTCGGAATCCTACCCATAGGTATGGAGAGTTTTGCGCGTGTCCCTGCGACCCCTACGCCAATTCTCTCCGAAGTTTTCGAGCCGTCGGTGTACCAACTAATTGTGAAGTCCTTAAGCAGTAGCTCGAGAGAGGAGTCGCTCCATACGGAATTGCTGCCGAGGGTGATTTTAAACTTCCTAGTGAAGTTCACATTTTTGGTAAGGCTATCCCTAGGGAGAAGAGCCAGTGGTATGACGCCACTTACCTCTCCCATCCGTTGAGAAGAGATTACATTACCTTTGCCATTTCCCTCTGCTGTCATTAGGAGCAGAGAGTGTTTGGTGACTTGACCAATTACTAGATGTCGCGGGGTGAGTTCTAGCAGGACTTCAAGTGCCGCTGTCGGACATGTGCGCATAGCTCCCGTCATATAGACGCAGGCGAGTCTCTGCAGCTTCGATAGTTGAAGTCCTACCGACGTCTGCGATGCTTTCGGAGCCCAAGCCACCGCTCCATAAGTGATAATTGGTCGCTCTACCATGGTGTACAACCATCTGATAATCCGTCAGGTCAACATGCTGCTTCCATCGCAATTGAATCCAGGTATTTTACCATATTGGTCATCTCTATCTCTCTGTCCACAAGTGTTAAGTTCCTGAGGCCGGGCAGAGACCTGCGCCTCGTAAACGGGACGGTGGTCGTTTTTAAGGGGTTGATGTTTAGTCCGACGCTACTGCACCAATCTTTGGCCAAGCCTAGTTCCCTTTGTACGATATCGTAGAG
The DNA here is from genome assembly GCA_037783105.1 of Bactrocera zonata. Classification (NCBI taxonomy): domain Eukaryota; kingdom Metazoa; phylum Arthropoda; class Insecta; order Diptera; family Tephritidae; genus Bactrocera; species Bactrocera zonata. The sequence goes on from JBAWJQ010002354.1 coordinate 1,252,090, forward strand.
AGTACTCTCAAATTTTCCTCTGGCTAAGATAACAATGTCGTCTGCATATCCTTGGCAGCGGATTCCATTGTTAGTTAGCAACACAAGTAGTTCGTCCACGACGAGGCTCCACAGCAGGGGGTATAGAACTCCTCCCTGGGGCAGGCACTTTTAGTGCCGAGACGAATACTGGTATCTCCTATTGTGGTCTCAGCTATTCTAGTGCGCAGTTCGGCCTCTACCCATCTACATTCCAAAGTCCGCACCTTCGTTGTCTCTGGCGTGCATAGCGACCAGGTCCTGTGTTAGGAATTCTGAAATACAAAAGTAATCAATATTCCTCCTCACTACTATACAAAGTTATTTTAAGTTAAGTTACCATATGTGAAATAATCGTTTCTGGCTACTACCAACTCAATGGCGCTCAGAGAACTTTCTTCACTTGCATGAAATCACATGCCTCCATGCTTCTTCTACATCAGTTTAGAATTGCTGACGTGCACCGATGGCACCTATATCATTGGCCATAACAACCGCGCCATTAGTTTTGGTTTCTCCTGGTTGCACAAAGGAGCGAGGCAAATGGGTCTGGTTGTGAAGGAGGGCAACACAAAATATCACCTGTCATGAAATAAACATTTGTCGCACTCGCGTTTTGGCTCCCACGTCCCTGTTGACAGTCATAATTTCGAAGTCGTTGATGATTTTGCCTCAAAATCCTACGCAGAATACCTCTTGCCAACAGGTAATACTTCGGACTAAGTATTGGCTATTGAAAAGTAAAGTCCTCCCTCGACGAACAAAGACTAAATTTTACAAGTCAATCATCATTCCCGTCCTTCTATATGGCGAAGAGGCATGGACGATGACAACATCTGATGAGTCGAATGGATGAAAAAACTCCAGCTATGGGAGTATTCGACTCAGTATTCGTCGGGGAAAGCAAAGGAATAGAAAGACTTTTTACTTCGTTATAAAGACCAGATAAAGAAGAACCACCGTGAGCGCACCACGATATTGTCTGTCAAATAAAAATAGGGTGGGGAATAATTTCCCAGACCATAGCCAACACTTATGTAACAAAGTAAACTCCGTCTACTTCATGGAATTCACTAGAGATTTCGCAATACGATTGTGTCTGTCCCATTTCATTCTTATTGAGGAATAGCTGAAATCCACCCTATGTAAACTCTAATTGGATTATTGGATATTAATTTCAAATTGCATTTATTAAATAAATGAATTTTGATTAGCCTGAACGAGATGTGGAAAATGTTGTTGGTATTCAAGTGAAAATATCACCTTTCCAAGCGAATGTATCTTTAATATCGTCCTCTAAGAGGCAATAAATTTCATCAGTTTCCAATGATTCAACACCCATTGTTTTCCAAAACGCTTTGCAGCAATTTTTCCATTGCCTCAAGTTATAGAATCCACAAAACCGCTCCTTGCTATCCTTAAGCAAATCCATGAAAAATGGAAATATCTCATCGGCTTTCAACTTAGCCAACATATAGCGGGCCTTCTTACGATTCAAGACGTCACCGAGTTCCCCATAAATTTGCTTTGCACGAGTGAAAGCCTGACGAGCGGGTCCTTTTTCCAAGGCGTTTTCCGCATGAATCTTGCCTATAGCCACAAGCGCTTCGGCTTCTCTGCTTTTGCAACCACTCTCTAGTCCATATTTTAAAGCTCTTTGCAGTTTCAAAATAGCACCGTTTTTATCCTTGGAGCTTGAAAATAATTTTCAATTAATTTGAGTACATAAGGACCTTAAGGGAGAGTTAGGTTCGGGGGAACCGAACATTAGATACTCAAGCAAATCTTAAGATTTTACAAAGTCTGCAATACCCTAATAATCGAACTGTACTTTGTTTAAGTAATCTGACTTATTGCCTGAGGTTTTCCTCATTAAAATTATCGCATCGAGTACTCTTTATTTAGGAACATAGAGCAGACATGAACGGATTTCATTCAGTTTGTTCATAGGTATGGAAATGTGCTCAGTAAACACCCTGATGCTAATTTCATGAGAATACCTAACATATTGACCGATGTATCTGATAGAACGAGATCATTATATGTATTTGACATTGTGGTTAAGAAAGTATATAGATACTGTCTCTTATTCAGGGACTAAGAAGAATTTCTTAAGAAAGCGTTTATTTATTCATAACTTTTATTACAGTTTTTATCTCCTCAATCGAAGAATAGCCTTATACTTTCATGGATCTCTTTAGATTTGAGAACAACAATCACAGAAGCCCAGGTTTGCGGAATGCGGTGGCTGCAGGTCCGCCTAACTTGGACACTTTTTGGTTTTGGCTCAGCGGCAGCTTCAATTGGGATGGTTAAGCTTTGGACGTGGACTTGGAAATTATAATCCCATGATTTTTTTTTACCAGTTATGACTTTCCGGTACAGATCCGGGTCGTCGCAGACTGAGTCCAACAGCTCCCGAGCAATGTCAACGCGACGCTGTTTTTAGTCGAAGAAGAGTAATTTGGTACAAACTTCGCGGAGAACCGACTCAGTTGTCAAAAACTATTCAAACATTTAAAGTGGCCGATCTTGTCAGCATAAATAATGGATATGAATACCAACATTAAACAACAAAACAATCAAAACTCGATAACACGTAGCCCGCGAAAATTCAAAATTCGCGATATGTAATATGATTCATGACTGTGACATTTTTTGGAGCCACCTTCCTTTGAGCAATACCGTTATTAGAGTTAGAGAGGATTGTGATAATGAGTAAATCGTTTGTTCGCGTTTTCAATGATTTTAGTCAAGGTAGTTCCTGTCGAACACATTTTCTTTCTCAAATATCTTAGTTTTCGGACAGGCAAACAGCCATTAACTTACTAAAGTCTGTGCAACAGGTTGCGAGAGTATAACAATTTTACTGAGTTTTTTACTTACTTCCATAAGCATATCCCCTCATATAGAAATAGATCAAATAACTGTTTGAGATCCGTCACCTCGTTCCCCGAGGTCATATCTTTCCGCACTTTTAACAGCATTTTTGAAGCAGCATCAAAATCTTCCGATTGCAACATGTATTGGGTCCGTGACAGCAGCGCACGTATGTATTGAATTTTATTCTTCTCTACACCAACTTTGAAATCAAAAAGGGTGAAGTAGATAATTAGAGCTTCTAAATTACGAAAGGTGACTGGAAGTGGGAACCATAGCCGCCGAGATTGATAACGATCTCTGCTAACGGTAAAAAAATACACATTGAAGGTCTGCGTTTGGAATATCTCTTAGGTACGGCTTCCACAAAAGGAAGGAAAAAAACTACTCGTTTACCTACAGATCGAAAAGATTCGATTGGATCAGATTCTGATTAACCCAAGACATGCCGTCATGCTAATGAACGTGCACACTATAAGATCCCGAACCCTTGTATAAACTTAAATAAAACGATGGTCTACGTTTATCGTGAAAGATACCCACAACTGATAATGACTCTGCCCTGCTCAAGTGACCATAAAACAGAAATGTGTCACCAGGAATTAAAAACGATAATGGGCTTTGTGTTTCCAGAAAGGAAAATACCAATGCTGACCAAAAGAAATATCAAAATTGAGAACTGAATTTCAAATAGCCGCACACTAAATGTGTAATATAGTTGATCTGTATGGTTCCGGAGCAATTTTGGGGAACTAACTTACTCTCTGCGATAGTTATTGTAGCTTTGTGCAACAACTCCTCGGCAGCCTTGGCATCTTTTTTTGCCACAACGCTTCCATAACGAAACAACAATTCAGCGAATTCACGTCCCGCTACCAAGTGCAACGTCGGATAAACACCCCACTCACGTTCAGTTATATAGTCTGACAACCATTCTTCATTTCGGCTCAATACCATCGCTTTTTCCATAAACTTGATCGCGTTTGGTAAGGAGCTTTCTGCAAAATACGTTCAATCAAAGAAATTTGTTTATGTTAATTTTGTTGTACGGCAACCTACCACTTGAACTATGAAATTTTGCGGTTTTAAAATAGATACGAGCAATCGTTTCCTCAGCATTGTGATTAGGAATGCTTTCAATATATTCACAGATTGGTATTATTACACTATATATATCCTCGAGCAGCCAATCGAATTTAAGTTTGTGAGGTTCCAGCAATTGAATAATCTGATGAAGGCACATGGCGGTCGTTTTGTAGCTCTGTGCGTGGCCAAGTATATGCACATTCTCGGCGACGCGTATATTTTCAAACAGTGCCATTAAAAGTTCTACATTATCGCAAACACGATCTCGTATGACTTTAGTTTCATAGAAGAAATCTTCTTTTTCCGCCAAGTTTTTCAGGTGCCCAGCACCTATTTTGCAGCCTTCTTCATACAGTTCCTTTACTAGAGCACAATAGATGGGTCCCTTCAGTCGACGTGCCTGGATATAGTCGAGCTCAACGAGTTGAGAACGAATTTTTTCACGATTGAAGAAGACTACAGCTTTCCGGATCGGCATTTTGTAACACACTCCTTTAAGAAATACAAAATTTATGTGTATATGTATATAGTTAGGTATGTCAGTGGTAATTCAATTGTCCCTTTGTTCTATTTCGAGTCGAAGTCTGGTCTGTACTGGTCTGCTTTTTCGTCGTTAAATAAAAATATAAAATATATTTGTGCGTCAAATCGTAAAACACAAAGAAAAGCGAAAAGTTTTCAAAAACCTACTATAATTTATTTCAAATAAAATAAGGGGATATTTGCATTAACACCAGCCTAAGTAAAGGTTTAGAGGTTCCTGCGTTAATGGTCAAATGATCAGTGAGAGGTAACTTTTAATTCCAATTTTCTAACTTCTAAACGAATATAATTTCTATTTTGTTCAATTCGTTGGACAACACCTAACTTTTATAAATATATTCTGCTTTTTTACTGGCGTAGATACCGCTTACGCGGTTATAGCCGAGTTAACAAAAGCATGCCAGTCGTTTCTTCTTTTTGCAATGTGGCGCCAATTGGAAATTCCAAGCGAACCCAGGTCCTTCTTCACTTGATCTTTCCAACGGAGTGGAGGTCTTCCTCTGCTTTTCCCGGCGGGTACTGCGCCCAATACTTTCAGAGCTGGAGTGTTTTCATCAATTCGGATGACATGACTTAGCCAACGTACCTGCTGCCTTTTAATTTGCTAACCTATGTCAATGTCCTCGTACTCGCCGTTGCCAAAGCGCAAAAGACCATAAATCTTCCGAAGAATCTTTCCCTCGAAAACTTGCAATGTCGACTCATCACATGATGCCATTTTCCATCTGCACCATATAGCAGGACGGGAATAATGGATGACTTATAGAGTTTGGTTTTTGTTCGTCGAAAGAGGACTTTACTTCTCAGTCCGAAGTAGCACCTGTTGGCAAGAGTTATCCTGCGTCGGATTTCCAGGCTGACATTGTTGGTGGTGTTTATGCTGGTTCCCAAATATACGAAACTATCTACAACTTCAAAGTTATGACTCTCAACAGTGACTCCCCCTGCGGGTAGGGGGACCCCTCTGTGTTCGGGGGGAAAACCGTATATCCCCGCGGCAAAGCATGCCTGTCGTAAGAGGTGACTAAAAGCCACATGCACTGTGTCTGATAATAAAGATCTTGTTTAATCTGTCAGCATGGTCTAAGTCAGAATAGTGCTATAATATTCAGCTGGAAGTCAAATACTTAGCTTCATATGTATTATAACAAATAATATGAAGTAGCATTTGCAACAGCGACAAATGCAACCAGTCATTGAATTTATGGGGACTCAACTGGTAGTAGCAAAAGCTACAAAAGTCAGACCAAAGACTTAAACCTGGTACCACGGGGAGCAGTTTGCCCTTGGAGGTAACTCCTATCTGCTCATTGGGTTTGGCCCTTTGTGGAGATTCGGGTGCCGGACCCAAAGTACGGCAGAGGTTTTAGATGGACCTCGAACCCGACCAAGGTGGCTAAGGGTGTCCCTATCCACCCGAACCAATTGGAACCAAAGTATAAGCGCAAAATGCGTTTATGCTTTGGGGCGCTGATCAACGCATTGTATTGATCTACGTGCTTCTAGCAACAGAAAGCACCGTGATGTATGCTGTCGACAGTAGGTACTCACGTAACACACGGATTCTCTGTCAACAGTGACGTGAGGGCCAAGTCGCGAGTGCGACGACTGTTTGTTGGATGATAGGAGGTATTTCGTTTTGCAGTCGTTCACTGCCAGACTCATTTGCTTCGCTTCCTTGTCCAGTCTGGAGAAAGCAGAGCTAACGGCGCGGATGTTGAGGCCAATGATTTCAATATCATCGGCGTTCGCCAGCTCCTGTACACTCTTATAGAGGATTGTACCTGATCGATTAAGCTCTGCAGCAAATTATTTTCCCCAGCAGTAGATTCGAGAAGTCGCACGATAGGGAGTCGCCTTCCCGATCCTGACGAAGCTTTTGGCATTACTTAAAATTAGTTTATACGGCCACATTAGTTTTGCGGGGATACCAAATTCAGACATCGCGGCATAAAGACAGTTCCTTTTCGTGCTGTCGAAAGCAGCTTTGAAATCGACAAAAAGGTGGTATGTGTCCCCTCTCCTTTCACGGGTCTTTTCCAAGATTTGGCGCATGTTGAATATCTGGTCAGTTTTTGATAATGCCCAATCAGTTTGCTGACGGTAAGCTTTAATCTTTAACACAATACGCTCGATAGAACCTTATACGCCATGTTGCGGAGGCTTATCCGACGGTAGTTGGCGCAGATTGTGGGGTCTCCTTTTTTGTGGACTGGACAAAGCACACTTAAATTCCAATTATTGGGCATACTTTGGTTCGACCATATGTTACAAAGAAGCTGATGCAGGCTTCTTTTCAGTTCTTTCCGCTGTATTTGCATAGCTCGGCCGGAAATCCATCGGCTCCCGCCACTTTGTTGTTCTTCAGACGGGTGGTTGCTATTCGAACTTCTTCATGGTCGGGCAATGGAACGTCTGCTGCATCGTCATTGATTGGGGAATCGGGTTCGCCAGCTTATGCTTTCACTGCCATTCAGCAGGCTGGAGAAGGTTTCCATCCATAATTTTAGTATGTTCTGGGAATCAGTTAATAGATTACTTCTGGGGTTCTACGCGAGTATGCCCCGGTCTTGAAACCTTCTGTTAATCGTCGCATCTTTTCGTAGAATTTTCGACCATTACCCCTGTCGGTCATCTTGTCAAGATCTTCATACTCATGCATTTCGGCCTCTCTTTTTTTGTCTGCAAATATTACGTCTCGCTTCCCTCTTTCTTTGTTTTCTCTCCGCTGAGACGCGGTCCTCCTCGTCGTACCAGCTGTTGTTTTGCCTTTACGGGAAACCAATGATTTCCTTTGCAGGTAGCTTGATGAATTTTCTTGTGCTGGAATCTAGTACTACGGATAACAATATTTCGGGCCTCGGCGCAGTCGATCAGCCTCAACTCATCTGGCGATGTTTCCTCATTGAGGCTAAATTTACCGACCGTTGTGACAAAGAAACCTTCTTTGCCCACCCTGGCGTTAAAGTCTCCAAGTACGATTTTGACATCGGCAGTTCTTATATGTTCGCTCCAAGCACTTTCCTCAATAGTGTAAACTTCTACACATGGATGCATCTTCCTACGGCGACACTGACATCATTAAGCGATTTAAGAGACAGCGAATACGCTGGCTAGGTCAAGTCGTCCGAATGAATGAAAACACTCTAGCTCTGAGTGTATCCGACACAGTACCCGCTGGGAGAAGCAGTGGAAGACCTTCACTTTATTGGAATAATCAGGTGGAGAAGGCGGTGCCAATGAAGAAGAAGAAAGTAGCGTAAGAAAATGTTATGCAATAGTTTCCATAAAACTTTAATCCTCTCACGCCATCATCAAGCATTAAATCAAGATTTATCATTGAAATACTTAACCCAACCGACGCTGAATTATACACATGTTTATAAATAGTATTATTTAGTTCAATTAGATAACAATTGCAGAATAAATATTTGTAAATAGTTGTTTTTTTTTTACAATATTTCCGTATGTAAAGGGGAATGTTATTTGAGAAAACGTATAAACGATGAAGTAAAATAACATCTCAGTCTTCTCGTAGTAGGCAGCATATCGGATCCGAATCCCTGACAACCCACTTGTTTGTAGATCTTCTTGAAACCATACTTTCTGAAAATCTCCTCGCTTGAGTTACTATATTCAAATATTTAGTTCTAACGCCTTTTTCTATATCCCTTGTATAACTGCTAGAGGAAAACTCGGCATCTGCACTAAATAACTCCTCCTCTTGTTCTTCTTCTTCCGGTATCATGCTTTTCTCCACATACACGTCACTTACTGATTCCTTCTCGTTGTAATATAAATTATCAGCAACAATACGTTCCAAATCAACGTCCTCTTCACTACTGGGGACCTCTGATGTTATGTTTTCTAGTTCCGAAGCTCTTATTTTAGAAACGGAAGTACGTGTGTTCAATACGAGATTGTATAGTCTATATAGGTTTTGAGATGAGTACTTCGATATGTTGCTCAAAGTATTTTGTTTTATATAGCCAACTTGGTTGTCTTCATCCCAAAAACGTTCGCAAAGGTTCTTCCAACGTCTTAGTCGATAGAAGTTACAAAACGATTTAGATTTCATTAAATTCATCAACTCGGGATGTATGAGATCGGATCTTAAAGTAGCTATCATATATTTAGTACTCAAGACTTTTGCGTGATTGGCTTGATGATCAAAATGGATTTTAGCTAGCTCAAATGCCAAACGTCCCCTTACTTCGCCACCGACCAAGCGGCGTTGTGCATGTCCTATTTCCACTAGAATATCACCTTCACCTTGCCAGTATTCATTCTCTTTGCATATGTTCAGAGCTTTGGCGAAAACTTCTATGGCACCAACCGGCTGGTCAAGACTGTGTATTAAGAAAGTATAAAAGTTATTGATTTTAAGAACTTTGGAAAGTCGTCGATATAAATTTCAAATTAGGTTTTGAAAATTTACTATTTTAACTGATAGAAAAAATATATTTTTTTCAGTTACAATCTTACCAATAGAGTGTGGTGCCAAGCTTCTTGAGAACATCCAACTTGGATTCCAGAAACTCTGCACCCGTCGCTTTCATTACGCTCTCTTTCAGTAGAAGTATTTCTTTCAATGCCCAGTCAAATCTATCAGCCTCCATTAGAAGTTCAATCTTTACCAGAAAAGCTTTGAACGCCATCAGTTTGTTTGCTTTTATGCCCACTGTAAGAAATATTATGTAATAAAATATTTCTATTCATGAGTTATGCAATATAAAGCTTGTGTAAACCTTGAGCAATAGCCTTGATTGCTTTCTGTGTTCGTTTCAAAGCGTGCTTCCGCGTTATGCCAGGTTCTTTGGCTTTGATCAGGTATATTTCGGCCAATAAGGTACCCAAAGCTGCATGCAGCGTAGGAAACTTCTCATTTTCAGGGCTGGTATCCGGCTTCCATCTTTCACTACAAGCCACATCCATGGCGGTTGGTAAAATCAGCGTAGCTTTACGAAGATGCTCCGCTGCTGAATAAAAAGTATATTAAAATCTAAACCTCAGACATTTACTAATGAGACCAACGTTTTCCTTGCTGCTTCAGAAACTTGGCGTATTTGAAAACGAATCTCGAGGACTGTTCTTTTGCTGAATAATTTGTTGTAGAATCGAGCATATACTTAGATATTATGGTGTACAATTGCTTAGTCAACCAAGCAAAGTTTTGTTTCTCGACAATACCAATAGTCTGGTAAAGTATTCTCCTCATCATATAAACACCATGTCCTTTGTCCAAATGGTAAACTTGCTCTGCCATTTTTACATTGTCGACAAGTTGAAATAGCAAATCCATATCCTCGTAGACATAATGTATTTCATGTTTCTGTTCGATCAGGTCGCGCTCCACTGCCACTAAATATTCAAAATAACGTGCCGATGTGTAACAGCCATCCTCGTAGAACTCCTTAAGAATAACCTCATATACGGGACCCTTGAGACGTTTGCTTTTACGAAGATCATTCGACGGCGCCTGCTTCACATTCCGATCGGAGCAAGGATGCGCGTAAATTGCAGATGTTGGTATTGGATCTGGCATGATAGTGGATCGTGTAAATAATATACAATTAAATACAGTAAACGTTTAATAAATAAGTGTTTTCAGTTTAAATTAATTATCGTCTTTAAAAGTCAAATGAAATATATGCAAGGATGAAATGCGAGTGAACTCGTTTGATTCTATAATGAAGAATAAATGAATCATTCGAATGAACGAAAAAAGTTACTGACATTTCGAAACAAAAAAATCTATGAACCATATCGTAAGAAAGCATAAAGAAAGAGTTTAATAGGAGTAGATTCTTATTCTTTCTTATACTATATGTTATGTTCATGGTGTGGCGGATTTTCTTTTTCCTTTAAATAAATTTTGGATAAGGTAAAACAGTATAATAACCCAATTTTCGAACAAATTCCACAATTATATATTCTGGAAACATATCGCACAGAGTTAAGTGTTAAATATTAATGGAAACGGAACCGATACGAACGCTTACCACACGGAATGGGGCAGCATGGAATGCACATATTATTATCAGTAGTAATCAAAATATTGAGAATATGGGTTGTGAACCCTTGTTAGTTACAAGGAACAGAAGGGAAGTGCTGGAAATCACTATACAGCAATGATACGGCTTCTGCTCTCCAGCAGATTGAATTCCAAAACAGAAAATTATTAGGAAATTAGTGCATAAGTCATGGCGTAATTTTATCTGGATGCCGGGTCATAAGAATATAGCCGGGAATGAATTTGTTTACGAGCTTGTCCACTCTTCATGTGATACCGTAAACAATTCCAAGGCATTCGCCAGGTTATGTTGCTAATGGATGACTACAACATCTTCTTCTTCTTTATTGGCGTAGACACCACTTACGCGATTCGCTACGTGGTGCCAATTGGATATTCTAAGCGAAGCCAGGTCTTTCTCCACTTGGTCCTTCCAACAAAGTGGAGGTCTTTCTCTTTCTCTGCTTCCCCCGGCGGGTACTGCGTCGAATACTATCAGAGCTGGAGAGTTTTCGTCCATTCGGGCAACATGATCTAGCCAACGTAGCCGCAGTCTTTTAATTATGTCGCGCAATGGATCATAACGTTTCGAAGAACTTTTCACTTGAAAACTCGCAACGTCGACTCAACAGTTGTTGTCATCTTCCTAGCCTTTGCACCATATAGCAGGACGGGAATTATGAATGACTTATAGAGTTTGGTTTTTGTTCGTCGAGAGAGGACTTTGCTTCCCAATTGCCTACTCAGTCCGAAATAGCACCTGTTGGCAAGAGTTATCTTGCGTTGGATTTCCAGGCTGACAATGCTGGTTCCACACATACGAAACTATCTACAACTTCAAAGTTATGACTGTCAACAGTGTCGAGAGTGCTAAGTCGCGAGTGGGACGACTGTTTGTTTGATGACAGGATATATTTCGTCCTGCCCTCGTTCACTGCCAGACCCATCTGCTTTGCTTCCTTATCCAGCCTGGAGAAAGCAGAACTAACGGTGCGGGTGTTGAGGCCGATGATATCAATATCATCGGCATACGCCAGGCGCTTTACGCTCTTATAGAAAATGGTACCTTCTCTATTTAGTTCTGCAGCTCGAACTATTTTCTCCAGCAACAGATTGAAAAAGTCGCACGATAGGGAATCACCTTGTCTGAAACCTCGGTTGGTATCGAACGGCTCGGAGAGGTCCTTCCCGATCATGACGGAGCTTTGGGTGTTGCTCAACGTCAGTTTACACAGCCGTATTAGTTTTGCGGGGATACCAAATTCAGACATCGCGGCATACAGGCAGCTCCTTTTCGTGCTGTCGAAAGCAGCTTTGAAATCGACGAAGAGGTAGTGTGTGTCGATTCTCCTTTTCCAAGATTTGGCGCATGGTGAATATCTGGTCGGTTGTTGATTTTCCAGGTCTAAAGCCACACTGATAAGGACCAATCAGTGTGTTGACGGTGGGCTTTAATCTTTAATACAATACGCTCGATAGAACCTTATGCGCGATGTTGAGGAGGCTTATCCGACGGTAGTTGGCGCAGATTTTGGAGTCTCCCTTTATGTGGATTGGGCAGAGCACACTTAAATTCCAATCGTTGGGCATGCTTTCGTCCGACCATATTTTGCAAAGAAGCTGATGCATGCTCCTTGTCAGTTCTTCGCCGCTGTGTTTGAATAGCTCAGCCGGCAATCCATCGGCCCCGCCACTTTGTTGTTCTTCAGACGGGTAACGTCTGCTCCATCTTCCTCAATTGGGGAATCGGGTTCGTCTTCTCCTGGCCTTGTACTTTCACTGCCATTCAGCAGGATGGAGAAGTGTTCCCTCCATAATCTTAGCATGCTTTGGGCATCGGTCGTCAGATAGCTTTTGGGGTTTCTACAAGAGTATGCTCCGGTCTTGAAAACTTCTGTTAGCCGCCGCATGTTTTCGTAGAATTTTCGAGCATTACCCCTCTCGACCAGCTTATCAAGCTCTTCATACTCATGCATTTCAGCCACTCTCTTTTTCTGTCTCGTTTCCCTCTTCAACTCTCGGTATCTCGATCGTAACGTTGCGAGGGAGGCAGTATGTTTTCTCTCCGCTGCGACACGGCACTCCTCGTCATACCAGCTGTTCTTGTGCGTTTTCCGAAAACCAATGGTTTCAATTGCAGCTGTACGTAAGGAGTTTGGAATGCCGTCCCACAGTTCCCTTATATCGAGTTGTTGACGAGTGCTCTCAGAGAGCAGGAGTGCAAGCCGAGTAGAAAATCGTTCGGCTGTCTGTTGTGATTGCAGTTTCTCGAGGTTGAACCTTCCTTGTGTTTGTTGACGTGCGTTTTTTGCTGCACAGAGGCGGGTGCGAATCTTGGTTGCAACAAGATAATGGTCCACGTCGATGTTAGGACCTGGAGACGTGTCTTCCGTCTATCACAACATGATCGATCTGGTTGGTGGTATTTCGATCCGGAGACAGCCAGGTAGCTTGATGTATCTTCTTATGCTGGAATCTAGTACTACAGATAATCATATATCGCGCGAAGGCGATCAGTCTTAACCCATTTGGGGATGTTTCCTTATGGAGGCTGAATTTACCGACTGTTGCGCCAAAGATACCTTCCTTGCCCACCCTGGCACTAAAGTCGCCAATCACGATTTTGACATCGTGACGGGGGCAGTTCTCATAGGTGCGCTCCAAGCGCTCATAGAAGGCATCTTTGGTCACATCGTCCTTCTCGCATTTTTTACGTGGGGGGTCCCAGCGCACAACTTTGTGTAGGGGATATTTTGCCTTCGCACTTTAGCTCGCCTTCGAACGGATGTTCTTAGTCTACCCAAAGGATACTTGGTCCTGGAGGAGAACTTTCCTCACTTGCGTGAACTTCTACACATCAACCTCTCGAGACACAAATTTCGACTAATTGTCGCGTTTGCACAAGGAATTGTAAGCAAAAAGCATCTATTCAACATGGATCTAGCATTATGTGCAAATTGTCGGTACCAGGTACCTAATGCCACACTAAACAGCAGTCTGCAGACGCAAGCTTAAGCCCTTGGATCCATGTTTCCGAACAAAGATGATGTGATCTTCAATATCACCCAGCTGTAAATTTATATTTTTCAATATGCTGGGGTTATGTGAGCTGTTGTGGTAGAGGGGAGGGCACAAGTTTGTAACATCCAGAAGGAAGCGTAGGATACCCTATAAAATATATATGTATATAAATGATCAGTATGTTGAGCTGAGTCGATTTAGCCATGCCCGTCTGTCCGTCTATTTGTCTGTATATACGAACTAGTTCCTCAGTTTTTAAGATATCGTTTTTTGAAATTTCTTTTCATTGAAATTTTGCAAATGTCATTTTCTCTTCGAGAAGCTGCTAATTTGTCGGAACTGCCGATATCGGATCACTATAACATATAGCTGCCATACAAACTGAACGAACGAAATCAAGTTCTAGTGTGGAAAACTTTTACATTTGACGTGGAATCTTCAGGAAATTTGATATGACTTACTGCTTAAGGTAATATGTAATATAATCTCCGAAAAAAAATTTCAGATCGGATTACTATAGCATATAGCTTCTATACAAACTGAACACATAGTTACTAAAAGAAATGCACCTGTGAAGGGGATATTAGGTTCGGTGCAGCCGAAGTTCACGTCTTTTCTTGTTTTAAAATAAATCTCTAAATATAATATTTAATAGCTCAATTGGATTCTGAAATCATCAGTCCCTTCAATCAGTTACATTTTACATCTCAATTGCATAAGTGCCAATTATTTTAAGCTTTATGATATAGTCGAATTCCATTACTGTAACATTTATTGATCTACCGTTATAAAACATGCCTTTCTAAATCAATAACATTTCAGCGTAGAGCCAAGTGAAGCGTCAAAAGCAATCGATTTGTGATCGAACGAGTCATCAATAAAAGGAATGAGCGCATGGAACGGCAAAGATGATCAGTGGCAGAGTGCGCTTGTGATAATAATTTAGCATATGATGAGTTTCTAGTTGTAATAGAGAGTTTGATTAATCAATCGCATAGTCGTTTATAAAATTGGTGAAGCAATGCAGACTTGCCGCTACTCAATTGGTGCGGTCACTTTAGCTTTGTAAAATACTAAGCGAATGTCTAGACGGCGTGCAGACTGACGGTTTTTGAACATTGACTCTGTTAGACTTGGCTACCACGTCCACATTAAACATACTTGCAATTCAACCCGAATACATTTATGTTAGCTTATTTTTTGCGAATTTTGTTGCGCTTGGTTAAGCTATAAAGTGTGCGGTCTGACTGGTGCATCGAAAATGCGCGCCAGTGAAGCCACCATTAAGCGGCGATTGAAGCTTACAAATTATGTAATTTGTGTACATTTGTTTGTAAAATTTTATTATTAAAGTATATACTACAAGCCGTCAACGCACTTTTTAGCTCAACTCCACTATTCTTATCTTTTCAGTAGAATACTATATTCAGCATGCCTTTCAAAAGGGATACTCTGTTCATGCTTGGCATATACGCAATCTTATTTATCATTTCGGTATTGATGGAAACACTAAGGTTTATTGATTTCGTAACAAATTAAGCGAGTTTATCGATATTCTTGTGTACTCTGTATTCTATATCTATCGTTAAACTGTCGATAGTTTTGACAGCTCTCAGAGAACCCGAAAAACAAAATATTTCCTGTAATTTATGTGAATAATGCCCTCTGGAGACCGGGTGACTGTTTGTCCAACCGTCCGTCTGCCCTTGAATAAATTGAGTAAAAGTCAGTTTGGTATCGCAGTTGGGTGTAAGCAGACTATTAGCACGATGGCACAGTATGTTGTTATGCCAAAAATAGATAAAATCGATTCAATACAGCCTCCATACCCTTTTACGAGTATAGCTAATATAAAGATTTTCGATCCTTCGGTTGACTATATACGGAATATGATGTACTACATATGTATCGTCCAATATGTAAATTATCTTAACGAAATTCAGTCAGAATATCTTTCTTATGGTTTTTAAAAATCCGGCTGATTTTATACCTTAACATATGTTATACTACTTTGTCCAAAAAATAAGGTGACATTTGAATTTAAACTGCGCGCGTCGAACGATTTGAAGAATTATTTTTTTTTAGGTTGGTAGTACTGTCAGTCACATTTATGTCAAATTTCATGTCAAAATATTCATTAGTGTTTGAGATACGTGTCGTTTTGTGAGCTGCAAAAAGTGAGTTTTTCGTTTTTGCGATGTCGAAATTTGTTGAGCACAGAATTTGCATTAAATTTTGTTTACGGAATCAATTTTCTGCTGCGGATACGTTGAGAATGGTGCATGAGGCTATGTCTAAAAAAAATGTTTACAAGTGATATAGTGAGTTCCAAGCCGGCCATGAACGTGTCGAAGACGAAGAGCGTCCAGGGCGACCATCAACCTCAACCGACGAAGCTCACGTTCAACAAATCAAAGATTTGGTGTTGAAAACCCGTCGAAAAAAGGCGTCGCGTTCAAGTGTGTGAAACGATGCTTTCCGACTACCAAGGTGTCATGAAAGGCATTATAACTGGCGATGAGACTTGGATCTATGCTTACGACCCCGAAACAACCGATCAATCGAGCGAATATCGTGCCAAAAGAGAGCCGAGACCAAAAAAATCGCGCCAAAGTCGCTCAAAAATCTAGCTCATGTTGACTGTTTTCTTCGATTATCGCGGTGTTGTGCATTATGAATTCCTTTCAACCGGTCAAACAGTCAACAAGGAATATTATTTGAACATTATGCGTTGTTTGCGTAACGCTATCCACCTAAAAAGGCCGGAATTGTGGAGAGACAATTCTTGGTTTTTACACCACGATAATGCACCATCCCATACTGTCCTCGTAATTCGTGATCATTTCGCCAAAAACCCATATCGTTCCGCAACCACCGTATTCACCTGATCTGGTGCCGTGCGACTTCTGGCTGTTCACCAAGTTCAAAAGACCGCTCCGGGGACACCGTTTTTATACGATAGAGGAGATTCAAGCCGCAGCGAAGACGGAACTGAAGGCCATACCGGAAAGTGACTACAACCAATGTTTCGAAGATTGGAAAATCCGTTGGCATAAGTGAATTGCATCGGGAGGGGATTACTTTGAAGGGATGAAATTGATTTGGAAGAATAAATAAAGAATTTTCAAAATAAACACAATGTCACCTTATTAGTCAAAACCATATCTTCATGAAACTAGGGGAGCATATTTCACGGGTAAAGGAAATGCCGAAAAGTGATAGAATGGTATTTCAGGGCGCTTCCATATACTTCATATAGGAATTTCAAACTTCTGAATGAGTTTGTATCGGTCAATAAGTTAGAAATCCTACTACTAGATATACTATTGTTTAATGTCGAACATGTATCAAATCGATCAACGAAATGCTCCAGGTCCCTTGAACTACATACAATAAATATTTTCGTTATTTTAACTGTCTTAAAGCTTTATATGTTATTTCAATCTTTTCTTATCTTCAAAAAATAACGTGAAAAGTTGAATGCTGTCAATTATACTTTAGAAATGGCAAAAGTTAATGCAATCAGTTCTTACCTTTTTCTATCCCTTATACTTGTATGTTTTATAGTGATTTACGTCATTCCACCTAACTTTAAACCGGGTCTATATGGGTGATATTCTATGTATGTAAATGGTATATAGTATGTAAATGAACAAGTTTTCTTAAAACTAATGTGGTTAAGCGTTACATATGAATGAAATTGGTCCAAACCTTGGATCAAACTCTTAATAAATTTATTTCCTATCCTTATTTCTCTTTTCTCTTTATTTAAGAAAATCATGTATACTCGTAATAGTATTAAAAGTATTGTCTATCTGAAGCCAACATTTCCTATTATTCTGGTAATTTCTGAATTCCATCTCAAAAGAACTGCGTCAATAATGAATAGAGCCAATTTCTAAAACCTTTTCTGATGTGAACTGGAAAAAAATACTGTTTAACCAGTCTTGCACTATGTGACTGAGCGTTATTATGATGTAAAATTATTGCTAGTCGTAAATTCCGGGAGTTTATCGGAAATCGCTCGCTTTAATTTGTTGTGTTGGTAAAGTTTGTCAAAAAAGTCTTGCGGTATTTTTATTGAATCAATTCGTGCGGCACCCATACATCGAGCTTCTTAGTGACTCCAAGCTTCTTTAAATGGTTTATAACGGTTTGATGACTACTATGCCGGTCTCTTCCGACCAATTCAGCGATTTTATCGCAATTTTCGACGACAGGCCTTCCGGTGCGTGGCGCATCTTCGACCACCTCTACACCAGAACGAAAACGTTGAAACCATCGTTGTGCGGTGGAAATGGAAACTGTATTGGGTCCATAAACTCCACAAATTTTATTGGCGGCTTGAGATGCATTTTTGCCTTTATCGTAGTAGTACTGTAAGATATGCCGTATTTTTTCTTTATTTTGCTCCATGTTTGCGACGCTATAACTCACGAACGACTTAAGTGAAACGACAATCAATCAAACACGTGTTAGCGCGTGAAATGAGCTTTCCAAAAAGGTATAGCATGACCCGATGCGACGAATAAAACTAGAACAACGCGCTCTCAGCGCCAACTAGCGAAAATACCGCAAGACTTTTTTGACAATAACAACAAAGCAATCAATACAATTACGGCATAGTATGAAGCACACAAAATCCGTAAATTCGGCAAACATTTGATTACACGAAAGGTGACTGGCATCATCTTGATATACAACAACAAAAAGCGATATAAAAATAGCAGATGCATTAAGCGCCGTTATTGCAAGTGAATGCAACAGTGTCTGTCGACAGACGCTTAGCAGAGCACCAGGGGGGCTTAAGGTGAGGAAATGCTGCCATAACGACGATACTCGCTTCCGCAACGCTAGACGCTTGACTACAACCAATCGCAGCAACAACAAAAACTGCAACGAAATGTCACAGTGTCTAAAATAAAAGCTAAATTTTAGCAGCAGTAAAGGCAATTCCCACGTCACGTCGATTTCAGGCCGGCATGTTTTTCTGTCCGGTTGTAAGTATGTATGGACTTCCACGTAAATACGAGTATGTAGTATGTATGTTAGCAGCGGCAGTAAACTTGCGGCGAGTACCACTGGAGATGCATGTGATAGTTGACAGAAATACATGTATATATCTATGTATGTGAATATACATATGTGTTTAAGTGCATAATTATGGTGTGGCACAGGAAAGCCAGAAGCATAAACCTCGAGTGTCATCACCGGGGCAAGTAGTCAGTGAGCCAGTTGAAAGATAGTAACGGTTGACTACTGAAACTGTCAGTTAGTTGCTTCACTCTGTATGGAACCTGCCCCTGCAACTGACAACTATTATACATACAACTGCTCTGATCGCTAACATATGGTTACATAAGTTCATTTGTTCAATTTAACGGTGAACAATTCAATATTTCTTCTCCAATTACGGAAGTGCCACGGTTGCAATGAATTTTCCGTTGATAAATAAAGTTACGTTTGAATTTTTCATATCATACCTAGGGCATTTATTAGCTTTGAGCTTTCGAAATTTTTGGACAGGTTATTTTAAGTACTTACATTACTTCTGATTTGTAAAAAAAAGTGTCCCATGTATGTATGGAAATACTTAAATATTTACGTGGATGATCCGGTAAATATTTAGCCTCCAAAGAAAAAGGAAATTTTGGAAAAATTTTATTGTGAGAGTTCCTTTTTACTCTTGGCTTTGACCTAGTGATGCTTTAAACTTCTTTAATCCTGTCATAACAGAAGATTACATTCTTATTCGCCGTATTTTCCACAATTTGTAGCCAAATCGGCCAAATAGTTTGCTATAGTAGAGACCTGTGCCCAGTTTGTACTTCTCACGGACATCCTTCGTTTTGTTTGGAATAGGTTTGGGAGTCAGTGAAGACCACTGTTTCTATTTTTACTAGGTTTCTGATATGTTTCAATGGGTCCATGTTTCATCGACAATCACAATACGATCCACTTTCGAATACTGTGCCCAAAAAAATAAGGATACGTTGAGGATGGTGCAGAAAGCCTTTGTTGATGAGGCTATGTCTAAAACAATGTTTACAATTGGTATAGTGAGTTCCAAGCCGGCCGTGAACGTGTCGAAGACGAAGAGCGTCCAGGGCGACCATCAACCTCAACCGACGAAGCTCACGTTCAATAAATCAAAGATTTGGTGTTGAAAAACCGTCGATTAAAAATTAGAGACCTTGCTGATGAAGTTGGCATATCGAAAGGCCAATACCATTTTGAAGGATGTTTTGGGCCTCAAGCGCCTCAAATCTCGACTGATACCGAAAACATTGAATTTTTTGGAAAAAAGGCGTCGCGTGAAGTGTGTGAAACGATGCTTTCCGACTACCAGGGTGTCAATAAATGCATTATAACTGGCGATGAGGCTTGGATCTATGCTTACGACCCCGAAACAACCGATCAATCGAGCGAATATCGCGCCAAAGAGAGCCGATACGAAAAAAATCGCGTCAAAGTCGCTCAAAAATCAAGGTCATGTTGACTGTTTTCTTCGATTATCGTGGTGTTGTGCATTATGAATTTCTTCCAACCGATCAAACAGTCAACAAGGAATGTTATTTGAACGTTATGCGTCGTTTGCGTAACGCTATCCGCCTAAAAAGGCCGAAATTGTGGAAAGACAATTCTTGGTTTTTACACCAGGATAATGCACCATCCCATACTGCCCTCGTAATTCGTGATCATTTCGCCAAAATCTCAACCCATTTCGTTCCGAAACCACCGTATTCACCTGATCTGGCGCCGTGCGACTTCTGGCTGTTCACCAAGCTCAAAAAACCACTCCGGGGACTCCATTTTTATACGATAGAGGAGATTCAAGCCGCAGCGAAGACGGAACTGAAGGCCATCCCGGAAAGTGACTACAACCAGTGTTTCGAAGATTGGAAAATCAGTACCCCGCTTACTCCCCATATAACGGTACTGTTAAAAACTGCTAATATCGCAACAAATCTAACAATAACTAGTTACTCTAAAGACATTAAGTTTTACTTCCCGAATGGTTTGGAGTGAAAATCGAACAATGGTCGTGGCACCGCCCACTTTTTGTGAAATCATATGTCTCCGGACTGGATCGACCGATTTCGATTAAATTTAGTTTTTTATCATTCTTTTCATATTCCTTTTTCAGAGTACGAAAATGAGCGAAATCGGACTACAACCACGCCTACTTCTTATGTAACACAATTTTAAATTCCATTTGATTCTTTCACTTTCCAGTACACAAATCAAGAAGCAATTGGTAAAAAGGGATACAATTTCGCACTAATAATTCTTTAAAGTATGCCAGCTTACGACGAAAAATTGTCCAAATCCAACCAAAATTGTCCAAGCCACCAAATTCCGGAAATGTGGACTCCACTTGACTTTTGACTGAAAATATCTGTCAAAGTATGAGATATACAATTGAAATTTAGACAGAATCTTTTCCTGGGAATTGTATTTCTGTGCATTAAAAATATGTTGAATCGGGTCAATACTTCCCTGAGCGCCCATATATCTAGTATAAAGATTTTCGAACTTATGGGGGACTGGATATATCGGCGAATATTTGAGTTATCTCAATGAAAATTACAAAGCGTGTTTTACTCATAACAGTGCGTCGTTGTGCCTAAAATAAATAAAACTGGGCGAAAACTTGACTTACCTACATATAACCAATATCAGGATTTTCGAACATCCGGCTGACTTTGCTCCATGTGATTGGTGATTGTACGTAACATTGTACTTTTTTTTAGTATTTTGGTATATTAGCGTGATAATAGTCCCGTTCTAAGCAATTATATTAAGATCACTAACAAATTGGTCTATACATACATATGCGTATGTATATGAGGCATAAAGTCACCCGGAAGTTTTACAATTTTTCTAATAGGTATATGGGGGTATAAAGGAATTATTGACCTGATTGAACCCATTTTTGACATACAAGGCCTCTATTATCAAAAAAGGATTCCCTTCGAACTTGTATAATATTTCTCAGAGATTGACCGAAATGTGCGATACAAAATTCACAAACGGAACTGGGGTTCAAATATTATTTATCTTTGAGCTTGAGCAGTTCCGATCCGATTTGGTCATAATATGGCGCAACCTCGAGGCATTATTACTGCAAAGCTTTATCTGGATACATTGATTGGTTCTTGATTTGTATACTGAAAAGCAAAAGAATCAGATGGAACATAAAATTGTGTTATATGGAAAGTAGATGGGATTTTCACATTTGATACAGTAATTTTAGAATAATATGACCTATGCAGAGCTTGCGAGATATGGGTTTTCATCTAAGTATGGGCGGTACCACCACCCTTGTCCAAAGTTGACACCAACTTGTATAAATGTGTATAAAATCTCAAGTGTAAAATTCTATGTCTCTAACGCCTTATTTATTGACCTAACGCACTTTTAGTAGTTTTTAACAAAACCATATTATGTGGAATGACCGAATTTATAAACAGAATTCAACCATTCTCAGGGTAGGTAGAGATGTCTTGAACCCTTAGCCGACTAAGTTCGGTTTTTTAGTTTGAATGGTTTAGGAGTTATGTACATTAAAATTATTAGAGGGCGATGCCCAGTTTTAAAAATATTTTCAACAATAGATGCCTCTTCCTAATGAAATTCTAAGATAAGTTTTCGTTTCATAGCGTTTTGTGGCCATGGGAATGATACAATTCCGCCCATCGGTAATACCAACCCTCCTTGGGTATTTCTTGCCAACGGAACTCCATACCTCAGATTAAGTAAAAACACTTAACACTGGTTAACAAAATTTTAACATTTTTTGTCACATGAGTGCTCATATCAACTTTTTAATGTAATTATTAGGGGCAGTAAGCATCAAAACATATATTTTCTTAAAGTGTTTTCGTGAATATTTGGCTTCTGGAAGGTCTGTTTTAAGTCTCCAACAATAATATGCCATCATTTCTACGCCCATTTTACTTAATAGAGGTTCTCCATTAAATGGCCTGATGGAATCTCTCGCCTTCTTCGTCACTCATATTGATCTAAAAAATGTGTGGCATTTGTGAAGAAAGTGTTGTAGCGATTTTTTCTCATCTGCTCATGATTTGTTCTGAGCCCAAAGGACGTTGTGACCATCGTCTGCTGGTCTAAGGAAAAACAGTTTAGTAGTAAGCCACAAGAAGTCAACGGTTCTCCAAACCATTCTTTACTTTTGCCATTGACTCACTCTCGAAAGGCTTCTTGCTTGGCATGAACTCTAGGTTTAATGGTAGTTGCGCCTATAACTAGACCACTACAGTTTTATCACGATTCATAGAAATTTTGGCAATACGAAAGTCTGCTGGTACATTTCATAGTAAAATAATTTTTGTTTGGTACAAAATATTTCGAGCGATAGTTGAGGAGTAAGTGGATAAAAGATGGTGGCACGAAAAAGCACTGCTCGCTGATTACCCTGGATGTAAAGATACAGCACCAGTATGGATACAT
This sequence comes from Bactrocera zonata, assembly GCA_037783105.1. Taxonomy (NCBI): domain Eukaryota; kingdom Metazoa; phylum Arthropoda; class Insecta; order Diptera; family Tephritidae; genus Bactrocera; species Bactrocera zonata. Next base: position 1,275,125 of record JBAWJQ010002354.1, read on the forward strand.
GAGACTTTCAACAGATTAGGCGTCCGTCAGTCCGCACAGTAGAGGAGACTTAAATGTCCTGTCCCTCCCACGAAATAATAATTAGCCGGTGGTTCCATGGAGCGTCCTGAGTTGGGAGTAGTTTAGGTTTAGCGGATTAAAGGTCCGCACTTCAGTTTTCGATGCATCCACCTACTACAAAAAAAATGTTTTCGAGCTATTATTCAATATACAAAAAGTAACTGTGAAATTCTTGACCATAATCATACAATGGCGTTTGACTTGATTGGACATTTGATTTTGATCTAACTTAGGACAGCCAATAGACGGGTGTAAGCACCGCACAGTTGACGGTATTCAAAACTCTGGAAAGAGAATCTTGCATAAATTACAATCACTCTTGTTGGTTCTATCTGCCGTTTAAATGCATTTATTCACATAATTGATTCGTTTTTTCGGCAAGCGATGTTCGTTTATATTCATTACAACAAAAATTATCCATTCACTTTTTCGGTTGTTAGCGTTTCGCGGTTTCGTCGAATCCTGACGCAATCGCACATCTTCTGTTCACACAAGCATCATAGAAGCGATGAGCGTGGCGTAAAACGCAACCGTAGACAACTCATCGACCAAAATTTGCTTGTAATATGTGAACGCGCGTGCTACCAAAGCAGCAGAAATAAATAAAAAGAATAACCATGTGTATATGTCTATGAATGAATGTAGCCATAACGGTAAAGTTTACTGTCTCGGCCCGGTCACTAACGCTACAAAGCGAATGCCGTTAGGGTTAACTGTGTATTTCCTCATAAATGTGAGGAAGTTGTGTGCGAAGAGGTGCTTTATGATTGCATTTGCTTTATTTTATTTTCAATCTATAAAAATGTAGACACTAAAATACACGAAAGGCTATTAAAATATTGTTTGCGATCAGGTAAACGCTTAGAATAATAATATCTCGATGTGTTCATCCATAAAACGGTTTCGGTGTTGCATTCCGCCATTGAGTAATCCCGATTTGCAAGCGTCCATTCACACAGTCTCTTTTCAAATAAACATCTACATTGTTTTGAACACAAAAGTAAGAATATTGCATCCGTTACAACGAGGTTTTATGCTGCAGACACAGGTGTACAACCAACTGCTTACTAACAAGCGCTGGTCGAACATTTTAGGTATACACGCATCGTATTATAACTCGTTTTTTTTCTGATTGTTCATTGCCCAATCATTCTACATCAGCAGAGCTAAATATTGTAATAATAGAGGTGCCATTGGCAAAAGGTGTGGTCATTCACCGAAAGTGGTTCTCTGTCTCTAAGGCACCAAAGTCAAACCCATTATGTTCTATGGAGTCTTTATGTGGTGGAGGGCTCTAGAGGGTGTTGCTCATCAGCATGTGTGATGCACCAAGTTCCATTCCTACCATGGCCCGTAGACATCGTCGGAAGGTGTTTGAACACTCGGAAATCCTCACATACTTTGACTTCATACAGGATCACTTGGACCATGGAGTCACAAATCCGACCTGTGGCGGCTCCTTAACTGCCCATATATCGACGAGAGAGTTGTGGGTGTGAAGAAGCCGTTGGAGGAGAGGGGCAGTGAGCTTCTTAAAGGAAGAGTCAAAGCTTCAGACTTTCTGACTATTGCAGTGCTTTCAGAGCCAAGGTTGCAGTGCGGCGATACTAGACTTGAACTCATTAACAGCGCGTTCAGGGCTGGTCATTGAGTGCTTAATCTCGTTACCAATAGCGTCGAGTCTCTTTGTGATAAGACTAGTATGGGTGCCAGGGTACAGTGGAATCGCAGCTAATTGTAAAGCTGATGAGTTAGCAAGGAAAGACACCCAAAAACCGCTATCGGTAGAATGGGAGCGAGTCGGTGCTTCCGTATCCTCTAGTGTTCTACTATTAGATAGCTGGGAATCATGGGAGCTTGGCTAGCAAGCTGTGCCACTATCGGTACATGCGTTGCCGCTTTTTGCCCAAGATTGATCGCAAGAAATCTAGTGATATCTTTCTCTTAGTAAGGCAAGCATCTCCCTAATTGTGGGGGTTGGTGTATATGCTGTAATGCTGAGAATCTTACAAGACACTATCTGCAGAAACTGTATGAAAGAATATGAGGTGGAAATAACTCAATATTTTCTTCTGACTGTTCCGATTTTGGGAGGTTAAAAAAGCTTTAACACTAGGAAGCGCATACCTTCAGGCATCACACCAAGCTGGTGGGAATGGAAATTAACCCCTGTGCAAATTTGTATTGGCTACTAAGTGTTTGGCTAATTTGTAGTTCTTCTTTTCTATGGCTTCACAAAGTACCACATATACTTGTAGCAGTCCACGTGCGATCTCTCTAGGTCAGCCACCTAACTTAATTTTCTGAACCTTTTTATTTTGAATAAAATATATTAAATGTGTACATGCTAACTACCTCGATCAGTTTGTGTCATATTAACTGTATTTTCGATGAATTCACAATTATACTGGACATTAACCACATCAGGAAGAACTATATTATGTTCAGAGTTTCTTATTTTTGAGATCATCCTTAGTTAATCTATGTAACAAGCTTAGCTACGTAATTTCATTTTTCAGAAAGCCAATAATCAGGTATTTGATTAGTATAAGTTTAGACCTAATTAAACAGTTTAGACCTCAGTTATCTGAACTATAATCAAAATTTGCCCTACAGCCAAACCAAGAAACTTTAAACAGTAAATTTTACCAATCGGTAATTTTAAATATGTATTTCTAAGCACTTAAAGCTACTTACGAATTCTGAATGAAGCTTCCGCATAGAACCTAAAGAGGACTTACTATTGGTGCCTATTTAGTATCTTTCTATTTGTTCCTCCTAATTTGATTTAATTAAAATTAAAAAATCATCATTGAAACCTAAGGCAAGTCAGACCATTCAAATGTTTGAAATATATTCTGAATATTCTCTATAGAGCGAAGTTTATAAGCAAAACTTTCTAGCAAAATTTATTTTATGAATCTCAAAAAGAGGATACATCCAGTCTAAACTGATCCAGTAGCCCTATCATATAGTATATGTACATATGTAGGTAATATTATCATCCATGACACTTAACTTACGAATGTAGCTGGTAGGATTTAATTAATTTGTTAAACACCAATAATTTGACATAACACCTCTAAAACTTAATATTTTTTTTGTTCGTTGTGAACATACAAAAACAATAAACTCTTACGGGTTTTCCTTTATGGATGCTTATTTCTTTCAAGACCTGAAAGTTACAGGTTTAATACTACAACTATGTTTTGACTTTGTTAGGGCAGATTCTTTGTTCATGTAAGACAGAAGAAAGCAGCTGCCTTCGACTTAATTACAGCCGAAGTGTTAAAGCAGTTACAATACAAATGTTTACGGAAGCCCACCTATCTTTTCAATACAGCAATCCGTCTGACACATTTTCCAAGCCTTTGGAAAGTTGCTGAAGTTGTTATGGTTCCTAAGCCAGGAAAGGATCCTCACGTATTCTCGTCATATAGACCAATTTCTCTTCTTCCACAAATCTCAAAACTTTTTGAAAAATCAATTTATCTAAGATTAAAATCTATAATCGACAGAAAGCAGTTAATCCCATCGCATCAGTTCTGTTTTAGAAATAAGCATTCAACAATAGAACAAATTCACAGAATAACATCAGAAATAGAAAAATTCCTGGAGGAGGGAAACGTATGCTCAGCTGTATTCCCCGACGTTGCACAGGCGTTTGACAAGGTATGGCACGAAGACCTTATGCAAAAACTAAAATCATGTCTTCCGATTGAGTATAGTGCTCTTTTAGAATCGTATATTACCATGAGATTTTTCCGTGTAAAACAAGGAAATGAGTTCTCCAAACTAAAAGAGATTGAGGAGTTCCTCAGAGAGGTATCTTAGGTCCACTTTTACATATTCTATATACAAGAGACTTACCGTTAACAACAAACAGTATGACTACCACCTTTGCTGATGACACCGCAATACTATGCGTCGAAAAAACAGCAGAAAATCTGCGCTAAGCCTGCAATATGCAATCAACTCTGTAGTAAGTTGGACTAAAAAATGGAGAATAAATCTAAACGGTGGCAAATCGGTTCATGTAAGTTTTACTAACAAAAGAATCACTTATCAACCTATAAGCATTCTAGATGTCTGCATACCATACGCATACAGCTTAATATCTTGGCATCACGCTCGATGCTACATAGATTACGTTGGAAAGAGCATATTAAAATAAAAAGGACTGAACTCAATCTGAAATTGTCGAAAAATGAAATGGCTAATTGGGCGAAGGTCAAACCTGTCCATACACAAGAAATTACTTCTTTGTAAACAAATATATAAGCCGGTATGGTCATATGGTGCGCAACTGTGGGGATGTATGAGTATTAATACTATACAACGTTTTCAAAACAAGGTGCTAAGAGGCATTGTAAATGCTCCCTGGTACTGCAGAAATGCTGATATTCATCGAGACCAAAGGATGAATACAGTCGCCGAAGAAATAAGGAGTCAGGCAGATGCCCACTACAAAAGGCTTAATGCACATGTGAAGGAGGAGGCGAGAAATCTTCTTTCAGACACATGCCGCTCTAGTCGATAATGTCGAAAAAAACCACATAGCTTAGTTGGAAGCTAAAATATAAAGGATATATATGTATGTATGAATATTACTATTAATTTCTATGTAATTTGTTTTTAAGTTATTCAAATCAAACTGTTCGTTAGTTTTTGAAACTTAAAAAAAAAAAAAAAAAAATGTAAGATCTTTAGGATCTTTAGGATTCCTAATTCATTTCCTACTAAATCAATTCTATCGAATAAGTCAATAATATGAGAACTAAATTTCTTCCTTTAATTTTGTATGAATGATAAAAACGAAGGAGTGAAAAAATTTATTCTCTTGCAAAATCCATCTTTTAATTTTGGCTTCAAAATATGCAGTTGTCTTTTTCACTGTTGGTAACTTTATGTTTTCTAAATATGCATAGAATCTGTATTATAAGTATTTCATAGAAATGGTTTTTTATAGACAGATCGTTGTTTTCATTCATACGCTTTGCGTACTGAACTTTACGTAGAAATAAAAGTTGTTCAAACATTTCAAACTTTTCAAAATATTTCAGTATGTTGAAATAATTTTTTAAATCAAAATTAAGTAAAAACAAAGAACAATATTTTTAAATAAATGAAAATTAAAAAAATTTAAAGTTTAAAAAGGTGCACCCTCTACTCCACTATCATTATGGCTAAGAAAGGCAAAAAGGATAAGAAAGGCAAAAAAGATGACCAAGCCGATGGTGGAAAAAAGGGCAAGAAAGGCAAAAAAGGCCGCAAAAGCGCTTTAAGTGAAGATCCCGCATTAGGGAAAGGAAAGAAGGGTAAGGGCAAGGACAAAGGTAAACGAAAGAAGAGCAAAATGTCAGTGCGTCAATCGAAAGCGGCATCGGCCATGGTTCACGCGGAACCAGCTCCCTTACCACCACCTCCGCCGCCACCAGAGCCTAAATGCAATGATAAGATAAAGTCTGATGATCCGTGCCGTTACACGGAAGACGCTTGCTGCAAAGGAGCCGTGGCTTGTAGACCAAATCACTATCCCGGAATTTTAGAAGAACCCGAACGCATGGCAGTCGTTGGCTCGGAGAGCGGTAGTTACGAGAGTCTTTGTAAATTGGTTCGCGCCGGCATGCGCTGTGCGGATCGCGTTTTCATCATGACACCCTGGGGCAATTATGTGATATTTCGCGCACACGATGAGCATAACAAAATATATTTTATATATGACGGTTGCACTTGCAATGTGAATCGCTTCCGGTATCTGGATTTGAATGAGGGCACTGCTGGTTTGCTTTACTTTGATTGTGTCCATGCACTTATTTCATACATGTTGGATTCCAAAAAACAGCGAATGTCCTTAAAAAGGATTAAACGCAGTGTGATCGACGACATCTGCAAAGAGTTTTGTGAATATGGACACTAAACAATAAAGAAATGGTGTAGCCTAGCGGTATAATTTGTATGGAATCAAATATTTCGTAAAACAGGCGAGAACTTAAGCATCAGTGCGGCCGCCCATAATAAGCTAATGCTAACTACCCGAGGGTAATTGGAATACTTTAGGAACATGTTTGGATAAAAAAATTTTAATAAACCAATAAAAAACTAAATTTATGTATGTGCATTGTATTTTTCTCTAATAATGATAATATTGTTTGTCAAAAAAGTCTTGCGGTATTTTCGCTAGTTGGCGCTGAAAGCGCGTAGTTCTAGTTTTATTCGTCGCATCGGGTCATGCAATACCTTTTTGGAAAGCTCATTTCACGCATAACACGTGTTTGATTGATTTTCGTTTCTTTTAAGTCGTTCGTGAGTTATAGCGTCGCAAACATGGAGCAAAATAAAGAGAATACGGCATATTTTACTACTACGATAAAGGCAAAAATGCATCTCAAGACGCCAATAACATTTGTGTAATTTATGGACCCGATACAATTTCCATTTCCACCGCACAACGATGGTTTCAACGTTTTCGTTCTGGTGTAGAGGTGGTCGAAGATACGCCACGTTCCGGAAGGCCTGTCGTCGAAAATTGCGATAAATCGCTGAATTGGTCGAAAGAGACCGGCATAATAGTCATCAAACCGTTATAAACCATTTGAAGAAGCTTGGAGTCACTAAGAAGCTCGATGTATGGGTGCCACACGAATTGATTCAATAAAAATACCGCAAGACTTTTTTGACAACCCATTATTAAACCAAGAATGTGCCCCAAATTCCCCTAAGCTTGTAGTGGCATGTACTTAATGTCATCAGTAACCTTAGCTTATTTCCGGACAAGTTGATTATTTGCTTGAACCTTGTAAGATTTCTCTTTAAGGAACACCTCACTGATATTATGGTGTCCACTGCGAACAAGGGCTCTGTTTTCGAAAACTTATAATAGAGAAATAGTTCGTTTGCTGGAAAGTTTCCTTGCGAGCGGTCCCAGAGATTGCCTAGAGTTTTGTCTCAATATGCTCAGTATACGATATACAAGGTCTGTCGCAAAAGAAACAGAACTTTTCAAATATAACTGTTTCTGGTGGCGCCACCTATTGGTGGGTATATGAAACAAAAAGTTTGATCTCTTGTTGACATTTCCTAAAAATTTTAAGACAATTGGATAACTTCAATCGATGTTATCGATCAAAAAGTGACAGTAGCTTTTGGTCATCGGTCGTAAAATGCATTTTGAACAAAGAGCAAATATTAAATTTTGTTTTAAACTTGGGAAAACGTTAACTGAAACATTTCAAATGATGAAAACAGTTTATGGTGATCAGTGCCTATTCCGTAGTAATGTGCATGAGTGGTTTAAGCGATTCCAAGAAGGTCGTGGTGACCTCTGTGACGATCAGAAGTCACCGAAAAAAAGTCGTCTTCAGAGGTCAAAAATAAAGACAATGCTGATTTGTTTTTACGATTTCGAGGGTATTGTACACCAAGAGTTCGTCCCACCTGGCCAAGCGATTAATGCTGTGTTTTACCTTGGTGTTATGAAGCGTCTTTTGTCACGCGTTCGTCGTGCTCGACCACAATACCGTGAGGCAGTGTCCTGGCGCCTGTTGCACGATAATGCGCCGTGTTATCGGTCAACGCTTGTCACTGATTTTTTGACAAAAAACTCCATATTAACCATTACTCACTCACCCTACTCACCTGATCTGGCACCCTGTGACTTTTACCTATTTGGAAAGCTTCATTTGCCCATGAAAGGACACTGGTTTTAAGACATTTCAGCTATCCAAAAGGCGACGACCGATATTCTCAAGAGCATTCCAAAAAATGACCATAAACACTCATTTGAAATGCTAATTGACCAGGCTAAACGCTGTATCGAAGCACAAGGAAACTACTTTGAATAAAAAAATATAACTTTTGAAAAATAATAATTTTTTGTTATTTTTTTAACAGCCCTGTTTCTTTTGCGAAAGTCCTTGTAGATAGCCTCACTTGAAAAACGCTCAGACATCTGTCCAACTGCTGCTTTCGAACAGTCGGTGTTTAAAGATGCTTCCTCTGACATTTAAGTTAGGAATGGAGTAGTGTAAAACTAGTTTATTATAGAAATATTATTATTTCTACTTGAATTTTGATCTTATAATTATATATGGATGGTAATAGCCCTCAACCAGCGTCATTCTGTTGACACAAAAATCAATATACATAGAAATATAGATAATGACAGCTCAGTCCCGTTTCGTCTTTTAAAGCGCATTTGACCAAAACCTACATTAGTTCGTGACGTCACAAGTGTTAAAGGTCGTTTTTTTTTTACCATAAATCGTGTTACAATCTTGCCTCTATCATTCTTGCATAAGAATATGAAGAATACCTCATATATTCGAAAACTGAAAATTAATCACTTTTGCTTAAAAGATGCAGAAATAATGTTGATAAAGTTTATTTGCGAATCCGCTTAAGCATCTTTGCTCATTATTTGCTTTGTCGATATAAAAAGTGTGAACGTACTCGTATGCTACTGTGATTATGTAAACACTAAATGAAAATGGAAACCAAAACTAAAGTGCAAAACTCATTGATCACATTGTCACACAACGGCTAGTAGATTGAGCCCGACAACTTTAGCGAATATATTGTCAAAAGAAATATGAGATCTTATTGGATATACGTTGAAGATACGAGCGGACCAATGCACAGTGGTTAAGATGAGACAAGAAAATGAAAATTTCTTCGTCTTTATAAGCGTAGGCACTGCTTGCACTATTACAGCCTAGGTGACAACACACGCGCGCCAGTCCTTCTTCCTTTTCGCTGCCTGGCGCCAATTGGAGATTCCGAGTGCAGCCAGGTCCTTTTCCACCAGGTCCTCTGCATCCTCTGGCGAGTACTGCGTCGAGTACTCGCACATCTTAAAGGGTGTTCAAAGAGAACAGGGTTGCGACACAAGTGCTGTAGGTTTTTTTGAGTATCTGATATAGATTGTTCGACTAACGCTTGGCGAAACTAAGAAAGCTATATTAAATAACCAGTTTTTCAAAAATCCTAATCAAATATGCAGAAAAATAGATACTCTTGTATTTTAAAACGCTGAAGTTCCTATTTTCTATGGGTTGAGCACTGTCTTTGTTTTCAAGTCGATAAATTCAGAAATAGAAAAATACTTACTTGAGTTTGCTGATTAATAATTATTTTGTCTCCGCTTTCATCCAACTCGCAACACTGTGTAGAGTCTCCAGTAGCCACTTGATGCAGCTTAGTGCGTGCAGTCTCTCTTCAATTGCAGCAAAGAGTGATATTTAAGCGACAATCAGCAGATTTGTGAAAAATTTTCCACATCATCATCATCACTCATGGAAAGGCAAACACTAGGTAGTGAATATTGCTTGACAAGAGCGTGTGCTGCCTCAGTAGCCAGCAGCAGCGTTTGTTTCATGCTGTGAAAAAGATGCGCGAAGTGAAGAAGCTTTCTGAGTACCCAATGACAGGCCATTATTTACATTTTATAAGCTGTACGAATATTAAAAAAAGAACTGTGTACATTAAAGCGGGTCGATTTTTCTATAAAACCCCGTATATTGGAAATATTCTACCAATCATTCTGAATAACTTTGCCTAAGAATTTATGGGAACGAAGTTTAAAATCTGAATAAAGGCAGATATCATACTATCTGATCGATTCCGACAAATTATTAATATAATAAATGATGAACACATTTTTGTTATCCATAAAAAAAATCGCCATAAGAATTCTTGGCTCCAAAGTGATTTTAAACCCAAAGTCTCTTTGGTCCTAGTTGTTCAGAATGATCTGTAGAACATTTTCCACAAACATAACTGTGGGGGTTTTTCTTCTCACTGTACATAAATCCGCTCTAATGTATACATACATACTAAAAATGTACTTAGGTAATTATTATGAATTATTATTGGTATATAGTTAAGTGGTCATAAAAGCAATTATGGTGAGGAATATAAACGTTTCTAAAATATTTTGTCGAAGTTGCTGGCTAAAACCTTCTCAGGTTAAAGTTTTCATACAAGAACCTGATTTTGAGCAGCCATTTTGTGCGGATAGGAACAATTTCTTTTGAGATCTTCTTCTTCTTTACTGGCGCAGACACCGCTTACGCGATTATAGCCGAGTCAACAACAGCGCGCCAGTCGTTTCTTCTCTTCGCTACGTGGCGCCAATTGGATATCCCAAGCGATATCCCAGGTCTTCTCCAATTGGTCTTTCCAACGGAGTAGAGGCCTCTTCCTCTAATTCCCCCGGCGGGTACTGCGTTGAATACTTTCAGAGTGTTTTCGTCCATTCGTACAACATGATCTAGTCAACGTAGCCGCTGTCTTTTAATTCGCTGAACTATGTCAATGTCGTCGTATATCTCGTACAGCTCATCGTTCCATCGAATGCGATATTTGCCGTGGCCAATGCTCAAAGGACCATAAATCTTTCGCAGAACTTTTCTTTCGAAAACTCGTAACGTCGACTCATCGGTTGTTGTCATCGTCCAAGCCTCTGCACCATATAGCAGGACGGGAATTATGAGCGACTTATAGAGTTTGGCTTTTGTTCGTCGAGAGAGGTCTTTAATTTTCAATTGCTTACTTAGTCCGAAGTGGCACCTGTTGGCAAGAGTAATCCTGCGTTGGATTTATAGGCTGACATTGTTGCTGGTGTTAATACTGGTTCCTAAATAGACGAAATTATCTACAACTTCAAAGTTATGACTGTCAACAGTGACGTGAGAGCCAAGTCGCGAGTGCGACGACTGTTTGTTTGATGACAGGAGATATTTCGTCTTGCCCTCGTTCACTGCCAGAACCATTTACTTTGCTTCCTTGTCCAGCCTGCAGAAAGCAGAACTAACGACGCGGGTGTTGAGGCCGATGATATCAACATCATCGGCATACGCCAGCAGCTGTACACTCTTATAAAAGATTGTACCTGCTCGATTAAGTTCTGCAGCTCGAATAATTTTCTCCAGCAGCAGATTGAAGAAGTCGCACGATAGGGAGTCACCTTGTCTGAAATCTCGTTGGGTATCGAACGGCTCGGAGAGGTTCTTCCCGATCCTGACGGAGCTTTTGGGGCTGCTGAAAGTCAGTTTACACAGCCGTATTAGTTTTACGGGGATATCCAATTCAGACATTGCGGCATAAAGGCAGCTCCTTTTCGTGCTGTCGAAAGCAGCTTTGAAATCGACGAAAAGGTGGTGTGTGTAGATTCTCCTTTCACGGGTCTTTTCCAAGATATGGCGCATGGTAAATATCTGGTTGGTTGTTGATTTGCCAGGTCTAAAACCATACTGATAAGGTCCAATCAGTTTTTTGATAGGGGTCTTTAATTTTTCACACAATACGCTCGATAGAACCTTATATGCGATGTTGATGAGACTTATCCCATGGTAGTTGGCGCAGATTGTAGGGTCTCCCTTTTTATGGATTGGACATAGCACACTTTACTTCCAATCGTTGGGCATGCTTTCGTCCGACCATACTGTACAAAGAAGCTGATGCATGCTCCTTATCAGCTCTTCGCCGCCGTGTTTGGACCGGACATTCCAGGGGCATGCACTTAATACTTAGTCCATATTTAGTTTGCCATGGTCGTCATCAGAAGAGGGGTCACTCATCCGAGGCATGTTGTTCCTTTTCATTGGTGTGCTTTTTTTAACGTGGCGGATCCCAAACCCAGCGCACAACCCTGCGGAGGGGATGTTTCTCCTTCTCACTTTAGCTCGCCTTCAAACGGATGTTCTTAGGCTACCCAGAGGATACTTAGTCAAAGACCGAAAGTCGTGAGCTGCTTGAGTCATATGTAAGAGAATTGTTTCTGGCCACTCCCAAGTGAATGGCGATCAGAGAACTTTCCTCACTTGCCTGAACTTCTACACATGACTCCATCCTCTACATGACTCCATCCTCCACATGACTCCATCCTTCTTTGGAGAGCGCCTCAGAAAATAATCCATGCCAAATTTCTTGAAAATATCTCGTCAAATGAAAGAGTTTTCTATGTAAGCACTTGATTCCGATCGTTCACTTTGTATGATAGCTATACATTGCGACAAAAAAGCAGCCGGAAATTAAATTATTCGGGTAAAGGATATTTCAAAAATATATATTTTTCTAAGTTGGTAGGACTGTTTTTAATCACTATGCCAAATATGAGCGCGATCTGACAACCTGTTTGTTTACAGCAGGTGCTTAAGTCGGTACACCTGTAGCAACATAGCCCTGGTATGAATTGACTCCGGCAACTGCAATGCATCGCATACTATTAAAAATAAATGAATAAAGCTTTTCTCCAAATTCTCACACAGTATCTGTGAAATATGAGCAGACGGACAAAGTCATAATAAATGATATAGTCTAGCCATAACCAAATGCATTTAAATGCCAATTATACACGGCACTTAAAGACTAATAAAAATTGTAATTCCGAAAAAGTGAAAAATATCAAAAAGGTGTATAAAAATGGTGAACACTACGATAGCTTTGTTGCATCTTTGCCCATCAAATTATCAATAAATGGAATTATCGAAATGGTTAGTTAGGCTATTTATACTTATAAGTATGTTGCATTCATAGACTGAGTGTTACGTGAAGCTTAAGACGTTGAAGCTGTTTTTTCTTCACTAGATATCAGATACGGGTTATGCTTAGTTAGAATTTTCAGAAAATATTTTGCTTTGCATTTGTTGAATTTATATATGTTATATATGTTTGTTATATGGGTCCGGGTTAAGTTTTCGAATTTCATCCACTGTAGGTACAAAAATACTGTTATCACATGAGGAGAAAAAAAGAAAGACCTTTTTATTTAAGTTTCGCGCAAAAGCACATGCGTCGAAATACTACTTCTAGATTGGTATAGCTGTCAGTGACATCTGTGGCAAATGTCACACCAAAATAATCATTAGTGTTTAGTATATGTTTGTCTTTCTGAAGTACTACTGTATCCAAAAAATGACATTGTATTTATTTTGAAAATTTTTTATTAATTCTTCCAAATCAATTTCATCTCCTTCAAAGTAATCCCCTCCCGGTGCAATGCACTTATGCCAACGGATTTTCCAATCTTCGAAACACTGGTTGTAGTCACTTTCCGGGATGGCCTTCAGTTCCGTCCTCGCTGCGGCTTGAATCTCCTCTATGGTATAGAAACGGTATCCCCGGAACGGTCTTTTGGGCTTGGTGAACAGCCAGAAGTCGCACGGCGCCAGATCAGGTGAATACGGTGGTTGCGGAACGATATAGGTTGAGTTTTTGGCGAAATGATCACGAATTACGAGGGCAGTATGGGATGGTGCATTATCGTGGTGTAAAAACCAAGAATTGTATTTTCAAAACTCCGGCCTTTTTGGGCGGATAGCGTTACGCAAACGATATAATATTCCTTGTTGACTGTTTGACTGGTTGGAAGGAATTCATAATGCACAACACCACGATAATCGAAGAAAACAGTCAACTTGTCCTTGATTTTTGAGCGACTCGACTCTCTTTTGGCACGATATTCCCTCGATTGATCGGTTGTTTCGGGGTCGTAAGCATAGATCCAAGTCTCATCGCCAGTTATAATGCATTTCATGACACCCTGGTAGTCGGAAAGCATCTTTTCACACACTTCAACGCGACGCCTTTTTTCCAAAAAAATCGATGTTTTCGGTACCAGTCGAGATTTGACGCGCTTGAGGACCAAAACAACCTTCAAAATGGTATTGGCTGAGCCTTTCGATATGCCAGCTTCATCAGCAAGATCTCTAATTATTAATCGACGGTTTTCGACACCAAATCTTTGATTTGTTGAACGTAAGCTTCGTCGGTTGAGGTTGATGGTCGCCCTGGACGCTCTTCGTCTTCGACACGTTCATGGCCGGCTTGGAACTCACTATACCACTTGTAAACATTTTTTTTAGACATAGCCTCATCACCAAAGGTTTTCTGCACCATCCTCAACGTATCCGCAGCAGAAAATTGATTCCGTAAACAAAATTTATTGCAAATTCTTTGCTCAACAAATTTCGACATCGCAAAAAACGAAAAACTCACTTTTAGCAGCTCATAAAACGACACGTATCTCAAACACTAATGAATATTTTGACATGAAATTTGACATAAATGTGACTGACAGTACTACCAATCTAAAAAAAAATAATTCTCCAAATCCTTCGACGCGCGCAGTTTAAATTCAAATGTCACCTTTTTTTGGGCACAGCCAACAAGGAATACGAAGAGGTTGGAATTACGCCCAACAACTCTATATGCACCGCCGCATACTGCATTGATTCTTCGTGAGTTTTTTTCTTTCAACCAATATCGTGCCGCAATCACCGTTTTTACCTCATTTAGCTCCGTGTGGCTTTGAAGACATTAAACATGAATCGAAACGCGCATTGAAGGCTAGTCCGGATATTGACTTTAACAACTTTTTCGAGGATTTAAAAAAAAGTTGGCAGATGTGTGTTGGGCTCAAGGGAGAATACTTTGAGATGAACAACATAGATTTTCAGAAATAGACTCAGAATTTTAAAATTATGACATTGTTCATACAGTTTTTGCTCATAGTAGTACCTATGTTGTATAAAGTCACCCGGAAGTTCGAAAATCTTTATATTAGGAATATGAGAGCTAAGAAAAGTATTGACCAGATTCAACTCATTTTTGACATTCTGATATTTTATTCTGAGGAAAGGATACTCTACTTATTAAACCTACATATCTCACAAATTTACCGATATATTCGGTAAAAAGTCAACTATTGGCACTGGATCCATATATTCAGTACCTAGAGGATGGAATAGTTTTGGTTCGATTTGAACAAGTTTTGGGCATGAGGTGGCACACATCAAAGGCACTATTCAAGCAAAGTTTCATCCCATTATATAAATTGATATTTTATTTACACACTGAAGTGTGAGAGAATTATATTGAATTTAAAATAGTGCTATAGGGGAAATAGGCTTCTGATGCATAGAAATATTAAAATTGTGCTAAGTACCGAACATGGTTGAAATCGGTCTCTCGTAAGAAGGGTGGAAAGAACCGGTCTTGTGCAAATTTCGGTGATAAACTCGGCGAAAAAAGAACCCACGCAGCCGAAAATTTTCTAATATTCCTATTTTGAACTGTCACTATTTGCTCTAACTTACTATTTGTCTTATTAACTGTTTTGTCATGTGACTACATTATTTTACCTTTATTTTTAAAACCGCTAGCGTCCGCACGTTGTGAAAAAACGTAAAGTTGAACATCGTGGTGTCAACAAAAAAGAAAACAGAAATCGTAGCTTTATATAAAATAAATTATCCAAAGGTCAAAAAGCTCGTGAATTCGGAATAAGAGATTGGAGCGTGCGTATTATAATTAAAAATTACACCTATTTGAATTGAATAGCTCGAAAAAAAGGCAGGGGACGTCTAAAAGCAGTAAAACCTCGTTAAAAACGACAAATTAAACGGATGTGCATTAATGATCGTTTTCAACATGCTGAAACAATCAATGAAACTTTTACGAAACCACTGGAGTAAAAAGACTACAAATTCTATACAAAATGTGCTGAATAATTTTGGAGTCCGAGCGCGACATCCAGCCAAAAAGCCACTACTCGTTATACGGATGAGGAAATACCGACTAGAGTAGGCAAAATTACACAAAACTTATACTACATCAGATTGGGGAAATGTTATTTTTTCCGATGAATCGAAATTTAATTTGTTGGAAGCCGATGGAAGTGCCACAGTGCTTCGTAGGAAAGGGGATCGTTTTTTGGAAAACTGTGTTTCGCCCACCGTAAAGCATTCCCCTTATTTAATGGTGTGGGGAGCTGTAGCCAAGTTTGGTGTTGGGCCGCTAATTATTCTAAAAAGATCTGTGAATGCCAAAATATAAATTGGAATTTTGAAAGAAGGCGTTTAGCCAACTTCGAACACGCCCAAAAAGTTTATTTTCAGGATATTTCAGCCCCTTGTCATAGAGCCAAAGCGGTAACCAAAGCACAAAAATATTGAAATAGATTTTTCAATAATTTATTACAAGTAATTGCGGGTTTCAAAACAAAAATATTTTTATGGAGTAGGGTGTCTCAACTAGCAAGGAAACAGTTCAGATCTCAATCCAATTGAGAACTGCTGGCATTATTTGGGCAAAATGGTGGGCAAAATGATAAGAGAAAAGCGTCCAAAAAGTTTAAAGGAAATAGAAAACATTGTTGAAGCTGTGCGAAATGGAGAAATTAATAAAAATTATCTTAAACGATTTTTTGAATCCATGCCTAAACAAATAGCCGAGGTTATTTGGACAAAATAATAAGTTTTTTATAAAAAATATGTTATTTTGATTCGTTATGTATTTTAATGCTAAATAAAAATCATATAAAACATAAATTATGTAAAAAACTTGTTCAAAAATTATATTATTGTTCATAAAAAAAATTACTTCTGTGGTTTGTTATGTGTGTGTTTTTTATTTTTCACTATAACAAGTGTTAAAATATAATTTTTTTTTTTTTAAATAAAAATGGTTGACCCTCAAGAAAAATGTTTATCTTAGATTAATATGAATCCAAGTTTTGCGCTATATAAAAGCACTCTGTAGAGTGCGTGGTTTTTTTTTCGCTGAGTGTATACTTAGCTCCATTGGTATGGAAGATATATATGTACATCAGAAGTATTGGGGCGGTGTTGTATAACTTAATAAGAAATAAAAAGGATCCATTTTTTTAAACCGTAAACCCATGTAACCTCCTAAGTCTCTAAGTTTACGCTTGTACATAAAAAATATATCTCATTAAAAAGCACTAAAAGAGCCTTTTACAAGTCATGCACATTGCTAAAAATCCGGGGGATTTTAATATTTCATTCGTAAATATTACAATCATTTCTTTTGAATGTGCGAATATTCGATCTGCAAAGCTCTGCAGGCATTTGAACCACATATTTCCAGCGGTAGTGATAAAACTGATAGTGTGCAAGTTGTCTTGAAATATGTGATTGACTTTGACGTTGTTTCTATATGTGGCTCCTGTATGTGCATGGTTGTTTTCTTTATGTGCGCAATGAAAAATATGGGTATAGTCAGTCGACTTTCATCTTTGATTAACCAGTGACCTAGAAACCTCATAGAGCTGTATCATTTATTATTCAACTCTTGCAATATGTTGCTACAGAAAATAATAGTTTTATTCACTGAACGAATCTTTCCATCATTTAAAACTATTCGAGATAGCTTGAGAGTTAAACATATAGAAATAAACAGATAAATAAGATAAAAAGCGTATCGTATTTTAGAGGGGAAAAATCTTTAAGAAGTGAGCGTGATTTCGCCTCCTCATAGGCTTAATTTATATATCTCCCAAACCACCTAAGTTATATCTACCAAATTGGTGACGGTGTGAAAATAGGTGAAATCATATGATAATTGCACCCACTTCCTCTATAACGGTTTTGTTGAAAATTATTTGACCTGAGGTGACGGCTGCTGATATTTTACTTAAAATATAGGTAAATTTCTGAGATATATGTACAGTGTCGGACAAAACATATTGGACTGATGGCTATGAATGCTAAAAACATGTCGTATACTCCAAATTACAATTTTGGATATCAAAAAAGTACGCAATTATAAAGGCATATTGTTTATTTAGTGAAACAATGAAAAACCATATAATTTTTTTAATAGTTTACATTTTATACGAACGAAATTCCAAGTACCCAATTTTACCCAGGTTTTTTCGTGATAAGGGTCGAAAATGCTGTTATTTTCTGACGGTTTTGCATTATTTCCGCAATTTGAACAACGATATTAAAAATCAGCATCATTTTAGTTAAACCAAGTTTCTTTATATGAAAAGTTGTGACGTGATTAAAATTCTCCTTATTTCGAAGAAATTAATAACAAAAAGTGACCATGGCTAGAAACAAACATTCAGTTCTATAAAAACAATTAATTAGTAGGGACTACGTGAATTAATTATCACAAAAAGACATTTGTAACAAATTTTATATCAACAAATCCACAGTCACCTTTATTATAAAGAAATTTAGGGGCAGTGGATCTGTGAAAACTATACACCGTGGAGGACGACCCATAGCTAGAACACGATTCAAAAAAACTTAGAGAACTAAAATAGTTTCCTGATATGTCGGCAGCGAGCGGGGTTAAAGCTTTAAATTTGAAAGTTCAAGCCGTACTGTACAAAGAAGAGCGTGTGCAGGTGGACTAACAAGTTATGGGGTAGCTAAAAAGTTTTTTATATCAAGAAAAAATCGACTAAGAAGATTACAATTTGCTCGGGAACACATCAACTGATCAGTGAAACAATGGAAAATAAAACTTTTCTCTGATGAATCAAAATTTAATTTGAAAAACTCAGACGGAATGAGAAGAGTTTGCTAACCAAAAATAATAAGTCGGATCCCCAATACTGTTAAGGCTCGGCTAACATCTTGGAGGTAGCAATATGGTACGTAGGTTGCTATATATGTTTCTGGACTAGGCAACACTAAGTGTTGCCAGGTGCAATCTGACATTTCCATTGGAAAGTTTGACATTTTTTAGCATAACATCACTCACTTTTTGTCATTTAATCGTGAATTGTTTTATTTACAGGGAATTAAAAAATTCATCTCGGCAAAAAAATGGAATTAACTCATGAACATTTTCGTGCGATCATTTTTCACAACTTTCGACGTGGATTATCATGACAAGAGTGCATCGATGAACTAAAATCTTTGTATGGCTATGAAGCACCATCCTATAGCACTGTGAAAAACTGTTACAACGAATTCAATCGTGGCCGACGCTCGCTCAAAGACGAATTCCGTGAAGGTCGTCCAAAAACAGCCGTTGTGCCAGAAAACATCGATGCCGTACATGAACTGATAATGCAAGACCGTCATGTCACATACCTTCAGATAGAGGCATGCATGTATGAACACCTGGCCGTAAAAAAGGTTTGTTCTCGTTGGATCCCGCACAATTTAACAATCGCTCAAAAAAAGGCTCGTGTGGATTGGTGTAAAGAAATGCTGAAAAAATACGATCGCGGTGCTTCAAAAGACGTTTATAAGATCTTTACAGGTGACGAGTCATGGATCTATGCATATGAGCCCGAAACAAAACAGCAATCGACCGTGTGGGTCTTCCAAGACGGGCCAAATCCAACGAAAAAAAAAAACCATTTTCGTTGATAAATATGCCTATTTTCATTATTAGGCCAGAAATATATATAGCAGCCCTCGCATGAGGATGCTTTTCCGAGCTTGGCGTTGAACCTCTTCATCGAATCAATTGCAATACGGATCGATTGATATACAAGGATATTCTTGAGAACGTGATGCTTCCCCATGCCGTGGGAAATATGCCACTTTCATGGTCGTTTCAACACGACACGACCCAAGCACACGTCGCAACCAGTGGCAAATCGGTTCGTAGCTCAAAATATTAATGTCCTAAAGTGGCAATCTCAATGGCCGGATCTTGATCCTTTTGATAATCTTTGCTATATAACAAATAGAAGGATAGACAGAAAAGGGGTGAATGGAGATAAAAACAAATTGTTCGAAGCCGAAGGTTAAGCATTCCACAAGTAGTTATTAACATAGATCCATGATTCGTCACCTGTGACGATCTTATAAACGTCTTTTGAAGCACCGCGATCGTATTTTTTAGCATTTCTTTACACCAATCCACACGAGCCTGTTTTTGAGCGATTGTCAAATTGTGCGGGATTCAACGAGAACAAACCTTTTTTACGTCCAGGTGTTCATGCAATATCGAATGTATCACGTACGGCATCGATGTTTTCTGGCACAACGGCTGTTTTTGGACGACCTTCACGGAATTCGTCTTTGAGCGAGCGTCGGCCACGATTGAATTCGTTGTACCAGTTTTTCACAGTGCTATAGGATGGTGCTTCATAGCCATACAAATATTTTAGTTCATCGATGCACTCTTGACGTGATAATCCACGTCGAAAGTTGTGAAAAAGGATCGCACGAAAATGTTCACGAGTTAATTTCATTTTTTGGCCGAGATGAATTTTTTAATTCCATGTAAATAAAACAATTCACGATTAAATGACAAAACGTTCTGAGTGATGTTATGCTAAAAAATGTCAAACTTTCCAATGGAAATGTCAGATTGCACCTGGCAACACTTAGTGTTGCCTAGTCCAGAAATATATATAGCAACCTACGTATAATGAAAGTTTGCCAGCATCCTTTTTTTGGTAATAGTAAAATGTGGTGTCAGAAACTGATAAAATCGGGTTCTCATAGTAATAAATACTATACCATGTACTTAATACTAACCGTACATATATATAGGTATATTCGTTTATAAGTAAGATATTTTAGCACAATTAAGTGAACATATAATATTAGATATTCTATAGTTTAAAGAAGAAAACGTGTCAAATCGGTTCACAAAATATGAGAAAAATAAAATTCAAAAATGTTATGTTAAACCTATAACGGTATTAAGGCGAATTTCGTTCAACTGGCAAAGAACTATTCGATCAATAGTTTTATTCTTATGAAATGTTCCCTACAGGCAATAGGCGTTGTTCCAATCAGCTATAAACGAAAATTCGGTGTAGTTAAGAAAATCTATATTTTTAACTACTTCAATTCATTGTTTTTAAGATTATTATGATTCTTTATATATGAAACGAACAAAGCAACAATTTTCCTTAATTATCATAAATAAATGTATATTTTACACTTCACTCTGAAACTATGCGCGGTATAGTCTCCTGATAGTCTTCACCTTAAATTTCATTCATCACGGTGGCCCATATGATGTTTTGTGGGTTTCGGCGTTAAAAGATAGTTTAGAAGTTTTTGAAGTTTACTCTTCAATAAAGATTAGCTATTTCATATATTTTGTATGAACTACAGGGTTTTTGCGTTAATCAAAACTTAAAACTTGCCTTAAGCTTCTATGCAATTTTCAAACATTTAAAAGCAGGTTTCAACTTAAAGAATTCTCTTAACTAATATCTAGAAATTATAATATACTGGTATTAGTAGGGTTATATAAACTCTGATGATCATGCCAACCAAGTTCTTAAGCATTGAGGGAGTTATTCATTCGAAACGCTCCCCAGTCATGCGATTGACAATTGCATCTCACTTTCCAAGACCAATTCGTGCAATTTTAGCTTCTTATTAACGTGCAAACTTAACTTCACAGCTTAAGAATCGTTTACTCTGCTTTTTAGTTCTGCTTCACACATCCATAAATTCAAATATAAGACAATTCTTCAACAACTACTTAGAAAATCTCATGGCACAAAAAGACGTTCACTTTACTGTGTGACGATGTCTGAAGACAAAGCTTAGCTGACTGTAATTGATTGCTGGAAATACGAGCACTGCTTGTTGCAGCCAATGGCTTTACTAGCCGCCGTTAGTGCGCTTGTGACTGCATAAATAAAGTGTCTCAATTGTGATCGTAATTAGTTGCATCTGTGCATCCGATTTTATCCGCTAATGCTCTTATTTTAATTTTATTTTTATTTTTATTTTTTGCTGTGATTTTGCTAATAGTTAGGTAACAGATACAAATAAGGGCATAAGCAGAATGATGCTGCACTTTAGAGAGCTTGCTAGCGTGTATGTTATGATATTTGTGGTGAAACGACAGCGTTAATGATGTGTACATAAGTATGTATTTCTGTTCGCACTAATCTGTTTGCTATAAGCTTTATATAGTGCACATACATACATATATGTAAAAAATTATTGCGTTAATTGGAGCAAATTAAAGTGAATGATGCACCAGCTGCGTTTCAAGTTCCATATACAGGGTATCGGTGCTTTGATAGTTGGGTCGACATATAAATAAAATATAATTTTAGTGGGTGAAACCTAATCAAATGTATTTTAGGATGCAGTTATTTTAGTTTCAGTACTAAATACATATTATTACCTATATTAATCCTAGCTTAATGGACTGTAACTGATTGCTAGAAATTTATCCCTTGAGTAAAATTTTCGTTGGCTCATTCAAGCATTTCGACTGTTAACTGGCGAATTACACGCGTGATGCTTCGCTCCAAGCCATGAATCGAAAAGGAATTGTCAGCACAGATTTTGGACTCTACATATCACCACAGCAAAAAGTATAACAGTGTGATATAAGACGATTTTGGTGGTCAATCGATCGGCCTAAAAAGTGAAGTTATCTGCTCACCAAATTATTCTTTCAATAAATCCATTGATTGATGCGATGTGTGGAAAGTGGCGCCATCTTGTCGCCGAGATCACGACCTTCAATTTTAGGCATCAAATGATTAGTTACCGTAGCGTGATAACGGTCGTCATTGACGGTTATGTTCTCATGGCTTAATTTTTGAAGAAATATGGAAATCACACCAAATTGTTGGATTTTTTGGATGAAATGGCAGCTCTTGAATCTCTTTAGAGGGCTCTTCGTCACAAATGCGGAAATGTTGCTTCTTTACATACCCATTAAGCCAGAAATGAACCTTATCTCTAACCAAAATTCGCTCGAAAATTGGATTTTATTGGAACTTTTCAAGAGCCTATAGGGCGAAGCGATGTACCTTGGGAAGGTCAGACGGCTTTAGTTCTTTCTCAATCTGTATTTTGTACGCTTTAAATTTGAGATCTCGATGTAAAATGCGCCAAGTCGTTCCATACGTCAGTCCGATTTGCTGTGAAAGGCGTCAAAACAACTTTCCACTGTCTTCGTGTACACTCCCAGCTACGGCTGTCATATTTTCTTCATTGCGGAATGGAGATGATCTAATATTATTCAATAATGAATGCTGGGTCTCAAGATGGATGATGGCGTTGCGAATAGTTCGCTCAATAATCCAATTATGTTGACCATAAGTTGAGCAACGCGCGCGAAACATACTCCTTACAGAAAGTGAATTTTCGTTATAAAGGTGAACGATTTGTAAACATTGTTTAGTTTTTCCATGATGAAACGTTAAATAATACTGAACAAAAACAACATGACAGCTTGACGCGGCTCACCTTATTGAAAAAAGTACATCTACTGGATCACCCGTTACTTGCATTAGATTAAAACCAAGCCCAAGAAGAGGGTTTTAGGAAGGAAAAATCACATGATCTACAAAGTGATTTTAGATGTCTGAAAAATGGGTTTGAAAAAATGAAAATTAATTTCTAAAACCAGATTGTAATCATAGAATATATCCCTTGTTTCTCTTTAAACGGTAGGAACTTCTGGTACTGCTTTGTATCATTGAGAATCACAAAGTGATTTTGCTGTCAACAAGTATTAAGGGAGTTACATAAAGAAAAGTTGTAATATATATTGAGCTTATATTTATTATTCTCAAGAAAATTCCTTAATCTCCCATTCTTTAAAATCCTCAAAATCACATTTACGCCACTTAGTCTAGTTGAGCTTTGTATCCAAACATACCCTGTATTTTGTACAGATCCCAATGCAAGCATTCAATTTATCATGTCGTCTAATGCGTTATTGAACTTGTCAGTACGTTGACATCCACGAAATTAACTTGGCTTTAAATCAATTTCATGCACACGAATTGCATCTGGCTGCACAGCGTACTCCCAGTTTTGAATCTGATGCACTTCGAAGCCTTGCTGCAATGGCTGCGCCGTCAAATGCAATCTGTTTCACAAATTACCAATGAATGTCTGTCGTTTTACCGTTTGAACTTTGAATGATGGGCATTACAGTTTTTGTGCATTTGACTTAGGATAAATACAAAAAGATATATTTATGTAGGTTGAGAATCGTTACGCTTCACGTCTTTGTTTTGCTGGTGATTGTGATTTGTGGCGCAAATTAGTGTAATCTTTCGATAGTGTCTGCAAATCATGCGCAACTAAGCGATTAATCTCGTACTTAAATAGAAACGTCTTTTTGAAAGAGCATGTGAAAAATCACATTCTGTTCAGCTGACATGGTAAATGTGACAATTTACGTCATGCTGCAAATGCTGGTACATTCTTCAACTCACAGAAATTATGCATAAATAAATAAAGCATATGATAAATAATATAAACGATTTTCTATGTTTCTGGATTAAAAGCATTAAATCTGTCTGCTAATATAATACAATGATAAGCGTGCAATTATTGAAGCTTTCCCAAGCGAGTATAATTAAACAATTTCCTTGGTCTCAATAGCCCCTTGTTCAAATAGGTAAACACCTCTGAAATTTCGAGAAGTGCTTGATATTGCAAATTTACCCATACCTTGCACTATCAATTGACTATTATATAATAAAATTCTGGGGTGCATACATGACTTTAAATCTTACTGAAAGCTACGTTGACTTCTTATGTAACTATGTATACGTACTTATGTAGTATCAGCTCATCTGACTTAATGCTAAAGGGCTTATAATTATATTCGTCCGGTTTTACAAAACTTGGTTAAGCTAATTTTTATACCCGTGAACCGTTATCCAGTGCTGGCGTTCTGCATAAACCGGGACACATCGTAGTCAAAGGGGTAAGGTCTCCTAGTCGCTGTTTTCCAAGTAGTTTTTAACCAAATTTCGTAACATGAGGCTCGGCGTTATCATGGTTGAAAATCAATACCTCGTGTCTGGTCACAAACTCCGTGCGTTTATCGGGCATCGCTAGCTTTGGTTTGATGATTCGTTGGTCGTATTTTGATTTGGCTAGTTGGACAGGTTTCACATATGATTTTTGCGTTTAAGGTTGTCGTAATGAATAAATTTTTCATCACTAGTCAGAATTCGCTGCAAAAACAACCTTTAAACAAAGGTGTTTTCCACCCACAAAATGGCGGAATTTTTAGTGGAAAATAACAGTTTACAATTTAGATGGCCGCCAAAAATTTTTGAATGCAAAAAAAAATTATCAGAGAACTTTGGGGGGAAGATTTGATTAAGGCTTAACTAATTTTTCTTTTTTTTTATTTATTTTCAGATAATTTCCGGCCGAGTTATAGTGAACACCGCAAATTCGTTTTTTCTCAAGACGTTCTGGGGAAGCACTGTTACCGGCTTATGCCTTAATATTTCTGCATGAAAAAATTATCTTACATTGTCAAAAGTGTGCTCTATAATGTACAAAAGGGCCGAATAAAATTACTCAATCCAGATTTGAGAAATAAATTCACAAAAAAAAAGTATTTTTTTTTTACCTTGAAAACCCTTGTCATTTTTAGTTGGTCATTTCTTCAGTAGAAAATAATGGTAGCATTTCTAAAAGGGTTAATTAAATTGGTACTTTTTAATTTATATTTTATAACATTATCTAGCTCCCTGGTAACAAACACAATGATTTTCGCCCTTTCAAATGACATTATTCCGAATAGATCACTAATGAAAAGCTTTTGTAAAACTGGATGATATTGAGAGAACTGTGCATTTGTATTTTATTTGCTGCAGAGCGACCGGCAGTACTATTGAATATGTATAACGCCTGCCTCGAAGCCGGAATATTCCTTGAATTTTGAAAAAGGCAACGGCTGGTGCTAATCAGAGAAAAGAGATACCAACTTGCCATTAGCATGCTTGACACAGTGGGTAAGCAATATGAAAGGCTTCTTCTCGAAGCGTCTATCAATGAAGCTAGAGGGAGGACTCTCCCCTAGACAACACAGTTGTACACACGGTAGATCAAGTTTAGGAGCTATAAAATGCGCCATTTGAAGTTTAGAGGCGTAGATGGCATAAATACAATAACAAAATAAGTAAATAAATAAATAAAAAATATCGAAACGCCTTCAACAGGGCTAGAAGGGGAGATGATCGACGTTCTTAAAAAAACAAAACTTTAAAATCCGCGACTACCTCAGATCTGTGGTACGAAGCTACCTTAGTAACAGAAAATTGCTGTACCAAACTAGAGAGGGATCACGACCGATAGCGGTCAGACTTGTTTAACATCAGCTATGATGCTAGACTAAAACTCGAAACGCCAGACGAAGCGTAGTTAATTGGCTACGAGAACGATATTTCAGCAGTAATTACAGCACGTGACACAGAAGAAGGGCTACGGATATCCTTACGACACAAAAAGCAGTAAATTACCTACGCTTACGACTGGACCCTAGACTAACCTTCTAGGCACAAATCCAGTAAGCCATAGGAAAGGCAGCAAAAATCACCTCCCAATTTAACAGTCAAGCATAGAAAAGATATAGGTCCCAATATCGACGACAGTCAGCCTCCTATTACATGGAGCTGAGATCGGGTCAGATGTGCTTAAAAGGTAAAATTGGGGTAGGAAAATGGCCAGAGTGCACCCCATTGCAGCCCTTAGGGTCACATATTGCTGCTGTGAAGACAGCACTGATGATGTGGAGGCATTTTCCAAGCTCTCATCCGCAAAAAAGTATTGTATTTTATTAATGAAAATAGATATAGTCAATTTACTTATGTCCCTAGAAAAGACTGGAAATATAATAAGATGTCTTCTTAAAAAGTATATACATATGTGTACCTTGCAACATAATAGTTTTTTGTTCAAAATAAGCGCCTAGTCACAAAATCTATCCCAGTAAAGATTATTGACATTGCGAAGAATACTCACTTTCAAAACAACATTTTGTTATTTTAAATATTTCTTTTTGCATGTTTGCCTACTTAACACATGACACCCTCCATATTTCGCCATGTCCGACAGTTATCTAAATTTCGCAGATAATCAATTGTCATAGAAATGGAGTTTAGTTTTAGTTAATGCAAAGCAATTAGGGGCTGTCAAATATGTCTTCCAAGGAGAAATTATTGTTAATATTGACACTGTACTCTGAAAGCTTTTAATGCTTACTTTTAACATATCGTTTAGTTGTGACAATTCATACTTTGCAAACGCCACGCCAAGCCTGAATTTGAAGTGAGTCGGTAAGATAAGGCATGTAGGTACACATTCACACGTTTGTTTAATTTTTTTTTTAATTTTCTTGTGATAGTTACATACTATATGTCTACAAATTTAATTCTTCTACGAATAACAAGCCAACGGGATTGCTCCGTTACAACTAAACGCAAAACGACAAAACTTAAACATTTCGAAAAAAATAATTTCAAGTGGCATCAAAAGCAATATTTTACTTCAAGGTCATGCTTTCAGAATGTATGCGTAAATATTTTTATTCAATACTTTAAATATTTTGATGCCTACAAAAACCATATATCTCTTAGAAATCTTTCCATAAATTGCCATTCTAATTATTTTTGCCACAATTGCAAACAAAAATAATAAAAAAAAGTTAACATTTTGGAAACAAAAACTAAAGTAAGGGGCAACGACAGCATTTGTAAACTGAGATCATTTACGGCAATAAATGTTCTACCAACAATAACCGTTCATTGCTTATTTTTAAATGATTTACATACGATTTCGAAAAGTTCAAACAATAAACATCGAGTACACCAGTTTGCTGGGCGTAGCATAATTAAGTTAAGTGGCATGCAGCGCGCCCACAACCCACTTCACAGCCTCTATGCGCCGTTGCCTTTGTTCCGCTTTACGCTATTCTCGAGAAGCCAAAATATATAACCAAAGCACAGCGCTGAAGCCTCTTAGGAATACATAAGCACACACACATGCGCACTTAAAATTCCATAATTTGTCTAAACGCAGTCGGTCATTTGCTCGACAAGCCGCTTCAATTGCCCATTGGCGGCAATTTGTGGCAAATTAATCTTAACCATTTTTATTGCCATTGTCTTGTTGACAGCAGGCCAAAGTGTGCTTTTTACATTTTTTCGAGTTGTGTATTTACTTTTCATAATCATTATTATTTCATCAACGTTTTTGTTTTGCCTTTTGCTTCGCCTGTGCTTGTGTGCCGAATGAGGAAGCAATTTGCCAGCACAAATAAAAATTGATACGTTTATTAAAGAATCGGTTGGACTGCTAAGTCATCACGGAGCACACACACGCACACTTTATGCGGTACGTACAAATCTCTTGTATCATTGACGCCTAACTTGCCCATATGCCATGAAGGTGTTACATACTAAACACACACACAAATAAATTAAATCGAATTAATTGCTCACCGTGACGTTTTCCGTGATTTTACAGTAGCTACGCTTTTGGCGGATGAAATGGAAAAAACACGGTGTATTAACACCTTTTCGTAATGTGGTTGTATGCCTTAATTGCAAGCATCCAAGATTGTTTTCGATTTTGGATTTTTCTGCTAGTTCACGTGTGACACAAAAGACTTAAGCAACGAACTTGTTTGCGCGCCGACTCCATACACTTGTGTATACTCACATGGAGTACTAAAAAGATGCTTATCAATGTGCCAAAAGCGACGCTGAAATAAATAAGACGCTTCTTGCCTTCTGCTTAAATGATGTAAAGTTGGCTAACGGAAGGTTAAATGTCAGCGGGGCAAATGCTTGTAATGAATTTTAATAGTTTGATGCCGTTTTGCTGATCGGAAATTAATTGATGGCTACATGGCTTAATTAGACGTACGTGTCTATTCTAAATTGTTACATACATCGCCTTTGCCGGTAATTTTTAACACGATGGAGTGAAGAACTTGAAAGGCAATGAAAGGAAATATGTTCAAAGAAAAAAAATAATTTTAGGTATTTTAAAAGGTTTCTAACAGAAAACTAAGTATATATTTTGTGTTAAAGGTTTACGCAACGAATATATTGGTTGGTTGGTTGTTTGGAAAGCGAAGCGCATAGACGTCGAACTGCATGTTGCCACACTAAGGCGAGTGTTAGTTCATAAAATTTTATTTAAGTCCGTTAATATTTTCATTTTCAGTATAACGGCGATAAATACTTTAATTTAGAGAGGTAACTGATGAAGTCATAATTTAAAAGAACTTATTTTGACGAACAAAGTTTATTGAACTTTTTATATGCGTGATGATTACTTGAGAGTACATAAATGCTCAATTATTTAGCGCGATACTTCATACACATGTTTGACATAAATTTAAAATCCATAATTAATTAATGGTTGTTTTTAGGACGTGATATATGTACATAACCTTATCTTACATACATACTTGTATATATCAACAGTTTGCTTATTTTTCCATGAAATCCCTTTTCGGTTTCCAGATATCTTTTGTAATTCACTTCTGTAAGAAAATGTTACAAAATTAAATGAATTTGAGCAAAGTGTGCTCATACGAGGAGCAAAAGTTTTTGTTTGAAGGTGTCGTCGGAACACTTCTCAAAGTATTGGATTCCTTTCCACGAATCCCACTTCGAATTTGCACTCCTTTATATGACCACTGTAGTAGATGTCACAAGGACTGACTCGCCTCAGTGCTTGTCCCGTTCCCCTAATAGTTTGTTTTAAAAGTCAAAAAGTAATTAAGTTTTTACATGTGAAGAATAGCTCGAGGGAGGGAAATTTAGAAAGTTTGATTACGCTTTAGAATTTATAATGTATAAATTATTTATTATAAATAATAAATATACATATGAGCATTTCCACAGGATCGTCAACCACGACCAAAAATTAAATGTTAATAAAGATACAATTTTTTTTAATAAGATTTTACAAAGATGCTTAAATTTTTTGAATATAATGTTTTCCTAACCTCTCTCTGGTATTTTAATGAAAAATTTGACCTGAAACCTTAAAACTTATTTGTTTTTACTTTGAGCTACTCTACAAGTATTTTTTCTCTTGAGTTATTTTATATGAGTAACTTATGTTATGGTTGTACTTTTCCACAAAATCTCTTTATTAATACCAAATAAGAAGAGAAAAATGCAAAAAGGTCAAACAAAAATCGAATAACGGTAAATTTTTATTTTGCTTATTATCTACGATCTAATCGTACGTTCGCGACCAAAAACGTCATTTATTGCTATTACTTCACATTGAGTGCCTAAACAAACACGATTAAAGCAAGTTAAACATCCGTAACCAAAAAACAAAATTACTTTATGTAAACAGTGCATCAAACTTTTTATTTCGATTTTCAAAATTTCGTACGTTCGCGACCGTAAGTATTGATTTGTTTCTAAGCAAGTACATATTTTTAATTATTATTTTAATACGCACATATTTATATTTATTTATAAAGATGGGTAAAACATGTGCCAAATCGCAAAAGGATCAACATCAGGTGTAATTAGACAAAATCAAAAGCGATCTAGAAGAGAAAAAAAAATGTCGTGAAAAAGCAGTGGAATGAATGAGAAAACGCCGCTCAGAGCTATCGAAATTGCCAAAAAACAACAAGCTGTTAAAAGAGATGTAGGAAAAAGGACGTGAGAGGTTGAAAATATACCGCTAAAAAAAATACAGTAGCCAAGGAGAAGATCATATTACTTATACTTGCAAACAAACATTAGGGAAAGCCCTAAAGAAAGCTGAAAATGCATTGCCAAGAGATTTGGCAAAGAAAGTGGAAGTCATTGCTGCACTGCATATAAAGTATATTGAACCAACGAATTGTAAAAAAAAAAAATACTCGTACATTTGAAAGTGACTTAAAATCGGAGACAAAATTAAAATTGGCGAAAGAAATTTTTTTGCGTGAAGATATCAGCGTTCAGGCTGCAGGAAAAAGGGATACACTCATTGTTGATAGGAAAATTGTTACTAAGCGTTTTATGAACTAAAAGTTCAACTGCCAATTTTCAAGTAACATTTCTTTGTAAAGTGAGCACAACCAAATTATTTTGAAAACGTAAGGAAAAATATCACGCCTGGGGTACTTGTACTACAAATAGATTTTGCGGAAAATTATAAGCTGGTGTGCCAAAATGAAATTCAAAGCGCACATTTCAACTATAAGCAAGTTTCCATTTATACTTGCGTAGCTTGGATGTTGAATGAAACTTAGTCGTTTGCAGTAATTAGGGATAGTTTAAATCACAGCATCGCTGTTTACGTTTTCATAACGAAGCTTATTCAAGAGATAAAAAAACAGCATGGCGAATTTGAAAGTATTTTCATTTTCTCGGACGGAAGTAGCAGTCAATTTAAAAATAAGTTTATTGCTTGGAGTTTAGCTGATTTACTGACCGAATTTGCTTGTAAAAAAATTGAGTGGAACTATTTTGCAACGTCACATGGTAAAGGTGCAGTCGATGGCGTTGGATCAGTTGTGAAAAGAAAAATCTGGCAAATTACGAGAACTAAAAATATCGTTTTAAACGATTCATTCTCTTTTTACAATTGTACGCAAGAGCATATTACTGGAATTAAAATTGTATATATTGGAGCTGATACAATTTACGAGATATCTCCAACTTTATATCGAAAATGGAAGGATATACCGAATATTGCAGGTATCAGAATGGTGAATTCGATTTCCTACGACGAAAATCTTAAGCTACGAACTGCTCGTACGGCCTATTCAAAATATAACAATATTGAATAAATATTTCTTGTGCTTTATATATGTTTATATCTTTTCAATCAATAAAAGGTATATTAGTTTGCTTTATTTAAGAAAATGTTTCCAAAATCCAAATAAAAACTTGATGGAAAAATCGTACGTTCGCGACCGGTATTCAACCTTATAAATGAAAAATCAATGGAAAAATTTCAGCGTGCAATTAGTTAGGAGGAAGTTACTTTATTCCAATTTAATATAAATTAATCCTTTTAGAATATTTTGCTCCATTTCGCTATTTTTTGTGTTTTTCTAGTTGCACCCAAAAGCAACTTCCATTATTCATACGTTCGCAACCGCATCTTTGTCGCTAACATATTAAAAAATAAAAATCGAAAGATCCAACTATTTACACCAAAGAAAGACCTAGCAAAATGCTATCGAAACATAAAAAATAAATTAAGACAAAATTATGTTTTCCTTGTTTTTTGAACTTTAAATGCGTGCGAACGTACGGTTCGCGACCGTTGGAAATGCCCATATCTGATTCAAAGCAAACTTTTATGACTGTCAGTTTTCGGACACACTGGTATTATAAAAATTTTTAACACTGTCAGACCAAAATATTAATCCACGTTGCGCTACAATTCTATTGGGGGCTTTAAAAGAATCGAACAACCGCGAACGTTAAAAAATTACCTTTTTCTAAAATTTTCAAATGTTTATAAAACGGTTTTCAGAAAAGCGGGTTATATCTGTGTGCCTTCATTACACGTATCCGTGGCTACAAAACATTCTCTTTCAATTTTGATTATAGAATAAACAAACATCAACTCTGAAAATCTCGAAAAATGCTTAAAAATGTATTGTATATTGTTCAACGAAAATCTTATAAAAAAATTCTATTATTATTTATGAGACGGTTAGGACTGAAGTGGAGCCAATAAGGCTACAATTATGCTTATGCTGTGATCAATGACGTATTTACCTTTCAGAATGTTAAATTTCCACAAGCTGACAATTGGTTTTTCCCACTTTTTCGTTTTTTTTATAAATCACCGAAGAAGCTTTTGTGTTATGAAGCTTAAAAAATCACTGAACACAGTTAAATATTAGACTTCTTGTAGGTAGTTCGCTTATTTTATGCTACCTCACTACTACTACCTCTAAGTGTGTCAAATAACACTACATGAAAGCCAACAGCCACTGTGTCATTCTACGTCACCTCTAATATGCCTTTATTAATTACCAACAGAAGCCTCAAACGCCCACGATATAAGGAAATGAATGTGTTAGTTCCGGTAAATTATATTGCTGCTAAAAAAATTGTTCATTCAGTTATTGAAGAGCACGCATTCGTACATATGCATGTATATGTGGAAGATGTATGTAATATTTTTGCCGTACATAATTGCTGCTACAAATTTATGTATATAATAGTTTACGATATATCGAGGAAATAGCCGAAGATTAGGAATCTGAGAGTTCAAAAGCTTAACACACGCTTGTGAAGTTCGTTCGCCCCGCCTTAGTGACTCATATGCATGTTAGATAAAACGGTGTTTTGTGTAGGATAATTAATTAAATTACTTAATTCAGCATCGCATAAAAACCAAAACATTGGGTACAAATCGTTTACGGCAAAGGTGAGCTGACAAGGTGCTTGACCCGCGCTTGACGAACAAATTACTGTGCTACCCAGAAATTATGATTGCTTTATAGTAATTTATCTAATTTGTTTTGATGTTTGTAGATGGCTACACATAATTTATAAATATAATTACTTAATTCTGAGATGGGTGTTATCATTTGGACGTTGCCATGGCATGTTGAGATGTACTTCGGCATTTCGGGTAGGAAGTGTTGGCAAGCTGTGTCTATCAAGGACAAAATTATGAAAATTAATCAATTTCTAATGGATTTTGTAAGAAGCTTATGGATTTTGAAAATATACATATATAAAACAAATTTAAAATTTATATTTACTGCATTGCTTCAAGCTTAGAACTATATTACGCAATGCGGGTGGCCTTCATGGTTGAGCGGGTTCACTAATTTATCCAAATTCATTAAGTATAGTCACAATTTTATTTCTTTTAATTATAAAAATATAGTGATCTATTTAATAACAAGATGCGGTAATTGAATGTCTACCTCTGTTGTAATACTATGTTGTTGCACAGAAGCCTGTATGAATGCAGAGGAAAGTGGTGACTTATTTTAGGCTAGTTTGACACTCAAAAAATGCATAAAAGTAATCACAACAACTATTTAGTATATGAAAGTTAGAAAAGGTATAATATAAGGTGTAACCATTGGCACGACTAGATGTTTTGTTGCAACTTGCCAAGATCTATTTAAGATCTTTATGTTAGGTATATGAGTGAGTGATAAAGGAAGTAATTATTCCTTTCAGCCCATTTTTGACACATAGATATAACTATGCCAGGAACGTATTCCTTTCCAATTTCAGTTACATATCTCACCAATATAATCGACCTCCTGAGCGTACTATTTGCAACACCATCACCCATCTTGCGACCCAGCATTCATTATTGGATAATACTCGACCGAACAGACCACGTCCAGCACGCAGTAAAGATATTATAACAGCCGTAGCTGAGAGTGTACACGAAGACCGTGAAGAGTCGATTCGGCGCCGTTCGCAGAAAGTCAGGTCGGACTTATGGAACGACTTGGCGCATTTTACGTCGAGATTTCAAATTGAAAGTAAACAAACTACAGCTTGTACAAGAACTGAAATCACTTGACCTTCCCAAGCGACATCGCTTCATTTTATAGGCTATTGAAGAGGTCCAAGGAGATCCGACTTTTTCGAGCCAAATTTATTCAGCGATGAGGAACATTCCTGGCTTCAATGGGTATACAAACAAGCAAAATTTTCGCATTTAGGACGAAGAGCAACCTGAAGAGATTCAAGAGCTGCCATTTCATGTTGAAAAAAAAAAACAGCGGTTTGGTGTGGTTTGTGGGCCGGTTCATATTTCTTCGAAAATAATGCTGGTAAGAACGTAACCGTCAATGATAACCGATTATTTGATGCCTGAAATTGGAGCTTGTGACCTAGGCAATATTTGGTTTAACCGAGACTTCCCACACATCGCATTAATCAATGAATTTATTTAGAGAACACTTCGGTGAGCAGATAGTTTCACTTTTGGGCCAATCGATTGGCCACCAAGATCGTGTGATACCATACTGTAAGACTGTTTTTTATGAGGATATATAAAATCTAAAGACACAGTTGCTAGTTACCACTTGAAATGCTTGAACGAGTTATCGAAAATTGAACTCAACAGATGGACCACCTAACACACTTAAATTCCAATAGTTGGGCATGCTTTCGTTCGATTATTGATGCATGCTCCTTATTAGTTCTTCTCTGCCGAATGTGGATAACTTATTCGAACTTCAATCGGGTTCACCATTTCCTGGTGATATGCTTTCACTGCCTTTCAGCAGACTGAAGAACTGTTCCCTCCATAATTTTAGAATGCTCTGGACATCTCTCGATCATTTCTGAGGATTCTTCAAAAGTATGCTCCGGTCTTGAAACCTTATGTTAGTCATTGTTAGAACTATTATACATATATAATCTGTGCATATGCATGGTGAGTGTGAATATACAAATTCATACCAAGCTTTGGTAAGATCATGCCGGTTCTTGAAGACGACGTATAACTCTTAATTAATGAGCTAGCGTGCTGCAGTAGAAATGAATACTTAATAAATGTGAGCAACAATAGATTATTTTCTATGGCTGGCTATTATATCAGTTAAAATATTTCAGTAAAAATAAAAGAAAACTTTAATTGAAAATTTTAGTTGCGTGCAATGAGCTAGTTGTTTTCTAAAAAACAACAACACATTATTAATACGGAAGGAAGATGGCCGCATCAAATTCGGCACACTTTTAAATGAAAAGGTCGAATGAATTGCATTTGCCATTTAATAGAAAATACCGGCAATTAGTTTCCCAATCATTCACCTAATCAAAATGTCTTGAACATTATATTGCAAACGATATCTTAAATTTGAAATTTGAATTTCAATTAAATAATAGGGAATTAACGGTGCTTCCGAGTTCGAAATGTGTAATCTGCAAATTATCAAGAATCCAGCTGTGATTGAAGTGCAATTATACACATGTGTTGCAACGAAAATTGCAGGAAATCAATACTTAGCCCGCACGTCAACCGTTATTTTATTATATAGACATTTGGAACGCAACAATGCAAATTTATTCATTATTTAAATTTGACAGAAAATTATTCGTTAACATGCACAAATATGCATTCAATGCTTTCTCAAGTTTTAATACAGTAAATATCGATTAGAAGCGCTTCTTCCTCGCAGCCAACGAGTCTTTAGAGGCTAGCGGCATCTATCGATTAGTTTAGTGAGATATCGAACTAAATTGTTACATAATCTATTCCATTGAGCTTTAGTGGATTGTAGTAGAATAATTTGAAGGTTTAGTGTTTTTTACTTTTATTAAATAGTCTGATACTATGAGTATGGCTGGCTGAAAATTGATTTTTGTTTTTAATTTAACTGCTCTGCTCTCATTAAACTTAGCTGTCGTAATACTCAGGGTTGCAGAATAAAGCTTCTCTCCTATATATTAAAATTTTATTGATTTTCAAATCTGAATCGGACAATTTTCTCTGGGAAGCATACAAATTTAACATTGAACATATGTTTGTATATCTTTCTATCTTGTTTTATGTTAGATTTTATTGGCATACTGCTGTGCTTGTTTTAACCACCTTGTCTGCTTTTGATTTATCTACATTCTCAATATTACTCATGTATATATCTATAACTCTATTAATATTAGTATAGAAAAGAAAATATTTATTTTTTAGTTTGTTTGAATTGAATAGGCTACGTGTGATCCATTTCGAGGTTCCAAATTTTTTAAAGAAAAAACACAGAAACATTAATATTAATGGATAATGTTTATTATCATTCGAAAGAGCATTCTTAGCCATTTATTTTGTGAAGATTATCTCTTTCTAATAATGGCTGCATCTACGTCTCAGATGGCCCATACATTGAGTCCAAATTTCAATGACTCGTTCGAGCATTGCGATTGGTAACTGGCGAATGACCAGCGTGATGTTTTGCTCCAAAGCCTTAATCGAAGCAGAATTGTTCGCATAGACTTTAGACTTTACATATTTCCACAGGGAAAAGTCAAACAGTGTGATATTTTATGATCTGTTTGTTCAATCGAAGTGTTCTCTCAATAAATCCATTAATTGGTGCGATATGTGGGAAATGACACCGTCTGGTTGAAACTAAACGCCGTCGAGAACACGAGTTTCAATTTCAGACATCAAATACTCGGTTATCTTGGTGCGATAACATTTTTGAAGAAATATGGACCGATGATTTCACCGAACCAAAAACCACACCAAACCGTTATTTTTTCTGAATGAAATGGCAGCTCTTCGTCCCAAATGCGGAAATTTTACTTGTTTGCTACCCATTGAGCCTGAAATGGGCCATATCGATGAACAAAATTTGGTTCGAAAAGTTTCTGCGAAAGGTGCCGAATGAACTCTTGACCATCTTCGTGTATACTCTGAGCTACTACTGCTATATTTTCTTCACTGCGTGCTAGACGGTCGAATGTTATCCAGTAATGAATGCTGAGTCTTAAGATGGAGGATGGTGTTGAGAATAGTACGCTCATTAGGCCAATTATGTTGACCACAATTTGAGCGAAATGGAAGCAACGCATTCTTTACAGAGCGTGAATTTTCGTAACAAAGTTGAACGATTTGTAAACATTGTTTAAGCGTAAGTCTTTCCATGATGAAATGACAAACAATTCTGATTAAAAAAAGCTATTGAAAAGAGTAACTCTACTTGGATCATCTGTTATATAATGTTAAATAATTAAAGGGATTATGAAATTATTAATTTCAAATTGTAACATTGACACACTTTTAGTTTTTTACAAGTTTCCGGGGTTTTCTTCGAAAATTCAGCTTAGGTTAAATATTTTTATACCCCCAACAGGGTATATTAAGATTGTCACGAAGTTTGTAACACCCAGAAGGAAGCTTCGGAGACCCTATAAAGTATATATATAAATGATCAGTATACTGAGCTGAGTCGATTTAACCATGTCCGTCTGTCTGCCCGTCCGTCTGGCTGTATATATACGAACTAGTCCCTCAGCTCTTAAGATATCGTTTTAAAATTTTGCAAAGGTCATTTTCTCTTCAAGAAGCTGATCATTTGTCGGAACTGCCTATATCGGACCACTGTAACATATAGCTGCCATACAAACTGAACGATCGGAATCAAGTTCTAGTATGGAAAACTTTCACAGTTGACAAGATATATCGAAGTTTGGCAAAGATTATTTTCTAAGACAACAATGTAATCTCCGAAGAAATTGTTCAGATCGGTTAGCTATATGAGGAAACTTCCTAATTTGACGATATACTACTGTGTTCAAAAAATAAGGTGACATTATATTTATTTTGAAAATTCTTTATTTATTCTTCCAAATCCATTTCATTCCCTTCAAAGTAATCCCCTCCCGATGCAATGCACTTATGCCAACGGATTTTCCAATCTTCAAAACACTGGTTGTAGTCACTTTCCGGGATGGCCTTCAGTTCCGTCTTCGCTGCGGCTGGAATCTCCTTTATCGTATAAAAACGGTGTCCCCGGAGCGGTCTTTTGAGCTTGGTGAACAGCCAGAAGTCGCACGGCGCCAGATCAGGTGAATACCGTGGTTGCGGAACGATATGGATTGAGTTTTTGGCGAAATGATCACGAATTACGAGGGCAGTATGGGATGGTGCATTATCGTGGTGTAAAAAACAAGAATTGTCTTTCCACAATTCCGGTCTTTTTAGGCGGATAGCGTTACGCAAACGACGCATAACGTTCAAATAATATTCCTTGTTCACTGTTTGACCGGTTGGAAGGAATTCATAATGCACAACACCACGATAATTGAAGAAAACAGTCAACATGACCTTGATTTTTGAGCGACTTTGCCGCGATTTTTTTGGTCTCTGCTCTCTTTTGGCACGATATTCGCTCGATTGATCGGTTGTTTCGGCGTCGTAAGCATAGATCCAAGTCTCATCGCCAGTTATAATGCATTTCATGACACCCTGGTAGTCGCAAAGCATCGTTTCACACACTTCAACGCGACACTTTTTTTCCAAAAAATTCAATGTTTTCGGTACCAGTCGAGATTTGACGCGCTTGAGGCCCAAAACATCCTTCAAAATGGTATTGGCTGAGCCTTTCGATATGCCAACTTCATCAGCGTGGTCTCTAATTGTTAATCGACGGTTTTTCAACACCAAATCTTTGATTTGATGGTCACCCTGGACGCTCTTCGTCTTCGACAAGTTTACGGCCGGCTTGGAACTAACTATACCACTTGTCAAAATTTTTTTTAGACATAGCCTCATCACTAAAGGCTTTCTGCACCATCGTCGACGTATCCGCAGCAGAAAATTGATTCCGTAAACAAAATTTAATGCAAATTCTTTGCTCAATAAATTTCGACATCGCAAAAAACGAAAAACTCACTTTTAGCAGCTCACATAACGACACGTATCTCAAACACTAATGAATATTTTGTCATGAAGTTTGACATAAATGTGACTGACAGTACTACCAACCTAAAAAAAAAAATCCCCAAATCTTTCGACGCGCGCAGTTTAAATTCAAATGTCACCTTATTTTTTGGGCACTTCATGGAATATGGTATCAATAACTCATACCAATAATGTAATGTCGGAATAAATTGTTCAGATCGGCTTACTATAGCATATAGCTGCCATACAAATCGAACGATCTGAATCAATGGGTTGTATGGAAAGCTTTTGCAGTTGATGTTGTATCTTTATGAAATTTTATATGGATTACTGCTCAAGGTAATAATATAATCTCCGAAAAAATTGTTCAGATCGGATTACTATAGCATATAGCTTCCATACAAACTGGATACATAGTTACTAAAAGAAATACCCACGTGAAGGGTATATAAGCTTCGGTGCAGTCGAAGTTACGTTTTTTCTTGTTTTGATATCAGATACTCGTAAGTCACTTAACTGGAATAGGTGTAGTCAAGGTCCAAGTCTGAATATTTACACAAGTTAGTCTGATAATCTATTGGCTCCATTACAGGTAAAAGTTTTGACAAGAGAGCAGAACTTAAACTTAACTATAGATAAGCGCTGTAGCTAAGCGTGCAAGCTGGTATTTCTATAGTGAAGTACTATTTTTTTGTGAATATTAAACTTAAGGTACCGTTATTTGATGCAAAAGTTTTATTCAAATTATTCCATGTTCCTTCTCAGCCATTAGAGTATATCGATTTCCTTAGGAATAAATTAAATTAATAAACCCTGTTAGGCAAATAATAAATGTTTTATTTGACCTTTATAACCAAACAAATTTTAAACTGAATTTTAGAAATACAAAAAATTAACTTTTATTCACTTATTCTTAAACAAACGCTGTCCTGTTGTATGTTTTATATGTATTTATCAACAGATTTGTTCGTCAAATATTATAATTAACATAGTCATAATATTTACAATGCATTATATGTTTCATTTGCTGGCTTGTTTACTTTGTCGCTTGCTTTTATGTCTCGTGTATTGAGTAATGCTTTGTGAAAATCCGATGGTGCGCGATAAGTGACTTCTTCAACTTCATATGTAAGTACAGTGAAGGCTTGATAATAACATCTGATAGGGCAATATCGCTGGCTTTGCTTGTATATATGCACAAGTCAATATGCTTTGTATTGTAAATGTTTGTTTTACAAAAATTAGAGGGCTACGTACGAAACGGTAATCTGAAAAAAGGAGCTAACTGCTTAACTAAACTCGTTCCATGAAGTGAGATCTTCTATATCATACGAGCGGGTGTCGGCATATATGAGAATATTTTCGGCAGAAATAATGACCAAGGTTCGGCGTTGCCGGAACTTCCGGTTTATATGGCACTTATTTGATGGAGATTAACGCATTATCTTGTTCGCACTGACGTTTGGGGGGATAACGTTATTCCTGAATCAAAATCAGTCAGAAACAAAATTATTAAGCGAACTGTTTTGAATTTGAGACATCACACAAATCTTGGCATAAATTGAACACCGCTATCGCTGACAGTGACAACGCTGTCTAAATGTGACCCAAAAGCTCAAGCAAATAAACATATATTTATGAGGCGATTTAAACACTGGGGAAGTATTGGTTTCGACAGCGAATCATATAAATATTTGCATAAGATTGCCTTAAATGATTCAGTAGCAAGCAACAATATTGTTATTAAAATAAAAAATAGTAGAACCTTAGTGACAAGCGAATGGAGAATGTCTGTTTATGTAAATTTATAAAAGGCAATAACGGTAATTTCTAACGATTTCAGAAGGTAAAGCAATCGAATGCGCGAATCAATGACCGATACTACAACAAAACAGAAGCTGTGAAGCATGACGGCAAGAAAATAAAAAGGGGAAATAAAGTAAATCCAATAAAAATATATCAAAAATGCAATTAAAATCAAAGCACCAAATATTTTCAAAAGCAACACAGAAATCAGAACGCTTTTGCATCTATGACTCTTTCGCATGTCTGCCTGCCATAAATATCCTTTTCATTCATCCAAAACCCACGAGTCGAGAAGTTACACATAAGTTGCCACTGCTGCAAATGTTTCGCTTTACTTTAAAGCAATTAAGCTTCGTTACTTTTTTCCTGCATTTGGCTCGAACATTTTCTCTGCCGCTCCGGCGGTGATTCATTGCATTACGCTGGTTTCTATGCACATGTGAGCAGGCAAGCGTTCAGGGTGAGGACGTTAATGAACGTCGCAAGAGCAACTGCAAGCACTCACACTCACATACTATATATACATATCTGTGCATATGCCTGATCGATAAATGTACGGAGGCATGCTGCGGTGAGGTTCTGTGATTGCCCACTCACAAGCGCAACTGTCAACAGTTGTTGCGGATTACAAGCGCTTTACCAAAAACAGCCGAAATAAATATGAGAAAAATAAGTCAGCATGAACTCAGAAATAGTCAATATTAATGTCATTTGTCGACCGAAATTCCCGTTGTATTTTTTGTTTTTTTACTATTGCAAATCGAACCCCGACAGTTTGGTTTTCTTTTTGTTTTGCGAACGTCCATTGTTTTTGTCGCCATTGTCGTCTTGATATCGGCATATAAAACGGCACTTACAAATATGTTAGTTTACTGTTGTTGTTCGTATGATTTCCAGCTTAAGCTCAGCATTTCATGCAACACTTGCAGTGAACGTCGGCTCATTTTTCCTTACAGTTCAGCTGAAAACGGCATGCGCACAGGCATACCTATTCACATATATGTATGTATATTAGTTATATACATAGATATGTGCATGCAAATGAGGTTTATTTATTTTTATGGCAACTTAAATGTTTTTGGCAAAGTTTTTCGATTAGTGTTTTCAGCGGAATTTGTTTTAATTTTCGTTAGGCAATCGGTTCACCTAAATAAAAGTGGCATTCAAATGAGAATGTGTGCCGTTATATTTAAATATTTATGTGTGGTTGCACTTTTGTTGCGGATGGGTTTCTACAACGGCCAATTTGCAATAAGAAAAACTGTGTGTGTCCTTGAGGTCTTGGTTAAATTTCACGTTCTGCTTAATAGATTTTCGGAAACTATTTCTTTTGTTGTACATATGGCACACCACAGTGTAACATGTTGAATATGGGCATTCAAAAAATCATACGGTTGGGTACGGTGTAATGTAATGAGACTAAGAGTAAGATTATGTATAGGTCATTTGATTACCGAATATCTATAAACCCGGTGAACGTCCAAAATAACCTGTTAAGAGCAGAAGCATTCAAAAATGAAAAATATATCATAGGATCGTGTTGGACATTTCGGTCTCTACATAAGTATATAGTGGGAGGAAGCACCGAAGGCCGGAGATCAAGGATTATTTGATGAGAGAGAGAAAGACTTTAAGTCTAATCTATCATACGGACTGACTGACGCTTAATATACTGTATGTGTTTTACTTTTGTCCTAATTAGAGCTGGCACTTCGCTTCCATTTACCAGAGGATTGAACGTCAGAACACTTGCGGCCGCTTTAGGCCCATTGTGCTCTCGGGTTGTAAAAAAGTTAAGTGTTATCTAGAAACTTAGTAGATTTAGTAAATTACCTAATTTTCTTTCATTGAAATTAATTGTCTGTGACAGCTTAGGGAGTTGCCCCAGAGCGGGCTAACTCGTCTGTTTTTCGTTTCTTTTTATTCTCATATGACTGGTAACTACAAAAGGTGGAATAACATTAGTGGTGAATAAGCTGCTAAGGAACTTAGATGGCAAAGACCCTAAGATAGTGCATATGAGGACGATGTTGCCATCTTAATAACGAATCGGTATGTACAGACCAATAGCAGTGTTATGATCACCACTCTCAATATAGTCCAGAATCGGTCATCGTAAGGGTGTCTGAGGTTGAACCTAGAGGAAACGGATATGCTTGTGTTCACAAGAAATTAAAGTTTCCTTTGATAAATGGGAGACAATTATCTCTCAAG
Source organism: Bactrocera zonata (assembly GCA_037783105.1). NCBI lineage: Eukaryota > Metazoa > Arthropoda > Insecta > Diptera > Tephritidae > Bactrocera > Bactrocera zonata. The sequence goes on from JBAWJQ010002354.1 coordinate 1,318,042, forward strand.
GTTTGCTCCCAGAACCTTGGTAGACAGGCGTACGGAAATCCACTTACCGGAAGTCAATGGAAAGGGAATATTGGGAAACCCATGCTTTGTCTATAAAACGATCTGGACAGAAGCATGCTAAAGAAAATCAAAACCCGAAGGAAGTAGCTACCTGGGTACAAAACTGCAAAAGTCGTGTGCAAAACGGAGATCCGAAGTATACAAACCTCCTACTGGTAAACAATAGAAGATACTATACTATAGGAACATGAACGAAATACTAACTGGTCACTGTCTGGTGGCGACACTCGCCCGCAGAATGGATCTGACAAATCGAGGAGACTCTATTGTGCACTAGTCACACTTTGGCTGTTGGTGAGCATCTGGATTCCCCACGGTATGATACACTGTAGGGTGCCATAGAGTATGTTAAAATTCGTCAAGCGCAGACATCTTGAAGGATGAATACTCCTCATGGACCTACTAACTGAACTCCAACTTAGGTGTCGCAAAAAACCAAAATTGGTATATGTGCTCATTGGCCTACCAGACTAATTTAATCTAACCTATATAACTGGTACTCACATGATATTAATTGGGTTACCGACTGAGAGTGCAATTATTGCCTGCATGCAATGTAACCAAAGCGGACTCGAAGTGGACTCGGACTTTTATACAGCCAAGAACTCTCTACACGGTAAAATTCCTCAATATTATTTCTTGTCACAACTAATGATAAAATCACGAAGCCCACAGTACAAATGCAAATTCCATATATAAAAATTCTAAGTTTTTACATCTTGTGTAAAAATGGAGGGACTGGTACTAAAATTGCTTTTACGCTTCACCAACCTTATTCGAGCGAATTCCCACAATGTCTAATGCTGCCGTTGCCACCTAAAATTCAGTAAAATGTCATTCTGAACATTAATTGCATGAAATCGAATTTGCTTTGCATTCGCCTGCGCGCTCGACCCATCCCTAATCAAAAAAGCTGTATTTCGCGGGCTCAAAGAAAACGTGAAAGGGCGCGATTTTCCAATAAAGCAATGCCATTATACACATTGTGGCTCAATCCAGTGTTGGTGGTGCTGGTGATCAACAGCAGCAGGTCCACACACCGGCGATGGCAGCTGCATCCACGGCAGAAGCAGCAAATAGTACGAGTAAAGGCGCCTCTTTACCAATTTTCGTTTGATTGTATCAATTTTCGGGGCTGTTGCGATGTTCGCCGCGCATGCGCACAACTGCCAACCACAAAGCTAAATATTTTTATTCACTACACCATCATTTGCTGGCTTTAGAGTCATTTATTTCTTTCTCGCGTGTTTATTTGCCTATTTCTTTTGCGGTTGTGTCGTTGTCGCCAGAGATTCGGTTGCTTCACGAGGCAAGTAAATGTCAGGAAAGATTATCCAAATGGCAAAAGCTATTCATGTTGGTGGTGGGATGAGTCGGCGGAGCAGCATGCCACACTGTGGAACTGGCGCGTGCACATAGCGACAAAATGGGTTATTGTGTGGCATGCTCAACAACCAGTTGCAAGCTGAGTTCTGCTTGGCCTGTTTGATTGCAACATATCGTGGTTGCCTGGCAGGCGCAGTAAAGTGGTGTGCAAAAAGCAGAAAAAAGTATACAAATTGTAAATGCGAAGTAGGTAAAGACATTAGGAAAAAGGTAATAAAAATGTTGGCGAATAATGCTATGTGCTGTGCGCTTTGGGTTTGTTGCTTTGCGAATAGTGCATAAAACTTTTTGTTTTTGTGTTGAGTTTGTGACCTTTTCCACAGCAGGGCTGCAGTACATTGCATGAATGTATCTAAGTGAATTCATAGAAAAATGTATTTATTTTTGCTTTGGTCCGTTTGTAGGCCATTTATAAAAGTAAACTTACGTGGCATTTGGCCTTTCGACTGCTTTCAGTGGCCTGCTGCTCTTTCAAGGTAACCTGCTACGCAGCTCGTTAGCGCGGCGAAAAGTACACCAGCTGAACAACGCAGTGGAAATCTGAACTGAATTTATGTTTATTTTTCACTGTGAACCACCTGAAGCATAACGAAAGCTCACTGGGTCCCCAATTAGTTTTCTTTGTTGTCAAAATTTCCAAATAGATTTGCTTCCACACCTTTACATATATATACTTACCTTATACGAGTATAGTCCACAATTAGATGCAGTCACAGCCATAATTTAGTAAATTTGTTCTCATACTTTAATACGGTTGTCTTTACAATTAGTAATTTATACTGGCTATAATATATGTATGGTATCATTGTAAAAATTATGAGTATATTTTACTTACTTTAAATGAAAATTTAAAATTAGTTAATAATTTGACGAAAAATAATAGTGGCAGCGATCACAATCGAAACTACCTCCCACAATTTGTAATCTCTTGAGGCTTCAGAATTTTCTTCTTGTTTTTTGTGTAAATCAGTTTCTTTTTCTCTTCCAATTCTTGTGTATAAGGATCAGAAGTAATAATTTTCGATTTCACAGGAAGTTCGATGCATACGTTTTTTAGCTTTCACCTTTGGAAATGCTGATAGTGTTGACATTGGGACATGGCAATTTTGATTTTTTTTGTTTGAGCTTGGCTTTGCCGACTCTATAGCAGTTTATGATGATAGAGATTTCTGTAGAAGGTTGTTCATCAAACAAATTCTTAGTCCAACTTGTTAATGGTAGGTTTCCATTTAGAAAGTGGTTCTTCAAGCTGTTCAATTTAACTGTTTTCAACGTCATGTGACGTCTCAATTATCAATTTTGGATGTTTCTATTTTAGCTGTAATATTAATAGGAATCATGTTATCTGTAACTGACGATGGGGTATGGATTAATGTGTAGAAGTCTACTTAAGTGAGGAAAGTTTTCTGAGCGCCATTCATTTAGAAGTGGCCAGAAATGATTCTTTGACATATGGCTTAAGCAGCTCACGACTTCTTGTATTAGAGTTGTAGCCAAAAAACATTCGTTTGAAGGCGAGCTGAAGTGAGAAGCCAAAACACTCCTTCCCTGGGTTTTGCGCTGGGTTTGGGATCCTCCAAATAAAACACGCCCCAATGAAAAAGTTTAAACAGCCTCGGATGAGAGGTCTTCCTTTTGATGACGACCATGGCAAACGACTTAAGGATTACGATTTGAGAGTGGGAATCGTAGTGGGTGAGAGACTCCATGGTCGAGTACTGTCATTCATACCGGTGGATGAACTACCAGCCACAATCCACATCAAAGCGAAGTTCTTTAACATATTACTGATTTGCGCCCACGCTCCGACGGAAGAGAAGGATGATGTGAGCAAAGATGCATGTAGAGAAAACAGACAGCCTACCGGGCAACGCTGCAATTGACAACAACACGTGCGGGATGCAGATACTGAGAGCTGTAGAAGGAAGCGAGACGCCTTTGCAGACAGAAAAAGAGAGAGGCCGAGAGAGCTGGCAACTCAAAATTCTGTGAAAAGATGCGGCGACTAATAGAAGGTTTCAAGACCGGAGCATAATATTTCAGACCCCCAGAGCTGATCAAGTGACTGATGACAGAGCATACTGAAATTATGACATAGGGAACACTTCTCAAGCCTGCTGAATAGCAGTGAAAGCATAACGCCAGAAGATGGCGAACACGATTCCTCAATTGATGACAATGGAGCGACCGACCATAATAAGCTCGGAAGAAATTACCCGTCTGACGAACAACAAAGCGGCAGGCGCCGATGAATTGCCGGCCGAGCTATTTAAATACGGTGGCGAAGAACTGATAACAATTATGCATCAGCTTCTTTGCAGAATATGGTCGACCAAAGTATGAACGATGATTGGAATTTAATTTCTGCTCTGCCCAATCCACAAAAAGGAAACCCCACAATCTGCGCCAATTACTAAGGGATAAGTCTTCTCAACAGAACATATCGAGCGTATTGTGTGAAAGATTAAAGCTCACTGTGAACAAACTTATTGGACTTTATCAGTGTGGCTTCCACGACTAGGCTCCCATGTCACTGTTTACAGTCATAACTTCAAAGTCGTAGATAATGTCGTCTATTTTGGGACCAGTATTAACACCAACAATAATGTCAGCTTCGAAATCCGTTGAACTCAGTAGGCAATTGGGATATATTTGTATAATAGTCACCCATGTAAGTCACCCTGCTTTGCATGGACGATGACAACACCTGATGAGTCGACGTTACGAGTTCTTGAGAGAAAGGTTCTGGGAAAGATTTATGGTCCTTTGTGCATTGGCACAGCGAATACCGCATTCGATGGAACGATGAGTTGTACGAGATAAACGACGACATTGAGATAGTTCAGCGAATTAAAAGACAGCGGCTATGCTGGAAAGGTCATGTCGTCCGAATAGATGAAAATACTCCAGCTCTGAAAGTATTCGTCGCAATACCCTGGTGGGTTTCATGAGTCCTGTTAGTCACATTGCTTTATGAAGACTTGTCAGAATTTTTCATCAAAAATTTCTGGAGCACGAAAAACTCACTAGACAAACATTTTTCTAAACACAAAATAACATGGAGAGACTCATCGAGATTGCTCTCAAAGCAAGAACGACATTTTTTTATTTGATGTACCCGTTATGACTATTGGGTATGAAGTTATCTGCAAACTTAGACAGTTTTAAATATTTAAATATATTGTGTAGAATATATACACACGAAACAATATTGTGATAAATGTGCTTTGGTGCCCTAAAAAATATCTCAAGCTTAACATCTCAAGTACAGCCGAAAAGACAGCTTGATAATATATTTTATAAATTGTTCCTCATGAAAGAAATATAAATATGTATAGGTATTAGGGTATTTTTTTGTTTGAACTATTCGGGTTTTTCAGTCCCATCATGAAATTTCCTTGGAAATGCCCTAAAAAAATTCCCTGAAAATTTGAGATGGTGATGATATGTAATACAAAGGCTATGAGAACTCCATACAGCCTTAATTTAAAAGCCGAATAATGTATATGTATATATAAAATATCTCATAGAGGCTGAGATTTCATTGGCGATTGTGACATCAATCAAGTACATGTGATATTCTTTCAAACCTCTTAAGTATTTACATCCTTCGAACGTCTCCAAAGTCGCTTTTTATTAATATCCATCTCCAATAAGAGTGGAATTACCTTGTTCCACAAATCATTGCGCAAGCTTTGAAATTACTTCAGTTATACAAACATATCAATCAAATCACTTGATTGGAGTGCCACCACTGGTGTTGGTATGTCGGCTTTTGGTATTTCTTATCCAAACTTTAACAACGCGATTTGCGTTGAGACCACTGACGTCTGTGCAGACAAGACAGTGTGCTTTTTTCATTTCACTAATTACTATTTTGAAACATACTATTACTCTTTTGGAGCTGGTCTTTTTTGCTTCCATTGCAGCAATTACTCACTTGTCTTTGCTTAGCATTGTTGCGACGACGTTTGCCGTAACTCCCCCACATCAGCAACAAGTGAAATGTATAATCAATGGGAAGACAAGACAAAACAGAAAAATTTTTTGCAACTTTTTATTCACTGGCTCGCAGATGAATGTTTGTGGGAATATGTGATGCGCCTGCTTTTGTGTGGCACTGGTATCAAATATACATATGTATGTGGGTATATGTATGTAGATAAGTATATAACAATTGTTGTCTGCTGTCAGTCAACTGTAACGTTGGCAACATATTGCTGCCAGACAGAAGAAATAATTACTTGTGAAAATTTTGAATTGATTTTCTCTTTTTCCAAACGGCGGCTCTTGTGAAGCGCTGTGAGAAACGAATTTGTACGAGGGCAGTCTGATAAGGACTTGGCTTGACCACCCGATACCCGACCGTTTTCTGCTCTTTACAAGGTCTAATATACATCGATTAGGGCAAACGCTTCAGAGAGCGCTGATTCGACGTCAAATGGTAGAAAAAATCACCAAGCAAAATATGCCTTCTACAGTATCACCGCATTAGATCACACCTAAAACTCTTCATTACTACGGTCAAATTGTTCGAAGTTACTTTACTTATTGGGTTCCCATCCACTGTATTCTATTAGTTCGGCTCCGTTCTACTTTTCTTTGATTTCTAAACTAGAAAATGTTCCTCGTTAAGTAGAAATTCGAAACGAATGATTATCATCGCCAAGGATGCCTACTATGAAGAAGAAGAAGAAACGTTGCGTTAAAGAATTGCAGAATCGGTGGGTTAAGCGTATGAGTTAAGAGAAAACCTTGTCTACTTTATGTGGTATCTATTTTCTAGGTTACTTATTGTACCACCCTCGTAGCAGAAAAAGAAGACTTGATTTACACGCCTGCATAGAAGGAGATAGATATCGTGTAAGGAAATTCCTTGTTCATTTAGATGTACATAACTTTAAAGAAATTGTTTCTAGCATGGGATTTAACTTCGTGATTAACAACAACTGCCTCCAACTAACTTAAAGCGAGCTTGAAGGCACGACATTCTCATAGGAAAACATAAAGCTCATTTAAAGCTTATGCACCATGAAGTACTTTGAAGGTAGGAAGTCACTTGTCCCACTTAAATCGCGAAGACATGAGAAAGTTATGTCATTGCGAACTAAGTGCGGCTGTCGTCCAGTCGAAGACGATCAACAAACAAACATACTTTCATGCATTTGACTTGCAGCATCTCTAACGGCAAGTGAAAGCTCGAAACAACGGCAGCAGAAGCACAAAGCACATCAGCATTGCTTCCTTATCCCTTATTAGTAAGTTTCGTGATTTGCTCATGTTGGTTGTTACCCCAACGGCGGTCAATTTCTCTCGGCAGATATGCATTTGTACGAAAACAGTCGTTGTATCGGCATTTGGCTTTCTCCTGGCGGCAATTTTCAGCCATTTCCAGTCGAAACTATTTCTTGTGTTAAATTGTGTCTTGTTGGTGGCGTAGTCATTATATGCGTATTTGAATATGTATCAGCGTTTACAATGCTTGCAGCAGTGGCGAGTGCGTAATGGCGCTCAAAAATGCTTCCTGATTGCTTTTGGCTATTTGCTTTCCAAATTTCTGGAATATCTCAGAGCTATTGCCTCACTATTATACCCTCCGCGTGTACAGCAAATATTTTATTTGGGGACCTAGTTAAAATCGTAAATCGACTTGTCCGTATTGGTAAAGGTGATAATGGTATTATATGTGAGAATATTACTGGTCTTGGTTTAGGAACAATTTTTAGAAAGGCTTGCCATTAACTGAAAACTATCGAGATTGTTAAATAATAAATACAGTGCTGAGTGCAAAATACTTTTCTAATGATATTATGATATCGACGTCACTGCTGTATAAGTGCGGTATAAAGTAAGCCACGGACCGGATGTCATTATATTATATACCGGAGAGCTACCCCATTTCACTTTATAATTTAAAATTATCTGGACTAATATATGGAGGCAGTACTAATGAATATGTACAACGAATGACTCGAAGCCGGAGTGTGCCCGAACCCTGGAAAAAGCCACGGCTGGTGCTAATCAGTAAGCGAAAATGAGATCCCAACTTGTTATCAGCATACCGACCTATGAAAGGCTACTTCAACCCTGCCCCGAAGAGGCTATCAACAAAGTTGGAGGACTCTTCCATAGACAACACGATTTTTGACCCGGAAAATTAACTCTAGGAACCACAAAATACATCATTGAATGTGTAGAAGCCACACAGCGTAGGTGGCATAAATGCAAAAGAGCGCAACGATACCTCACTGCCCTAGAAGACCTGGTTGACCCCATAAACGCGGACAATTTAATCAGCGTCATGGTGGAGAGTGAAGCAAACTAAGGGATTATCCAGAAAATCGCTGAAATTTTGCTACGCTAGCTGGACGCAGGTGCGCAGATATAAATCTCTCAATGAGACAAATGGAACGCCACCCTGAAGTAATGCAAATTTGGCTCCAGTGTGGGCAACGATTCCTTAAAGGATGGATTTTTGGTGACCTGCAAGTGACACATACCGTGGGGTTTCAATGCATCTTGCCAAGCAGCACGTGTATCAATATATCGCACGACCTCCCATCATCCAGCAAAATTTGATATACATAACGAAATCTACCATTTGCGAAAGAAAACGAATATACTCTGAGCAACATGTTGCGAGAGTACAACAACATCAAATGTTTCAGGTCTACTAAAATGCATGCAGTCCATTATGCATATCAGCTGTTAATTAAATGATTAGCCATTAAATACAATGAAGAGTCATAAACAAATTAGGATTTATTGTGAATAATGCATAACAACTACCGCGATCTTAAGTCTTCTCTTTATGAAGTTACACAAATTAATTGCATAATTAGTAGATTCACAAAGCATTTCGTACACCTCATAAATTAATACGCTGATTTATTGTTAACGAAGCGACTAATGAAACTGTGCCAAACCGAACGATGTTTTTGTTAGAATTCTTAAGCTTCCTCAAAATTCGGCTGCTGTGATTCAACCGCTTGGCTTGCCGACTACACCACTTCTAATGCCTTCTGCTTCAACTCATCTCCGTTGTTTCATTCCGAAAATTATTTATGCAACATAACGTGCGATAACTTTATGAGTTTAGTGCTTTATGGCTTTATGGTTTTCAAGTGCTTTCAACATGTTTTTTGTTCTTCTCAACCACTACACTTTTAAATGAGTGCTAGTTGTTGTTGGTTCAACATCTAAAATGATTAAGTAATGAATGCAAAAATGCGATGTGGGTGTCAGTATAAGATCTTGTGAAGACTTTTCAAGGACCGAGTATGTGCCTAAAAAGTTTTCATTTTTCTAAAACTTATAAATATTTATAAGATGTGAGATGGTAATGGAGAATAACGCACAATTGGATTTATCTAAAAACAGAAAGGTTTGTTGTTATTATGTACACAAATTGAATTGGGATAAAATGTTTAAGTACATTGTAAATCCCGGTCTACTAACCTAAAAACAGAAAATCGACAATTAAAGGTTTCTTCCTTCCAATACCTTAGTAGACCGCTCTCTTCTTACTTCTCCTACACAAATATTTTAACTATACTATTTTATATAATGCAAAACAAATGACTTCCTCAGCACGATTTTCTGATTTTATCTCTGGTCAGTGCCGTCTGTCAAATATCATGTCATATTTGTAAGGGTAGTGTTCACTCACTCTATTGTAAGGCTGCGTTCATAACATACAAAGCTTACATCTCCCCCCTTCTGAATTGAAAATTAACTGGAGTTAATTTCAGTTATCATACTGAGGAATGAGCTTTGTCACATGGTACAATCCCAAAGACTTCTTATTCTTTCCAGTGTTAATTTTGCAGAGTGAATCTGATATCATTTCTTCAATATCAAAAGGACCTATTCTAATTTCATCCATTTTAGATCTATTTAACTTATTACAGTCCATTATGTATACCATATCGCCTGTTTGGAACTTGTAATATATTCTATTTCGGTCAAATCTGGCCTTGTTTAATTCATGTGATTTTTTTGATCTGAGAAATGCTGTATGTCTGTCTTTTTCCAGTTCTCCGGGTTCCACTTGTTTTATTTTTAGATCCAATAGGTGAATAACCTGTCACAGTGTGGTTTGTTGAGTTATAGGCTTTCACACAATCCATTGTTACGGTCGTCCAAGCTGTTCTTTTTCCTTTGCTGTTTAAGGCACATTTAATCCCATTTACCAGCGTCTGATTTAACCTCTCATTATGACCATTTGAAAATGGAGAATCCACCGCAGTAAAAATTAAATCAACAGAATGGCCTTTTAAATATTTTTTTAACTCTTGTGAATTCAGTGCTGGATATTGATTAGAGAGCAAAACCTCAATTTCATTGTCCTTGATTACTTGATCTACTAGTTTTATGTAGTCCTCAGCCAGTTGTGTCCTCGAGCATGAAACAAGTGTAGATACCTTTTTGAAGACCTGTTGCCACCAAACCCTCCTATTGTGTCTGTGGACATGATTTGAAAAGGTTTTTCTGCCGGTCCTAGTTGTGACATGAGTTCATAATTTCTATTTAATCTTGATTTGTTTTTATACAAACTTCACATTGACGGCAAACCAATATTATAATATTTAATAAGTTTGGTGCTGTATAGAAAAGTCCTATTTTCGACTCAATCTGATTTATTCCCACATGACACAAATGTTCATGCATCTTTCTTATTAATACCTTACTGTAGTCTTCGGATAAAATAATTTTTTTCTTCTTGTTTCTCCATTTGTGGTACATACCATTCTCTTTAATGAAACTGTGCTTGTCTTTTACGTTGGGGTTTTTATTTTGGTCCTCTAGTGTTTCCTCAATCTTTATAATATTAAGTTGTCTTCTTCATTTTCGTGACTTTCATGTACAGAGTTTCGGCTCAAGCAATCCTTTTCAGTATTGTTTCTACCTGGGTTGTATTTTATTACGAAGTTGTATTGTGATAGGTAATGGGTCATGTTTATTTTATAGACTTCAGTGTGCAACAATATGTGAGTTTCTATGACATCAATTAAAAGGTTTAAATTAAATTAATTAAAAAGATTAAAAGATAAATGGTTACATTATTGAACAATAAGGGTTAGGGGGTTGACAGCCAGTATCGCGACGAAATATAATAGTATCACTAATTTCGATATAAACAATCTCTTAATTCGAGTAAAAAAGTTGTGCGTGCTCAAATAAATTTTAATTTATTTTTTATACTCTCTTTCCATAAATATAGGGCTATTGGTCGATAAAAAGTCAACAAACAAGTCCCCGTTTGAGCGCCGTCTTGCATGACGGAAAATTTCTTATGAAATCATTTTGAATCAGATTACAAATTTTAGAGGCATAAAAAAGTAGTTTAGTAACTTTTCGGACTATTCTGAAACTCATTTAATCTTGTATATAGAAAATGGTCACAAAACTGAGCGATTCAGTAGTACCTAATTTACTTTCCGTCTCAAGAGGATTTTACTACTCGTATAATGTAATATATTTACTACTTTTCTTTGTATTGGTAGAGTTTTTTGCGTGACGGGTCCCAAACTCAGCGCACAACCCTGGATAGAGAATGTTTGCCTTTTCACTTTAGTTCGCCTTCCTCTCTCGACGAAAAAAAAACCAAACCAGACGATGAGAACATCTGATGAATCGACGTTGCGTTTCCGAGAGATGAAATGAGCTGTATGAGAAATACGATGACATTGACATAGTTCAGCGAATGAAAAGAAAACGGATACGCTGACTAGGTCATGTCGTCTGAATGGATGAAAACACTCCAGCTCTGAAAGTATTCGACGCACTACCCGCCGGGAGAAGCAGCGAAAAGGAAGAACGACTAGCTCGTTGTTGTAAAATCGGCTGTAAGAAGAAGAATAAGAAGTTTTTGACGGTTACTGGTAACATTTCAACCGAATGGGGCTAATAGTTTTAACGAAACATGGATCCAGACATAGAATTAGAAAAAATCTGTAATATAAAATTAAAAATTCTCTTTTTCAAAATCTTGCAATTATGTGATTGCACTCTAATGATTCGATATCTACCTGTTTGTATTGAAACTCCGTTCATTTTATTGCAAAGAAAATACAAATCTGCTTCCTCATCACCTCATATAACGGCATGTGCGTACATTCAATTATATAATAATTGACCTGATGAACACAAATACCAAGACGCCTTCATCACCATACTCAGCAACAACAATAAACCATAAAAAATATCGCATCTCTTAAATGCGACGTCGGTACATCGGGGCCACAACACTAAATCCGTTGTAGCTGGAGAAGAAAATGGAAATTTTCGCCAGCAGATACCCAAACAAGTAGTTGATAAGTGTGAAAATGCGGCAAAAAATGAGGAATAATGAAAAAATTTGTAAATAAGTAGAAAACAAAAAAGTTCATTTACCGTTAAATGCTTGAGTATATTTACGCAACAGCTTACGTCTGAAGCGTGTGTAGCTATGTGCTTGATGTGGTTACACCGAAGATTTTGTATGGCGTTGAGGCATGGTGTTGTTCGCGGCATGTCGTGTTAAAGCTGATCGGCAACGCATCAGTGCCACAGGTTGGCTGCTCAGCGTTGCTATTAAAATGCACTTTCAGCAAAGCCAACCGAATAACAAAGATCGCCAAGAGTGTACAACCCAAGAGCCACCCAACAGACATGAGTCAACGCCGGCGTTCATATATTGTCAAATAAGTTCCTTGCTACTTTGTTTTGCTATTTCGCAAGATCCGTAAAGTGGTATTTATGTATAAAATATCCGTACGAACAAATCTATTTTGAAAATCCCCAAACCGCAAAAAATGCAATCACACTTCCTGAAATCTCATAGCTTCACCCTGAAGTTAATGTTTGGTCGGTCATATTGAACTTTATTTTTTCATACGAAACATCGCAGCACTAGAAGGAAATAAATAACACTGGACCTGAACACATTATGAACTCAGTATGACCACTTCGAATCATGCTATTCGTCTGCAAAAAAGGCGTCTGGAAAAAAGCTCTAGGAACGTTTGAAATCAAAAAGAGTTGGCAATGATTAGCTACCCGGATCTGTCGATTTGAGTCCCTCTTTGCTTTGGGGTTGGTTATTGGTTTGGGACTAGTAAATAACTATACGTTTTTGTTCTGGAACTTTTTGACTTGAATTTTGCTTTCGAAGTAGATAGGATAACCAAGCATATACATACATATGTATTAAATAGTATGTACGTACAAACATATGTTTATAAATTTAGTGGCATGCGGTTAAAATGGCTAACACGCTCGCGCAAAATTAGTTTTTAGTTTGTTGCTTCTTCATTGCTGGCAACGTGGTCAGCTGTTGGATATTTCCACTTCTATATAAAATCGCGATACGGCTTCAAGTGTGGATACGCGCAAGCGCAGCCACTCACCGAAGCGTTTGAAATGTTGCAATGCTCAATATAAGTGGCTGGTACAAATTGGGTAGTGCGCGGCTCATCAACTGGGCATGGGCAGCTTGCGTCACCTGCCTAGGTGCCTTTTTCGTGTTTATCGAATCGAAAAGGCGCGTATGTGTCGTTCTGCGCAATTCGCTTTTGGTTTGAGTAGTAAATTAGTGGCACAGCAGTTTAGTAATTGATCCTGCTGTCCAAAACAAACAGCATCGAATGTCCGATAACATGGAAACTGCTAATGAAGATTGTAATAAAATTACATTAATTATTTCCCAGAAATTACCTGAAATAAAAAGAAAGCAACATAATATTGCATACATTACTCTTTATGCGATATGTTTGCTGATAAAGAAGATATTAATAGTGCAGTAAAAATAACTTAGGAAATACGAAAAGGCATTGTGTGAAAGAGAGTGTGAAATTATGTTGAGAGTGCTTAGATAAAATGTTTGGATTCCGCCCATTCTCAGTTCATTAAAAATTAAATGTTACCAACCATTAATTTTTTTTTTGTTAATATTCATCTTAATTTACAATCTGTCGTAAGATAATAAGTAAATTAATTGATTAATGTGATTCACATTGATGCATTAAGTGCAATTTGGCCTTAATATAAGGTTATTTAGTAAGTAGTATTTATTAAGCTAAATTACGTATGTGTATCTATTTTTACAATGTGTATTATTTTATACTTAGATAGTTCTTACGATATAAATGGCACGTCTAGAGGATGTAGTCTTTTTAATCCTCGTATGTTATCGTTGTTGTCTAATAAGTTTATGGCGTATGGGTTAGGGTGCCAATTTAATATTGTTATGTACCTTGAGCTGTATCCTTTTATTATTATCAATCAGCATAATCATTCTCAGATCCTTATGGAGATGAATATTTTTAATGTACCACAGAGCGTTAGCGAGAAGTCTAAGGGTTTTTGACTGGAACCTTTGAATGATATCTATGTTGGATCTACTTGCTGTACCCCAGATTTGAAACCATTTATTTAAACTGAAACTTCTTCACACTTTCTAGAATTATAAAACTAATGTTTCTTTATTCTGTAACTTTTTTTTTTTTATTGGGGTCATTATGCAGATCTCGATTTTGCCTGCAAATACTTTAATAGTGGGTAGTCGAAAAAGTCTTTTTGTATTTTGTCAATAAATGTCGTTGCAGTCGTATATCTCCAGTGTTACCAATCACATTGTGTCAAACCATATAGTGTTAGAAAGGTGGGAATTTAAGCTTGATCTAACCAGAAGAATGCTGAAAAAGACCCTGCTAAATGTTGAAACTGTGGCGATTCCCATCCTGCAAACTACCGTGGTTGTGTCGTCGCAAAAGAACTGTAAAAACTAAGAGATAAGTTGAGGAGAATACCAATGCTCCGACGAACAAACCCGTTGTGAACACAGTAGAAGTAAAATCCCTTCCTTCCGGTTCTAAAGTTTCATTTGCGCAAATAGCTAAACAAGGCCATACAAATACCGTGCAAAAAAGTAGTCCGTTATCCCAAATTTTGGATAAACTAAATGAGCAAGAGAAACTATTTAAGTCCTTTAATCAGCAGCTCAACGCTCTTGAGTACCATCTACAATTTATTGATGACCAGTAACTCTTTGAGAATAACGCTATGTAAGCTAATGGTCTTTTCAAAATTAAGAATGAATTAGAAGTTATTCTACACGACAGAAATATTGATATACTATATGTCTATCATCTGAAACGCATTTTACGAACCAATCATTTTTAAAATTTAAAAATTACGAATTATATCACACACCACACCCGGCAAACTCAGCACGAGGAGGGAGCGCTATAATTATCAAACGCAATATTGAACACAGCGAGGAAGATCCGATTAAGATGGAAGAAATTCAAGTTACAACAATTTCAGTTAAATTGCACAATCACCATTGTATCTTATTGCTCTGTATAGTCCATCTGGACATAATAAAAAAATAGAAACATATATGAAGTTATTAAAAAAATATGACGGAAGGTAGATCATAGGTGGCGATTACAACGCAAAACATACTCATTGGGGATATCGTTTAACTAAAACCAAAGGTCGAGAACTTCTCAAAGCTATACATGCAGTTGGATGCAATTTTGTTTCCACAGGAAGACCCACTTATTGGCCAAACAAAAACGAATGAACAGAAAGCTGCCGTATTTGCAAATCATTTGAGAAACACATTTACGCCTAACGATGGGTATGAGATAAACTGTGAAAATAGTTGGATGGATCCCCACATCAGCATTTCTCCTGTTACTATTAAAGAAATTAAAAATCTTATCGAGAATACAAGACTCAAAAAAGCACCTCGGTACGATTTAATAACTGGAGAAATATTACGCAATTTGCTAAAGAATTGTATAAAAAAACTTGTAAACATTATAAACAGTGCTTTATGCCTAAGACACGTGCCATCGCTTTGGAAAGTATCTGAAGTCATAATGACACCCAACCCGGGTAAGCCAGTACACACTGTTACATCGTATAGGCCAATCTCGCTACTGCCAGCCTTATCTGAAGTCTTTGAGAATGTACTCATAAATAGGCTCAAACCAATAATCGCTCATAAAAACCTAATACCAACACATCAATTTGGCTTCCGTGACCACCATTCAACAATTGACCAGGTACACCGAATCGTTAATTTCGTTGAAAATACAATCGATAAAAAGAACGTATGTACGGCGGCCTTTTTGGACGTGTCTCAAGCTTTTGACAAAGTTTGGCACACGGGTCTACTGCTCAAATTGAAATACATGCTACCCAAACAATTATGTGAAATGATTGCTTCGTATTTAAAAGATAGATACTTCCGCATTAAACAAGAGGATGCATATTCAAACTTGCAACCAATAGAAGCCGGTGTTCTCCGGGGAAGCGTGTTGGGGCCAATGCTTTACTTGCTTTTTACCAGTGACCTCCCGTCTGATTCTAGTTATATGGCAGCGACATTTGCGGAAGACACAGCTTTGTTAGCAGCTGGAGAGTCAACTTCAGTATCTAGTCGACGATATCGGGCCTCTAAGTGGCGCATCAAATTAAACGACACCAAATCAATTCATGTCGACTTTACCTTGAAAAAGCCGGCATATTGTCCAACTTATATAAATAACATTCCTATACCATACCATAACAGTGCTGAGTACCTTGGTATCACCTTAGATGCTAAGCTACGTTGGAAAGAGCATGTCAAAAAAAAGGAGCGAGCTTGATATGATATTTGGCAAACTTTACCACCTAGTAGGCAGAAAATCCAAGCTATTAATACAAAAAAAACTGTTATTATATAATCAAGTCTTAAAGCCAGTTTGGAACTACGGAGCCCAACTATGGGGTTGCTCAAGTTAAAGCTGTATTGCTAGAATTTAGCGCTTTCAAAGTAAGTTATTAAGGACTTTAGTTAATGCTCCTTGGTACATTAGATCTACTGACCTGCACCGTGATCTAGGCGTGAATTCAGTGGTAAATGAAATCTTCAAATTAGCAAAGTCTCACGAACTGAGGCTTAGACAGCACGTTAATGAGGAAGCCTTCAGACTCATCGAAACTGCTGGGCGAGAAATCCAACAATGTAAAATAATAATAAAAAAAAAATTTAACTAGAAAAAAATTAATTACGGGTAAGTTGAAAAAAAGTTTTAGCTGTTCAAATATAAGTGAAAAAACTGAAGAAATTCGCTATATTTTGAAATTTTTTGTGTAAAAAGAATGCTACGCAAGCCACCAATGAAATTTGTGAAGTTTACGGAGACGATTCTGTATCAGTTCATGTAGCACAATAAATGGGTTGTGTAACGAACTCTCTACTTTTGTATGGATGAAATACTGATAGCATGAAATCTCGTAATCAATTTTCCGATCATTTATGTAGGCTCGCACTGCGCAGAACATGGATGATATCAATCAAGCTACTTTTTGATACCAGCAATAAACTTATGGTCCATAGTAACTCTCAAATCAACAAAGTTAAAAATTTGATGAAGACTTTGCACATATCTACCGGAAAAACTCATCGTGTTAGATTTCTTGTGATTGAATGCAATTCATTTCTATCACAACAGGAAACCAAATTGTTTCAGTCTATTTGCAAGAGACACTTCTCATAAGTTTAGATATATGTACATGCATAGTTGGGATATTGTTAGATATGTATCGGAAAACTGCAACGATTAATAAAGTTTTGTTTATAATTGAGTATTGATCCGTTACTCTGTCTGATACTGTCAATTCATGTACACGAATCGAACCGGTTGTCTTCAAATCAGAGATAGGAACAACTTTGAATCACTAGCGATCGGCTTATACCTGATTTGTTAATGAACGTTCGCATTAGCAGAAAATATCCGAAATGATGCGTACTTATGCTTCAATGATTGAAATGATCGACAATGATCGGTCTGTACATCATCCCCTAAATATTGATATACTCGCGCACTTCTGTTCTATTACCATATGTCGAGTGGTTTATGAGAAAATAGTTTTACAATTCGTGCTCAAAGTTTCAACCTTCAATAAGTTTAACAAAAAAATTAATTTTGAAGAAATATTTATATCACGCGGTACGCGTCTGGTCCCCTTCCTAATGAACTGCTAATCGGAGATTTTTCGAAATTTTCAGGTACCACTTGACGTGGTTTGACTCATATGTATGTATATTTGTAACATGCGCAGAGGTTCAAAGCTGATACATTTTTTGCTACACATTATTCAAATCAATTCAGCAGAAAATTGTTGTTGTTTGCTGTACTTTAGATTTCTTCGTAGTTTATCCGCAGTTTCACATCGATTCGAACAATCGTCGCAACGCTATGAACTGACATGATACGATTTGAACCGAAGTCAGCCATATCGTTTACTCAGTCGTGATTGCCGAAGAATAAATTGTTCGTGTTGCATCAAATCAGTTGACGCTGGCGGGTACTCGAATTGATCAACAATGTTGTCTATGATGAACTGAATTGATTTGATTGTGTTTTTGGCACTAGTGTTTGTTCTGATTTAATTGTACTCGTTGCAGCTCTCTGATAAGTATTAGATATAGTTTAGAAATACTTGTATGTACTATATATCGTTAGCTAAAATTCAAAATAACGTATGATCAAAAAATTCAAAATTGAGTGTTTCAGTGATTACGATCCACTACTTCAAATTACATACATATTAGTGCATATGTCCAACGTTTTAAGGTTCTGCTATCAGATATAACTCAATTTTAACCAATATTTAAATTTTGTTTCACTCACATTCCATTTTATTAAGTGCTTCATTCTTTTCCCTGTAAATTTCCGAAAATGTTGTTACGTTATTTTATATTTACATATGTAAAGGATGATTGATGATGATATTGATTGGTAAAAATATTCAAAGAGGGGACGGCCATCAACTTCAAATGATTATCAACACGTCAATAAAATAAAGGAATTGGTGCTCGAGAATCGACGATTCACAGTCAGAGATCTTACTGGCATCGACTGGTTCCGAATCAATCAATCTTTTCGAAAAACAGCGTCACGTTAATGTCTGTGAAACTATGCTTTTCGACTACCAGGATGTCATGATACATATTATTATCGGTGATAAGCCTTAGATCTATGATTACGACCCGGAAACAAACGATCAATCGGCCAAATATCGTGGCAAAAGGGAGCCAAAGCCGAAAAGGCCACGTCAAAGCAGGTCATAAATCAAGATTATGTTGTATACATCACGCTCTGTTGTATATGTAGATCTCCGACTGGCCAAACTGTCAACATGGAATACCACTTGTATTTGAGTTTTATGCGTGGTTTGCGCTAAGTTATTCCTACAAAGAACTCGGAATTACGGGACAGCAATTCTTTTTTTTGCTCCACGATAAAGCACCGGCGCACCTCGCATTGGTTCTTCATTTTGCTAAATTTTCAACCAATAACGTGTTGCAACCACCGTCCGGGGAGACGGACAGAGTCTTAATATTTTTTGCTCATAGTATGGTAGTATGTTCTTTAAAACCCAATGATACTTGTTTCGAAAATTTCAGCGCATTTTTAGAGTCGATTTCGCTTTACAAATCTAATGGAGAAACAGAAAAGTAATTTGGTGTGCAATAAAAGCTCCGAAAAGATCAGGAATTGTTAAGGGGGTATTCTACTCTAGAAATAAAAGGTGTAAAAAAAATGGCGCATCCTGGTGACGTTGATCCTGACTCTTCTGGTGGTCTGAAAAAAAAAGTCAAAAGAAATTCTTAATCAGTAAGGATGCTGTTATAGTCCGGGAACAAAGAAAAAAATTTTTTTTTTGAAAAATGGCGACTGCCTGAAAATAAAAATCATTTTTTTACGTTTTTTTTGAAATTCCTGAATTTTTTTAAAATATTAAAAACAATTATTATAAAACTTGAGATAATGTCGGTATCGTGTGGAAAAAAGTAGTTTCGAGAACAACGCGTTTAAAGTTTAGGAAACAATTCTAGTGAACACGGACGCCACCTCACAAAATCGGCTGTATCTCCGAAAATAAGTCGAATTTTGAAAAATCCTTCCAAGGTCATATTTTTGAAAGTATAAACTTTAAATATATCAAAAAAAAAATCGAATTTTTCAAAATTCGAGAGTAGAATACCCCTTTAATAGTTTTGTAATGCCCCTATAGTTTTCAAGGGATGATAATCAACTTTTATAAAAGCTGTTATAAATGACTATTTCTATATTGAAGAAAATACGCCTTGTTTAGAGGAATTAATTATCCTTCTCAAAGGTAATTATATAATTTTGGAACAATTTTGAGGACATTTGAGAGTATCACATCTGGACCTTAATTAAAAAATGATTTTAATTTATTTGAATGAAGTAAAATCTATGCTTTAAAATAAAGTAAACTAGTAATAAATAATCATCTTTATTGAAAAAAAAAAAAAATTATTGACTTTGTGATTAATTGAAAACCTTTTTAAAATACAAAAAATCGTTAAAATTAATTCTTTTTTACAGAAAGCGTATGGTTCATAATAAAGTCTCTAACGAAAGTGATACCCGAAAATCCACATTCAGACAACGCATTAGAAAATTTCTTAGGAAAAACTCTGGATATTATGCCAAGAATCCTCAGAGAAGCTGATTTTCATGACCACATAGCTAGTAATCAAACATACAACCGTAACGTAAATAAACAAAATTTGCGATTTCTTTTTGAATACAAAGCTTTGCCATCACCAACAACCAAAGTACCAACTCCGGTGCAAAATTTTGCTTGGTAAGCAGAGTTTTTGTGACATCGGATAAGGCGATGGTTAGGTTCGGCATTGTTTGATACGCTTGAGCTGCGCTGTGACTTGGATGTTGTAACTGAATATATCGTGTACTTCAGAAACTAAACTTCATTGACTTGACATATGAGTTGCAGTTGGAATGCTCATCGACTTCACTTGGCAATGGCAATTGCAACCAGACTTAAAGCTATGTGCACACACTCAAACACTCACTCACGCAATAATAATTTAGGGCGCCCTGTGTATCAAATACGAAACGTTGACAAGGCGACGGGCAGCAGAGTAAATGAAGCAGCATAAACACACACATGTGCACATTCATATGTATACTTATGTATGCATTTATGAAGTGGGTGCGTGACGAACGTTTTGCTGATTAGCGATTGTTGCTTCTGCCACACAGTGGCAACGTAAATAAAACCCAGACAATAATAAATCGCTAGAAATAACAAAAATAATGATTTGACGGAATCTTCTATGTGGACGTAGGTATGTATTTATGTTTACATTGCGAGTTGACGTCTGCACTGTGAAATCAGAGGATTGAATACTGAATTTAGCGATGGAAAACATTTTGGGATTTTTTGGTGTTCAGTACATCCCGAACATGTAGTATGTATATTAAGCTTACCATGAAGCTTGTAACTCGTAGGAAAAAGACTAGTTTTTCAATTTTTGAGACATTTTTATTAATTATGAATAAATTATAATTCTTTATGCGATTGGTTCCTTAGGGTTTGAGATATCGATTTGATTTTTTTTTTGTTTTCGGACCATTATAAGCCATACAAACTGAACGATCAACAGCCAGTTGTTGTATAGAAAAGTGTTTTTATCTTCGCGAATTTTGGTATAGATTATCGTCCAAGGCAATTATATAGCCTCCGAACGAATTGTTCAGATCGGACTACTATAGCATACACCCTGAGTGTCAAAATCAAGTTCTCATAAAAAAACTTGTTTATTTGTGTAGAGCATTAATGCTTCGGCGCAGCTGAAGTTAACGTCTTTTTCTTGTTTTTATTGCATTTTTTTAATTCAATATTTCTCATTGAGAGTCTGATGCAACATTGGAATTTTCTTTCAAAAATATTTATTTAAAAAAAAAAAAACAAAAAAATGTTTTTTCACCGAAATTAAAATAAACATACAAATAAAATAAAAACAATACAGACAATATAGGTATATATAATTTTACAAGTGTCAATTTGATGCTAGCAATTCAATCTATTGTAAGATTGCGCAATCTAACGTCGCACTTGGGTGAGCACCCTCGTACTCATACACTCATAAAACACATACATACGTATATACATAACTATATCTGTGCTTAAGTGATTGTTCTTTTATTGCCAATGTTGCAAACTTCTCACTGCCTTATTGCTTTATTGCCAATGCGACAATGCACAGAGTCATCGGCAATTATTTGCGCTTGCGAAAAATTCTTAGCAGCGTTGCACGCGAGTAATATAAAGGAGAATAAAGCAGGCAGACAATTGTAAATACATGCGCTTTTATTACAAGAGTTATAAAAATAAAAACATCAAGTAAGGCAGTGCTAAATTCGGGAGTAGCCAAACATTTTGTGCCGATGCAATTGGTAAGACTTTAAGAGGTTTGAAAAGTGTTTAAAATAAGGTAAGTTCCAATTTATTAATTTACTTCGGGCATTTTATTTGTACTGCTTCGTCGTTGTATAGGCATGACGGCCGGATAACAACTGAGTTGTGTGAAAGTCGAATTTTCCGAATTTATGGTTTATCCATACGTTTAGGTCTTTTATTAGTCTGGCCGTGCATTTGCCGCGACTGTCATCTTCATTGCAATGTTGTCATTGTATCTTTATTTATTTCTTTTAGTGCGCACTCGTTATTTCTGGATGTTTTCTTTAGCTCGCACGGTTTTTTTTTCTTTCGTATGCCAGAAAATCAATTGGGGCATTACCGCTTATAATTAATATTCTTCTTCTTCTTTACTGGCGTAGACACCGCTTACGCGATTATAGCCGAGTCAACAACAGCGCGCCAGTCGTTTCTTCTCTTCGCTACGTGGCGCCAATTGGATATTCCAAGCGAAGCCAGGTCCTTCTCCACTTGGTCCTTCCAACGGAGTGGAGGTCTTCCTCTGCTTCCCGCGGCGGGTACTGCGTCGAATACTTTCAGAGCTGGAGTGTTTTCATCCATCCGGACAACATGACCTAGCCAGCGTAGCCGCTGTCTTTTAATTCGCTGAACTATGTCAATGTCGTCGTATATCTCGTACAGCTCATCGTTCCATCGAATGCGATATTCGCCGTGGCCAACGCGCAAAGGACCATAAATCTTTCGCAGAACCTTTCTCTCGAAAACTCGCAAAGTCGACTCATCCGTTGTTGTCATCGTCCAAGCCTCTGCACCGTATAGCAGGACGGGAATTATGAGTGACTTATAGAGTTTGGTTTTTGTTTGTCGAGAGAGGACTTTGCTTCTCAATTGCCTACTTAGTCCAAAGTAGCACCTGTTGGCAAGAGTTATCCTGCGTTGGATTTCTAGGCTGACATTATTGGTGGTGTTTACGCTGGTTCCAAGATAGACGAAATTATCTACAACTTCAAAGTTATGACTGTCAACAGTGACGTGAGTGCCAAGTCGCGAGTGCGACGACTGTTTGTTTGATGACAGGAGATATTTCGTCTTGCCCTCGTTCACTGCCAGACCCATTTCTTTTGCTTCCTTGTCCAGTCTGGAGAAAGCAGAACTAACGGCGCGGGTGTTGAGGCCGATGATATCAATATCATCGGCATACGCCAGCAGTTGTACGCTCTTATAGAAGATGGTACCTTCTCTGTTGAGTTCTGCAGCTCGAACTATTTTCTCCAGCAGCAGATTGAAAAAGTCACACGATAGGGAATCGCCTTGTCTGAAACCTCATTTGGTATCGAACGGCTCGGAGAGGTCCTTCCCGATTCTGACGGAGCTTTTCGTGTTGGTCAACGTCAGCTTACACAGCCGTATTAGTTTTGCGGGGATACCAAATTCAGACATCGCGGCATAAAGGCAGCTCCTTTTCGTGCTGTCGAAAGCAGCTTTGAAATCGACGAAGAGGTGGTGTGTGTCGATTCTCCTTTCACGGGTCTTTTCCAAGATTTGGCGCATCGTGAATATCTGGTCGGTTGTTGATTTACCAGGTCTAAAGCCACACTGATAAGGTCCAATCAGTTTGTTGACGGTGGGCTTTAATCTTTCACACAATACGCTCGACAGAACCTTATATGCGATGTTGAGGAGGCTAATCCCACGGTAGTTGGCGCAGATTGTGGGGTCTCCTTTTTTATGGATTGGGCATAGCACACTTAAATTCCAATCGTTGGGCATACTTTCGTCCGACCATATTTTACAAAGAAGCTGATGCATGCACCTTATCAGCTCTTCGCCGCCGTGTTTGAATAGCTCGGCCGGCAATCCATCGGCCCCTGCCGCTTTGTTGTTTTTCAGACGGGCAATTGCTATTCGAACTTCTTCATGGTCGGGCAATGGAACGTCTGCTCCATCGTCATCGATCGGGGTATCGGGTTCGCTTTCTCCTGGTGCTGTGCGTGTACTGCCATTCAGCAGGCTGGAGAAGTGTTCCCTCCATAATTTAAGTATGCTCTGGGCATCGGTGGCTAGATCACCTTGGGGGTTCTACAAGAGTATGCTCCGGTCTTGAAACCTTCTGCAAGCCGCCGCATCTTTTCGTAGAATTTTCGAGCATTACCCCTGTCGGCCAGCTTATCAAGCTCTTCGTACTCACGCATTTCGGCCTCTTTCTTTTTCTGTCTACAAATGCGTCTCGCTTCCCTTTTCAACTCTCGGTATCTATCCCATCCCGCACGTGTTGTGGTCGATCGTAACGTTGCGAGGTAGGCAGCCTGTTTTCTCTCCGCTGCGACACGGCACTCCTCGTCGTACCAGCTGTTCTTTTGCACTTTCCGAAAACCAATGGTTTCGGTTGCAGCTGTACGTAAGGAGTTTGAGATGCCGTCCCACAGTTCCCTTATACCGAGTTGTTGACGAGTGCTCTCAGAGAGCAGGAGTGCAAGCCGAGTAGAAAAACGTTCGGCTGTCTGTTGTGATTGCAGCTTCTCGACGTCGAACCTTCCTTGTGTTTGTTGGCGTGCGTTTTTTGCTGCACAGAGGCGGGTGCGAATTTTGGCTGCAACAATATAGTGGTCCGAGTCGATGTTAGGACCTCGGAGCGCA
Organism: Bactrocera zonata; assembly: GCA_037783105.1. Lineage (NCBI taxonomy): Eukaryota > Metazoa > Arthropoda > Insecta > Diptera > Tephritidae > Bactrocera > Bactrocera zonata. Next base: position 1,342,384 of record JBAWJQ010002354.1, read on the forward strand.
CGCACATCTAAAACACTGGAGACGTGTCTTCCGTCTATCACAACATGATCGATCTGGTTGGTGGTTTTTCGATCCGGAGACAGCCAGGTAGCTTGAATCTGGAATCTAGTACTACAGATAACCATATTTCGGGCCCCGGCGAAGTCGATCAGCCTCAACCCATTTGGGGATGTTTCCTCGTGGAGGCTGAATTTACCGACCGTAGTGCCAAAGATACCTTCTTTGCCCACCCTGGCATTGAAGTCGCCAAGCACGATTTTGACATCGTGGCGGGGGCATCTCTCATAGGTGCGCTCCAAGCACTCATAAAAGGCATCTTTGGTCACATCGTCCTTCTCTTCCGTCGGGGCGTGGGCGCAAATCAGCGATATGTTGAAGAACCTCGCTTTGATGCGGATTGTGGCTAGACGTTCATTCATAGGAGTGAATGAAAGTACTCGGCGACGGAGTCTCTCTCCCACCACGAATCCAACACCAAACTTGCGCTCCTTTATATGGCCACTGTAGTAAATGTCACAAGGACCTACTCGTCTCTGTCCTTGTCCCGTCCATCGCATTTCTTGGACGGCGGTGATGTCAGCCTTTATCTTTACGAGGACATCTACCAGCTGGGCAGCGGCACCTTCCCAATTAAGGGACCGGACATTCCAGGTGCACGCCCTCAAATCATAGTCCTTATTTCGTTTGCCATGGTCGTCATCAAAAGGGGGGTCTCTCATCCGAGGCTGTTTAAACTTTTGCATTGGGGGTGTTTTTTTACGTGGCGGGTCCCAAACCCAGCGCACAACCCTATGCAGGGGGTGTTTCGCCTTCTCACTTTAGCTCGCCTTCAAACGGATGTTCTTAGGCTACCCAGAGGATACTTGGTCAAAGACCGGAAGTCGTGAGCTGCTTGAGTCATATGTAAAAGAATCGTTTCTGGCCACTCCCAAGTGAATGGCGATCAGAAAACTTTCCTCACTCGCGTGAACTTCTACACATGACCCCATCCTCCACATGACCCCATCCTCCATCCTTAATTAATATTGCATCACCCAAAGTTCGATAGGCTGATACAATTTTGAGGGCTGCGGTGCGGTGTACTCTGATCCGTATCTTGCGGCGACTTTCTTTTTTAAGCACATCTGCCCAAATCTCTGATGGTCGTCGATATTAGGAGCTTTATCTTGACTTGGCTGAATCCCCCTATATTGGCCGTTACTCTGCTATGTTGGGAGATAATTTTCGGTTTTTTTTTTGGTGTCCTAAGAATATTCATAGTCGTTTGTATGCTTATTTCGAGGGGTTTCTGCTTATTTGTTAGCAGTAGTAGCTCTGTTTTTTCTGTAGAGAGCTGGATGTTTTGTGGGTCGAGCCATGCTTGCATCCGTATCATGATCGCCTAGCCAGCCTCGAGCGCACAAGTTTTCAAGGCTGTATCTCCGAAACTATTACTCGTATCAACTTGAAAATTCAGGACAATATTCTAGAAGTGTTGCAGACAATAAAACCTCCGTAAACTCATATAACGCCTCAAGCTTTTTTGGCGCTACTTTGGGTCTCGTGCTGTTATTATTAATTTGTCTGGCATTTCGAGTTATAGTGTTGTGTCGTAGCTAATGCTCCACAAGTCTGGGCTAAGAATGGATCCTTGTGCTGCTTCCTGATGTGACCGTAAGTTGTTGTGATCCCTCTCTAGTTTGGTACAGCAATTTTTTGTTACTAAGCAAGAACGTCGACCATATACCCATCTAGCGCTGTCGAAGGCGTTTCGGACATCTAAAGTTGCCAGCAATAATTTTTTGGTATTTATGCCATCTATGCTGTGCGCTTAGAGTTGATCTGCCGGGTCTACAGCCGTGTAGTTTAGGGAAGAGTCCTCCAGCTTCGTTGATAGGAGTTCCGAGTTTGGATTTAAGTAGTCTTTCATAGAGCTTTCCCGCTGTGTCAAGCATACGTAGTGGGCGGTATGCTGATGATGCATATTCAAAAGAATATCTTCATAGTTGGTATAGGCGGCTAGGGGAATGCAGGTACCGTTTTAACATTTTAGTAATCATAGTGGCTATATGCCACGTGTAATATTGGTATTAAGTTTACTTATTTGTTTATACTTACATTTTATGGAATACAATGTATGCTAAAAGTTATCTTTACAAAACTATTCTAACTTGCGCAACATGTTGCCAGGGGATAAAAATTCAAGAATTAGTGCTGTGAAGGCAGCAAAAAAGTATAACAAATACAATTGGATTGGTGATTGTGAAAATTTTAATTTAATGTTACGAAACATATATGAGTACCTTTACATACATATATAAACTTTTATATAGTTAAATGCTATGCACATACATACGTGTTATGCTTAAGTATATGTATGTATGAAGATGTTGCCACATTCACCTTGTAGCATATGAAGTTTGCTTACTCAAAGAGAATGAGTTAGTCTGCTTGATTTATTTTGTTCACTTACAGGGTATATATTTTAACTATTTTATGTGGGTGGGCAGATGCAAGAGAAATTAAAAATAATTTCTCTTTAAGATATGTTTCATGCTATTTAATCGACATTAAATTTACGAAAACTAATAATCGATTCATTTTAAATCGCGCACTTCAAAAATATTTGGGTCTGAAAAGTATTACGTACACACCCTGTATATACGTCTTCAATTATTTAATTTTATCTAAGATTGATTTGCGATGATGGGTGGTTAACTTTCAATTACAATTATATAAATTTTATAACCCGTCAACCTCTAAGCAATCACAGTAATGTTATATTGATATGAAGTTCCAAATTTAAGTTGTATAACTAAGTACTAACCGGAATCAAGCCTTTCATTAAAAATGGAACTCAACAACATTCAGTTTTATCAATTATTAATTTTACACTGCTGGTATTTGTTAAAGTTTTATCTTGTTGTAGATTGGTGTTGAGGCTTTATTAAAATTTGAAGGCGGAAGACGTTTGAAGAAGGCTGAGGATATCATTCTCTGAAATATTGCCATTTTTTTATCGATGAATTAGGTTTGATTGCTGATCTAGAGGTTGCTTTTCGAGTCCTTTTTGAAGTCATAAAAATGGAATAGATATTTTTATCTTATAAGTAGGCCACTGAAAGTGTGAGCTACCAAGTGTTTAAGCTTAAGTGTTGAGATGTTACCGCCTCGTCTTCTGCAGCCGACATCCGGTAAGATTCTAAAAAAGCTCACTGTATCTCTACGATTGATCGATTCAAAAGCCCAGCTATCTTGTAAAAAATGCTAGTGTTTCTTTCCGTACCAGCGTGTTAGCCTGTAATTCCGCTGTGTCTTGATACCAGGCCTTGAACGAATGGTTAATGGGCTTAAGACTAGTGTTGTAATCAGAGTGGATACTCACTTCTCTGAAGGAGGCTGCACTTTCTAGTACTAAATCTATCGCTACCTTAGTGGCTACCACAAAAGCCAATAGAAAAAAAGCTGTTACAGCTACTTCCGGCAAGATGTTATTGAATACTACTTCGATATCTAGGAAAGTCTGAACAAATTCCTTAAACTTTATGGCTTCCTCAAGCAATGACACGATTGCAATCGGGGCAGTGTGCATTGACCTATCCTTACAATAAACGAATTTTGTTTTTTGAAAGCTCACATCTTGTATAAACAAATGTATGTATGTACATACATATATATTTATGTTGTAACGATTGAATGACATTTGGCTTAGCTATTGTAACTACATTGGAAATAACGGAAATGTATATCAAAAGTGGCCAAAATTAAACACTATTCTAGTTTTATTGTGGGTGTTTTTCAATTGCAGAACGCCAAATTTTTTACATTTTACACATAAGTGGCCATTTATTGAAGCGCATTCGAAGTCGTGTCCAAGCAAATGAAAAATGGCCTACGCGTATTTTTGATAACGACGCACTTTCATTTTATTATTCTTCTTTTTGTGAGAATTTATTCATTTCCGTAAATATAGAAATGTTTGAAGTGATTCGACTTATGCGTATGTATATTAATTTACAGTTAACAACATATCTCATACTCGTGCAAGTCTTGCATACTCAACTTTACAACCTATGCTTGCGGATGGAAATATTATACGTAGGTAGAGAACAAATTTAACTGTTAATAAGTTTTCTATTTTTAAAGTCAAGCATATTAACTAACATACATAACTTAGTAGGTTTTCATACTTATAAACAAGAGCACAAAACCTTCAGTTGTGCCGAAGCTATAATGCTCTTCACAAATAATAAAAAGTTTCTATTCAAGAATATTTTGATTGTTTATTGTGGAAGGATCACTATATGCTGAAGTGATCCGATATCGGCGGTTCCGACATACATATGATCAGCTTCTAGATATGAAAAGAGCGTTTAAAAAACCGAGCTAGTCTCTCAAGTGTAAGTGCCAAAACAACTTATCAGCGCCTATAAGTAATCCATAAATTTTCTTTAACAAAAACCATTTAAAAATACATCTGATTTTTTCACTATGCAGTACATGAGTCATGGACCTATGAAGATATTGGAATAAAATAATATAGTGGCTCCGAGGTATGCTATTTTAAATCAGAATACCTAAAAATGGAATTCGGAACATAAATATTCAACACTCCATATACCAAATATATGAATCCGATGCGACGAATAAAACTAGAACTACGCGCTTTCAGCGCCAACTAGCGAAAATACCGCAAGACTTTTTTGACAACCTAATATATCGGGCAATATGTATGACTTTTAAATGTAATCAAATGGTCATATTCTCTGAAATATAATTTGGTCTAGCGTTGACTACTAATTAAATCGGTCTGAGTCTCCTATCCATAATATAATGATATCGAATCCTCTGGTTTAGGGTTTATTCATATACTTTAATATTATATATTTTAAATTTAGCCTCTAGGTTGAATTTATATCACATGTATGTATCTCATTTGAATCAATTAGTTTTTAATATAAATATAGTAGATCTGTATGTTAATAAGTTACCAAATGTACTTGTTTCTCATTATCGGATTCCTAGATTAATGAATTAGAATTATTTTCCCAGATTTTTAATTAATAATAATGTATACAATTTTCGGGTAAACCTGAAGTTAGTTGTCCTTACCAGGTTCAATCCAAACACATAACCCAGTTAAAATCTTTTCATATATTAAATGTATTATTCCTTCGACAATCTGGGTCTGCCTATGTGACTACTCTTCGCAGTTTTGCAATTTCATTATGCGCATTGCGAAAAACGAACATTTTAATTCATCACACTTTAAAAAACCTTGTATCAGACCTATAAGAAATACGTACTATGAGTTTTGCTATTTAATTCAATTTTCTTTTTATATTATATTCGATATTTCTCCTTCGTCTTTATTGTCGTAGACACCGCTAACTCGTTATAGCCAAGTTTACAACAGCGCGCCAGTCGTTCCTGCTTTTCCTTGTTTGGCGAAAATTCGAGATACAAAGTCTAGCCGGACCCTTCTCCATTTAGTCCTTCCAACGGATTGGAGGTCTTCCTCTTCCTCTGCTTCCTGCGGCGAATACTGTGTAGAATATTCTAAGAGTTGGAGTGTTTTTATCCATTCGGACGACATGACCTAGTCAGCATTTTAATTTGCTCTATCATACAGCTCATCGTTCCGTCGAATGCAATATTCGCCATGGCCAACGCGCAAAGGATCATAAGTCTTTCGCAGAACCTTTATCTGGAAAACGCGTAACGTCGACTCATCGAATATTGTTATCGTCCATGCTTCTGCACCATATAGCAGGACGGTATTAATGCGTGACTTATGGAGTTTGGTTGTTGTTCGCCGAGAGAGGACTTTACTTCTCAATTGCTTACTTATTCCGAAGTAGCACCTGTGGATTTCGAGACTGACATTGGTGGTGTTGGTGTTAATGCTGGTTTCAAGAGAGACACAATTATCTACGATTTCGAAGATATGACTATCAACAGTGACGTGGGAGCCAAGTCGCGGGTGCGACGAATGTTTGTTTGCTGACAGCAGATTTTTGTCCTGCACTCGTTCAATACCAGACTCATTTGCCTTGCTTCCTTGTCCAGGCTGGAAGAACTAATGCCGCGACTGTTATGGCTAATGATATTGAAGAAGAACCCTGCTGTTAGTCGCCGAATTTTTTCGTAGAATTTTCGAGCATTACCCATATCGGCCAGCTTGTCAAGCTCTTCGTACTCACGCATTTCGGCTTCTCTCTTTTTTGCCTGCAAATGCGTCTCGCTTCTTTCTTCAACTCCCGGTATCTATCCCATCCCGCAGTCATCGTACCGAAAATCGTAAAAAGAACAGCTCTTTTTCTTTTTCCGAAAAGCAATGATTTGTAGGAGAGATTTCGATCCGGATTCAGTCAGGTAGCTACCGCTTCATCATGGAGGCTGATCTTACCGACCGTAGTTCCAAAGATACCTTTTTTTGCCTGCCTTGGCGTTAGAGTTGTCAAGCACGATTTTGACATCGTGGCGGGGGCAGCTCTCACAGATGCGCTCCAAGCGCTCATAGAAGGCATCTTTGGTCACATCGTCCTTCTCTGCCTATTGTGGCTAGACGTTCATTCACAGGTGTGAATGCCAGGAATCGACGACGGAGTCTCTTTACACTTAGAACAGAAAATATTCGGATTTTATGATACAATTGTTAATATGGGCGTAAAAAGTATATTGACTCTATGTTAAATTGGCAGTACCCAATGCAGTCAGCGAATAATTTCTTGCCCACAAAACTGTTGGTGCACCTGAGGTCGGCTCTGCTTAATAGAACAATTCATACGAACCACAACAAATGGTGCCGATTCTCAATAACTCAGTCGAAAATGTGGCAATTTAAGTAAATTATGCAAACAAGCTGTTCTGCAGAGCTGAATGTCTGGCTTGGGGCTAACGGCATTTCTATATATCTAAGTATGTGTGACACAAAATGATATTCGCTAATTTCGATGTAAAGCTCTGACAATAACTTGAGCTGTCACCACGCGACGAAGAACAAGCAGCACAAAAATAAGTGAGTTCAGGAGGTTCCAGGGGTACCAAGGCATTGGGTGCGGTAAATTTGAATTACTTTTATCTGTTTGGTGGTGGGTGTGCGTATGTATGTACTTATAGCCATAAAAGTCATTACAGAAATGCACATGGGCACGAACTAAAGGGTGTTACTTTTAGAGGTACTAAATAAAGGTCTTTATATTTATAACAAAATAGAGAAGTTAAAGAAATGGCAAGTGTCTTGTCTTTATTAGTTAGCAAGTATTATGTTTGAATACTAATATTGCCTCCACACACCACTGATATAAAGATAAGATATGAACTTTAACATTTAAGTTCAACTTTGTGCCATATAGCAAAGCATAGCTTGTAGACAGTTTAGCACCACACCTCAATAATCGAAGAAAATTGGCAATATAACCTTGATTTTCGACTTAATTCGCCCTGGTTTCTTAGGCTTCGGCTCACCTATACCACGATATTCGGCCGATTGATCATCTGTTTCCGGATCGTAAGCAAGAATTAAATTTTATGACATCCTGGTAGCCGAAATGGCTTTTTGCGAAATTTAAATTACAAAGGCTTACTATTTTTTGCTAGAGCAGCATTCACCACTGAACGCAACGCTGATTTCATTCATACTTTTGACATGCAATCGCAATAGAAATTCACTTTTTTTGCATTTAAAGTAACCTCGATACTCAATATGAAGTTTCTTCAATAATATCCACTCTCATATCTCTAAAATAATACCCTATATATAAATGCAACCACTCAAATATTCCACTTGCAAAGCCAGTTCACACGTTACAAAATTAATGTTTTATAATATTTTTTATTTGTTTTACAGTTGTATTTCCAAGTGGAACGAAACAGTGCAGGTTGTTATTAGACTACACAAAAATATAATTTGTCTACATATTCATTCGTACATTAATTGTTGTAAATGAGGCATGACAAATTATTGTAATTGTAATAAACTTATGTCTACACAGTCTGAACATATGTATATGTATATTATATTATACGTATAGTCCATAATATTGAAAACGTCATATAACAAATATATATATACTTGCTAGAATGAGCTGGAGTGGGTTAAGTTAGTTTGAAATACTACTGAAAGGACCTTTCCGAGCTGTTCGATACCAAATGAGGTTTCGGACAAAGTTACTTTTTTTGTGTGGCTTCTTTAGCCTACTTTTAGAGAAAAAAATTTGAGCTGTAGAGCTGAATATACTAGGCTCCCACGTCCCTCTTGGCAGTCATAAATTCGAAGTCGTAGATAATTTTGTCTATCTTGGAATCAGCATTAACGAAAAAACATCATCAGCTTCGAATTCCAAAGCAAAATAACTTTTGCCCACAGGTGCTACTTCGGACTGGTAGGTAATCTTTTATTTACCTCTAGGTTAGCCAACATCGCACATTGGTGTATGACTATTACAGCGTTGTCCATATTAATATTATTTGTGTCTAGGAGCACCTGGAGAGTTAGGACCAACATTTTCGTGCGACGTGTTTATGTGCGTGGTGCAAGCCGAAAATACTTGTACTTACATCGTTCGTTAGAACAGAGGTATGCGATTTAATTCTGTGCGAAACTCGGTAAATCTGCGACAGAGACGTTTGATATGATCAAGCAGGCTTACCCAGATGTTGCTTTAGCAAGAAGTAGTGCCTTTCGGTGGCTCCAAGCCTTTTTGGAGAGCCGAGAAGAGGTCGCTGATTAAGACCAGAAGAATGAGTAAATCCAAAGTGAAAACGATGCTCATTGCGTTTTTGACATATGAATGGCATCGTCCGCCATAAATTTTTTTCCTCCTGGACAAATTGTCAGCGCCAAGTTTTACATGGAAGTCTTCAAGAAACTCAAACGAAGAGTCAATTGGTTCCGATGAGACATTGCAGCCGATTGGAAGTTGCACCTAGACGTTCTGACGCACACCGCCTTTCTTGCGAACAGCTACTTAACTAAACATCCGCATCCGCCCTACAGCCCAGATGTGGCCCCCCTTTATTTTACTTTGCCTGAAAAGGCCGATGAAAGGCAAGCATTTTGAGACGACAGAGGAGATCCAAATAGCATGCACCTCAGCTCTCAAGGCTATTCTGGAGAATGCCTTCCGTGACGCTTAAAATATTTAGAAATCACACTGACAGCGTTGCATCGACGCAGAAGGAGCCTCTTTCGGAAGTTTTTAATAAATTGTAACAATTGGATCAATAATTTTTTTTAAATCGACTCAGTCCTACTACTTTTCTGACAAACTCTGTAAGTGCTCTCTTTTCAAATTGTTTTTCAAAGTCATTTTCTACAAAACACCACAGGATTGGAGATAGTATACCCTCTAAGCAGTTCATGTTCTCGCAAATATTCGTGCTAGTCTGCATTAAACTTTCTGCAGCGTGGTTACGATAATTAACGAGCGTAATTACAGACATTGTTCAATGATCCACTTATGTTAAGGAAGACTCCTAGAATTATTACTCATACTCTAGAACTCTCACTGTATTTCAAGTTAGTGAATGAAGTGCAATCTCAGTGAATATACCTTTCGTATAGACGAGCTGTATCTTCAATACGAAATATTTAATGTCTTTAATGCAGTCTTCTACAACCGTTTCGAAGGTTTTCATAAGGAATTAGGTTAGACTAGTGTTGTTTTTACGTAAGGTAACAACACTATTAATAAATTAAGCATCGTGGTTGGAAAAATAGCATCCACACCAGGGTACTTAAATAATTCGAAACTGTTGATTGATCAAAGTATTTTCAATTTGTTCATAAAATCGGCTTACGGTTGCTGGTTGGAACTTTTTAGCGGAAAATGTATGGTCTGTTGACCAACAACGTGTTGTGAGAGTATAAAAATTGAGTTGTCGTGCTGGGGGGGGGGGAACAATTTGGTCCGCTGTATTTGGTGTCATACAAAACGCTACTTTATTTACTCACCTGTGTACAGAAATATGCACATATATATTATTATATATTCACTATTAAAATTTTCAGTCATCGCAAGGTCTTTCAGCCCCGTTAAAGCATGTAATGACAAAGCGCTCATTAGTTTTACACATGGTTAGCGTGAAAATTTGAAATGAATCTGCTAGAACAATGCTTAACAAACATATTAAGAAGAGAAGTTAATGATAAGTGTAGACTTCCGTTTAGCTTACAGCTTGCCCTCAAGTGCTTTACAAATAAAATTCTTCAAAAGTTACAAGATTGTTTTGTGGAATATTTTCGATAATTATTTTGTAGGTTCCGAGTTCTTATAATTTTCCATATTATTACAAGGCATATACTTAAACATTTAAATACTTTTTCTACGGCGCAATGTCTTAATTATTGTTTCTGTACTATTGTGCTTACACATCTCTATCATTTAGGCATTTTTGAATAAATCTTCAATTTGCAGTAACGTAAAATTGCCGAGTCATTAGCATAGGCTCACCTTTGGTGTAAATAATCAACCAAATTATATTTTGCGCAGGGCTAAAAGGCTAACCTGCGGGCGTGCAATTGCTGAAAGTGTGAGTCGTGCCAAGCCCGTTACCGTAATTTACAATCCGTTAACAATAAATTTCAATTAGGCGCACGATTTGCGTATTAATAAAGTTCTCGGCAACACTAATTTGTTTGTATTTTTATTTTTGCTGACATGTATTCTTCATTCTTTTTTCATTATTCTTACCCGCATGTTCTGCCAAATTGTCTTCTTAACGTCACCCTCCGAGACATTCCATTTCCTCTTGAAAACTTTTAGTTTCAGTTCTGTGCTGACTTCGTTCAGCTTTTTGCTTCATTACAGCAAAACAATTTGTGCAAATTTTTATGCTACTTTTGTATTGTCCAATCTATTGCCCACAGTATCTTTACTTTTTATTGTCTTTTAATGTGCAGCCATTAACTTTTTATTTAATTCTGTTTAATGCACTTTTATGTTTTCCTCTATGATGTATAGCATCAGCTGACAACACTTTGTGTGTTATAAAAGAGCTATGATAATTCAGTTAGTCAAATGAAAACAATTTTAACTAAATATTTAATGGAACCATAAAGTTTTTATTTTAATTATATACTGCAATAATATTGGGTTTTGTTCATTTCTCAGTTTTTAAGTTAGGGTAAGGTTCGGTGGCTGCAGTCCTTTGTGAATTCATAAAAACAGAACTCTTATAAGTCAGCAAAGCGCTTTGTGGCCAATACACATTTGCTCATGTGGTTAATTTCTATTCTTTCTAGCTAGTTCTTAAGTCTAGTCTCGCCTACGTGGGAAAATCAAGAAGGAAGGGTTGAGATGTTTCCAAATCATCTTCGTCCGCACAGCCTTTTAGCATGGCCGCTAGGGCAATGGTCTGTTAGGACCCACACTACTAAAGGGGTCCCGGTGGTCTAGAACGCTCAAATTAAGGGTGTCTTCTGGATTTTTGTTTAAGGTTTAAAAAAAGAGCAATCAATTTAAAATGTTCACAGTTTATTTATACAATTATAAAAAGTACAAAAATATTTTTTTGTTAAATAAAAAAAACTTTTAACAATATTACAAATGGCGTCCAAAAAAAGCTGTCTTAAAAAATGACTCCCGGTGCCGTTGTTGATTTTGACTCTTCTGAACATCTGAAACATAAAAACCAAATAAATTATTAATCAGTAGGACTGCAGCTATCGCTGGGACTACAACCAAAAAAAGAGATTGAAAATTAAAAAAATTTCGCGCTTTTAAAGTTCAGATTCTGAAAACAGCTATTTTTGGACCAGTTTTAGATAGAAAAAAAAACCGAAAACCGCGATAGATATTGATCTTATAAACACCATATTAAAAGTTCAAATGATTCGGATGGATAGTTTGTTTTTATTTCATCAACGGCACGCCGAAAAAAGTTTTGAGATAAATGAGTTTGAAGTATCCTTTCATCAAGCCCCCGACCGCGCGCTATCTGCTAAAACAGTTGTAGAAGCTGAAATAATGTGAATATTCTTCCAAAAGTTTTACAGTATATTCTTAAAGGACTATAATTTCGACCTATCAAACAAAAATCGATTTTTTTTTTTGAAAATTTTAGACCACCGGGACCCCTAAAGAAAAGCTGGCTTAACTTAGGGCAAAAGACGCACTGGATCTTTTACGAACGATCTTTTTTCAAAAGGAACTTGTGACAGTCTATGAACCCATGTTCTCCCATCGCTGGCCAATCTTCCAGCTATCCAGTAGTCGAACACACAAGAAGTGCCTTTCCTTGTGAGCTCGAGAGCTTTACATATAATTATGTAGTTGCGATTCCGCTGGTGGCCTGGCATCTATTACAAAGTAACTCGATGTCATTGATGACAAGGTTAGTCATTCCTTAACAAGCCCTGGGGATGCAAGTTAAAAATATACGTCGATGTTTTTTTCGATATGATGCATCAATGCATTTCGATGTATCGTATAAATACATCGATATTTTCGATGCATCGAATAAAATTACCAATAGATTATTTTGATTTTTTGAAACGTGGGTGCAATAGTGTGGAAATAGCTAAATCTGAAACATTTTCAATAACACCCATTCGTTAGAATGAGTTTTTGTACCTCCGAAAAGCCAAGAGCTTTCATTTTTGAAACCATACATTGCACTTTGTTGCTGGTGCAGCATTTTTCCCCTGATATTTATTTTGTCGCGTCTTCAAGAAGACGTAAAATGGAATGCTGTCCTGCTGTATGAACACTATCAAATTTGTGACGTGGTAAAAATTCTCCAGCTTAGTTTTCTCTAATTGTAAATGGTTTGCCAATCCTAGCGGGATCCTAGATATTTATATATTAAAAGACTCTTGCTGGGCTATAAGATACCTATCTGATGGGCCTAACAATAGACTGCAAGCCGTTATGTAATATTAGGTTGTCAAAAAAGTCTTGCGGTATTTTCGCTAGTTGGCGCTGAAAGCGCGTAGTTCCAGTTTTATTCGTCGCATCGGGTCATGCTATACCTTTTTGGAAAGCTCATTTCACGCGCTAACAGGTGCTTGATTGATTGTCGTTTCTTTTAAGTCGTTCGTGAGTTATAGCGTCGCAAACATGGAGCAAAACAAAGAGAAAATACGGCATATTTTACAGTACTACTACGATAAAGGCAAAAATGCATCTCAAGCCGCCAATAAAATTTGTGCAGTTTATGGACCCGATACAGTTTCCATTTCCACCGCACAACGATGATTTCAACGTATTCCTTCTGGTGTAGAGGTGGTCAAAGATGCGCCACGCTCCGGAAGGCAGGTCGTCGAAAATTGCGATAAAATCGCTGAATTGGTCGAAAGAGACCGACATAGTAGTCATCAAACCGTTGTAAACCGTTTGAAGAAGCTTGGAGTCACTAAGAAGCTCGATGTATGGGTGCCACACGAATTGATTCAATAAAAATACCGCAGGACTTTTTTGACAACTTTCTTTGATGCATCGGGTAGCAAACATCGATATTCCCGATGCAACGATGTTTATTTTACATCCCTAATATGCCCTGAATACACGGTTAGCAAGCTCAATGCGCAGAGTGGGTAGTCACTGCTCTGGGAGGCTTTATTTTATTCAAAGTAGTCTCCAGGAATAAAGGGATGTTCAACTTATTCCAGTGTGAGAGCGCCTCAAAGTAAGCGTTTTTTATAACATTTTCCATTATGGCCAGATCGAACAAAATAAGAATTTTTGGGCATTTTAAATTAAAACACCCAACATTTGGTACGAATAAAAATTACTATGTAGTGGCTATTTATTGTATGGATAAAGTATTTAAATCTTTTTAAAGTATATTAGAAGAACTGATTTTTGACCTTTCAATACCCAAAACAAAGACTTAGGCTTGTTAGCTCTCATTCATTAAATTTTTTTTATTCATTTTCCATTGAAAATAATACTATGATGCTTCAAATTACAAAACGTTTCATCAAATACCTTTAAATATCACTAATTTACTTAATTTTCATTGTTTTACATTTTTTATAAGTGGTCTTAAAGGATGCAACAAATCTCTCCGTTTATATATTTTTTGGTAAGATTTCAATCTGGCCATCGCTCGTTTCCAATTGCTAAACGTCAAAACCACCTAAACTTTGACAGTTGATCGAGTTTAGGTGGTTTTGACGTTTAGCAATTGCTCTCTCACTTCCAGTGAGAGAGGAGTTATACATCTCTTTATCTCTGGTAGTCTCCTTCTGCTTTAATACAGCTTTTCGCACGGTTCAAAAGCATGTAGGACGAGTGTTTTAGCTCGTTGGCCGGTATGACCGCCAGTATGACGGTGCAAGCCTTTTGAATGGCCTCTACGTCTGTATAACGCTTTCCTTTCATGGGCAAATGCATTTTTCCGAAAAAGAAGAAGTCGCACGGTGTCATATCAGGTGAATACGGTGAGTGGTTAATGGCTAAAATGTGATTTTGGTCAAATAATCGTCCTTCGAATGTTGGATTCTGAGCAATTATTGGTCGTCAGTCAATTTATGCGGAACAAACACCTTTCATAAGCCCAAATGTTCGGTCAAAATGCGATTAATCGATGTTTTGGAGATGTTCAATTCCATTCCCATTAATTTCAATGATGATCAGGGATTTTGATTTGAAAACGTTGAAACCACTCGTGCACTTTGCTACGGGATAGGCAATCATCGCCATAAACTTTTTTCATCAATTAAAATGTTTCGGTAAAAGTTTTTAGTTTCGCTATGGTACTCATGCTTTTTCATGGATGGATCGAAGCTCAATGGAAAGGTGGTTTGCTGAGTATTATGTTAATCAGACCACTGGTACGACGGCAATCAAGGTAGCAACAGATGTACTTCTCCGAAGTGCCGCTTCTCTTTTAGAGAGATATGCATTCAATAGAAGATCTGCTATACAGGTTTTGAGCTCGTTAACTGTGACTCAAAACGAAGTGCATGACCAAACTAGCAGTATCATGAAGCTACTGCCATATCGGAAATTGTGAAGCATATGAGCTTGCAGGAAAAGGCATTCTTTTCCAAATTCTATTATGCTGGGAGCGAACAGAGATATTCCTGTCTTAGTACACACGGAAGACTCTGCGGCCGTTCGTCAGCAATCAGCACGTGTGTGTTGTCGAAAGTCTTCTGGCCCAGAGTGGAACGAAAAGGTCTATTGAACTATTGGCTCTTAATAAGGATCACATTACCGCCATGATAGCTAACCTAACTGGGAGCGGTGAAACTAAAGAATTTGGAGGACGAAACCTGTCAAAGTTGCAATGAGGAAGATGAGATGGAAGCATCTAGACTTTTTGATTCATACCTAGGAGTGTAAAGCAATACAGAGAACAGTGTCTCTAGTTGCTCAAACAATTTTTTAGTGAATGAAATTATTAGACTATGCGCAACACGTTGTTAAAGTAAAAACTGTAGTCAAATATCGGTAGGATATATAATAACGCAGACATAATCATGGTTATATTTTATTTCAATATTTTTCTGTTAATGCTAAGAAGAAAATAATTACATATATATAATGTATATATTTTATGGTGAAAATATGGTATTAGCCACATTTTAGAATGATAAATATTATTTCAAATGTTCCTACGATTCCTTTAGCTGATTTAACTAGTTGAAATATTCATAACATTCAAACAGTTTGCGGCAATTTACCTTTTGCTAAGTGATTTGTGGCACAAATAGTTTCACGCCAGCCATGCCGACACTTCCGCGTGTAAAGACTTATCGGAATATGACATGTTTCTTCTACTCCCCAAACAAATAATATATATTGATGTTATCAACGAAAAATCATGACTTTGCAAGCTTAAAAAGTATAACAAATAAAAAATCCAGTAAGTCCGTCACACAAGCGAAATATTGTGTATACTTATGTAGAGATGTCTGTGAAGCATTCCCTCGTTGCTTTTGTGCCGGAGTTCCTAACGTGACTCAGTCGAGTGTTTGAATTGTGGTGCAAATCATAGAGCGTGCGTTGACGTAGATCATTGTGTGGCGATAGGGTTAAAGTGAAACCAATAATCACAAAAAGGTGCTGGGCACATGAAATCAGCGTGTAAGCGTATAATAGATACATGAAAACACACACAGACACATACGATATAAATGTGTATGTTTTAGAAGGTAAGTAAGGGAGTTGCCGCTATCGAAAGGTGAAAATATTATAAATTGGCTTTAATTAAAAACACCTTTTACTTATCGCCTGAGTGCGTCAATTATAACCGTTTTACCACACGTGCACTGCCTGCCGCATAAAGTTTGATGAATAGCCCCCTTGGTGCGAAGTTGGCCGCAGGTAATGAACTCATTAATACCGGAGCTGCTCACAGTGTGTGGCTTTTCAGTTGAACAAGCTCGACATTAGAAGTGGACAATATGCTGAATGAGCTAATATTGATCGACAATAGTGTAAGGGGAATGTAACCGTTACCTCTATCAACTGCTTTGGTAAATATTATATATCCAGATGTCGCTGCACTTTATTGCGTTGAGGATTAATATCTGAATTGTGTTGCGTTCCCTACGAAATCCTAGAAACTATCTTTGGAAATATGTCGCTTTTTATTTCTGTAAGTTGATACCTTCATTGTGAATTCCGTAGAGATGAATTGAACACAGAAGATGATGAACCCTTACATATATCGATTAATGGGGTTAGATTAGATAAATAAATGAGGATTGCATCGCGACCTAAGGTCTATTTTGCACTCTACTACGACACAACGACTCACTTAGCTCCAGCATATTCATGAATTTTAATATAAGCCAGTACATTCCCACTATACCTTTGTGACAGGCCACCCAGATAAAGTGCACTTGGCTACGATCTGATAGACACTCAGTTGTTCTATACACTCCTGGATCAATTGCGATGTGGTCTCGTATGCAGCGATCGCTTTTAGTGCCGCTCGACCGTCGCTGAGTATAACAATACCTTTATTGCTTGGAGTATGCTCGGAAAATTTCCCAAAGGGATGGAAAGTTGGGTGCGTGCTCCTGTGCTCGCTAAGCAGTAACTAGAGAGCGGAATCGTTCCTTCAGCCTTACTGCTGAGGGAAACCTTGAACTTCTCAGTGAAGTTTACACTTTTGGTGCCGTGGTATTGCAACTTAAGACCGAGAAGAGATTACGTTACCTCTGTCAAACGCTTCTGCTGTTATATAGGCCAGTGTGTGTTTGGCAACCTGATCGATTACTAGGTAAAGCGGTGTGAGATCCAGCTTGACTTCAAGTGCCGCCGGACATGTGCGCATGGCTCTCGACACGTAGATGCAGGCGAGTTGTTGCAGCTTCGATAGTTGAAGTCCTACCGAAGTCTGCTATGTTTTCAGCGTCAGAATTTGCCAGTTAGCCGATTGGACAACATAAGAGATCTAGTAGCTCTGTCAGATCAACATGCTGTTTATACATCTGAGTGGAATCTAGCGGAAGACCAAAATCAAATGAGGTTAGTCGACAACAGAACGTAATTTGCTATAAAAATTTGGTTAAAAAGACTGTAATCAGTTGAGGTTTAAAGTCTTATTTTTTGGGATAAGTGCATGAGGAAATCGAAATTATTAAGTAATGCCTAAACTTTTGATTCATGGATCATTCTTTTTCGATTCTTTCTGGATATTTTTTAATTAGAAAATGGAATCACCGGTAAGAACGCCAATTTGAAAACGGTTACTTCAATACAGCATAAAAATCGGTTATAAACGTTAAAATACTCAAACCCATTTCTATCGAATAAGGCTTTCTGCCTGGTATAAGTTTTTAGTGGTCTGTATGTTCGAATAGTTTTGTGTATTACTGGTCGCCTGATGGAAAGAAATGTGAACCGGATAATTTTCGTCTGAACATAGCCACTGCTTACTAAGTTTAGGTTAATTTTTAACTGTCAACTTCAGTGGCGTAGCTACAACTTCGGGCGCCCGGGGCCAAGGATGTTCTGCCGCCCCCCTTTATCTACCTACCTACAAGTTTCATGAGGGGTGTTCGAACAAAAGTGAATTTTTACAAACTATCTTCGATATTAAGTATATAAAATTTAGGTGGCTTTAGCGTGGCTTCTAAATTCTGAAGTTCCAAAATTCTCACAATACGGTTTTTGAGGAAATTGATGTTGAATTTACAAGACATCTTATTAAAAGCCATAGAAAAAACCCATTTTCGCCCTATATCTTGTACACTTTTGACACAATTTGCAGGAATTTTTGCAAGAATTGGAGATTTAAATAACATTTTTGAAAATTTGGAGAAACAAAAGTATTTGTTTCCAGCGGGATATGGTAGACATTGGTAAGCGAGCAAGGTAAACAATGCAGCATGATTGTATCGCTTACTCCGACTGATGAAAATTAACACGGCGATGTCCTACGAAAAGTAACAGATTACCTCTTTCGCTTACCATAGGGACGAAGAATTCGATGCCAGAGTTAACGACGAATTCTTCAATGCTAAACTTAGAAAGTTTGTTGAAGTATTTTTCTGAATATTAAAAAACAGCGAAGACCGTTTTGGCGCCCTCAGGACGTTGCACCAGTGGCGACGGCCCCTTCGCCCCCCCCTAGCCACTGGTCAACTTGTCATAAAGCAATAACTCACGGCACTCCGGTCAATGTTCGAGCGACTTGTGTAAAGTTATTAGGAACTAGTGTCTCAAGTTAACGATAAAAAATTTAGCACCGCTCAAAATCCGTCTCTAGTTGAGAAACTTGTAATTTCCATAATACTATATAGTTATTTGAAATATTTTTCTGCCTTCCGCGCATTAATTCTTACCACAAGCTCGAGCCGGTCTTGCCCACATGAAATAATCGTGGCCGTGGCCGTTACTGATGCGTTATTTATGTGATGTCTCGTGCTGCAAAGTTGTAATTAAAAATGTTTATATATTATATAGTATTAATGAAATGAACGCGAACAATTTTACAAACATGCATGGAAATGCAAGAGGAGAATAATTATGTTTATTGCCGAAATTGTCAACGTAATGAAGATATACGAGTTCTGGAATTGTCTGTGCAAAATCGAAAATGCCATGAATTCGCAATTGCCAACTGTTGGTGGTATTGGCTATTCGGTTCTTGAGTGGTGTAGTGTAAAACCAGTTCTGCGTGACGGTCAATCGCTTGGTGGACCGACGTGTCATATTTGTCACAAACACAAAGTTCGGTATAATTAAACACTCTGTGCAATTAATAAGACGACTTGATCGCAAAATGTACCGTTATGGATAAGAACTCAGAAGTGTGCATTGCTAAGAAGGCGAATTAAAAATTGGTTGAATGAATATTTCAAAATAATACCGCAAGTGAAGAGATCAAACGCTCTGATGATGACTAATTTCGCAATTTCGGCCTTTCAATGAGAACTTTTTGTGATGAAGATGACACTGTTATTCAAATTAATTACAACAAAATTCGTTATTTTCTGCATGACAGCAGATTATATTAATGAGAAGCTGTTGACAACGAAATATTATACAATATACTATTTCGAAAATCTGTTGCGAAAAGATAAATCAACTTCAATTAAGTACTTGATATCAATTAAGAATAGAAATGTAATTTTTTTGTTGAATATATAAATAGCTGATACGGATATGACGACATTAAAATATACCCAAATTGTTTAAAAATAATAAAGCATAATAATATATTGATAAAACTTATTTAGGAGCAATTTTAGGGCTGCAATCAAATCTTCTGGTTGTTGACAAATTTTTAGAATACTTACCGTAACAGAGGGAAAGTCTTAATGACTTAAAACAAAACTCAAACCATTTTTCGACTTTACCTCAAGAACAGATCGGTCCATTTGCCACACCAAACGTTCGGATAGAAAAGTTCGAAAAGTTATATAAAGTCATTAAATCTGTCTTAAATATGGAGAATGTCAGTAAATAGATGCAACTCATAGCTATAGTTGGAGCATATTTTGATTTTGGTTCGCTTTGAATTTCGAATTTGATAACCCACATTTCCATGTATTTTAATACAAATCTTTATTATGGCCTCAAAAAAAATTTCTAAGCCAATACAAGTATTCCAACGCTTAAGCTATTCATTCACTTGTTATAAGCTTCGGCTGTTTCGCCTCATTTTTGGAGCGCCCACCTCAAAATTTTTAGACGGTTAAGAGTCATATTCACAAACTTGCATTTCGTTGTAGTTGTTGCATAGGTTATCAAGTCTCCGTTGTGTCTTCGAGGTCTTGCAACGATAGGCCTAGGAAAATTGCTATTTCATCGAGGTTGGACCATAGGGAGAGAGGTGTCAGATGTTTAGGGTTAGCTGAGCATGCAAAGAGGTGGTTAGAGTCATGCGGGGACCGTTGCATGCTGGACATATATTTGACCTATCGGGATGGATTCTGGATAAGTGAGAGTTAAACTTGTTATAGTATTGATTTCCGCGGCAACTCGAGCTCGTCGTTTACAATTGGTGGTGGTTTGACTCCAAGTACGCCACTCACTAGAGGGAGTCGGTGATGGTATTTATGGCTCCACTGTGAATGGAGTCTGGTCGGCGTATTATCTTATGTCGTCGACATAGTTGACGAATGATCTCTTGATGCTCCTAGGAGGCGGCTCCGCTACAAGCAGGTAACTGCAGGGACGATTTCTACGAAAACACCCCAACACAAACTGCTTGGAGAGGAGTTCGTTACGTTCCTTAATAAGGAATTTATGTACAGGCCTCATTGTCTAGACGTTTGATAGGAGATATCAAGAGGCATCCCGATATAGTCCGGGGTGCAGTATTCTGGCATGCCTGAAGCTGTCTGCGTTTCACTGAATGCAGGCGACCATATTGATGCGGCATACTTTAGTCAAAAATCGGCCGGTTGATTGCCTTGTATATTACCAACAACGTTTCTAGTGATTTGGAGATTTTGTACTTTAGAAATAATCGCGGTCGTGTGAGAAGTGAAAGAGCACAGGCTGTCGAGAGTCACATCTCAAATCGTTGGGTTATTAACAGTTGGAATTTATCGCCATCGACTGCCATATTAAGGTCACGACACCACCCTACTAAACTCCCTGTTTAATTCTTCTCAATTTTCAGTTTTTATCTCGAAACAGTACGGATGACTGTCGACCGCTCAGGTAGTTCATAGTCCACCTCTTCAACCTTGGAGGAAGCGTAGATTTTTCGTTGTCGTCAAGTAGCGTAATGTGATTGACTGTGTCCAAAGTGTTTGACAAGTCCAACGCTCTGAGGATCGTCTTGTCGTTTTCGGTTGAGGACATGAACTGTCGGGCTTCTCGGAAGCCATGTTGTAGCGTAATGTGATTGACTGTGTCCAAAGTATTTGACAAGTCCAACGCTCTGAGGATCGTCTTGTCGTTTTCGGTTGAGGACATGAACTGTCGGGCTTCTCGGAAGCCATGTTGTCGGTTTGGTAGACTCAGGTGGTGAGTGAAGATCGAGAGTAGCAAGGTCTCAAGCGTGAATACTCGAGAGAAGAGAGTTATCGGTCGAGGAGAGTCTTTTCCAGATTTCAGTAGTGGTGCGCAGTCTTTTGGTACTTTGCGCTGCCGTCGGGTAAGGAGTCGCGATCATTAGCTAAAACAGTTGCTTCGGCTGGAAAGTTAGGGCGGACCACCACTAGCAAAGGTAATATCGAGCGAACTATTACAGGTTCTTGTATTTCTGGTGGGGGTTTCGTCATTCCTATGCAGGATGTCGAATCCTCTATCACTTCTACCAGCTTCATCCCCCTACGCTCATTTGGCAGGCAGTATGGAGATCAAATTTCACACGTACTTAAAAAGAATTGTACCAATCGGGGGAAAAATCTTATCGATTTCGTTTGCTTGTGCAGTCTAAATAGACCAGTCGAATTCAATTTTGATCAGACGTACAAATACCTAGCAAAGTTAGTGAATTCAATCTCGTATCCGATTGAGATATCAGTCCGAAGCATCACTATATTCTAGGAAGCTTGGTTGAACCGCAATATCTATATGCTGTTCTACCAAGAGTTATTTGACTTGTCTCAGATTATTGAAACTATAATCAAACTTGACCTTAGTCGGCGAGTGACTAAAGCGGCCGGAAGTTTTCTTCGACAGATTAAATTTCTGCAATATTGAGTTAATTATAAGTAAGTAATTCAAATGCATGAGTAAATATTTGCTCCAAAATTCGTTATTTGGATAACTGAATTGAGTCTTGGAATATCGTATTCTATCCCGAAATTAAGCAAAAATTTCCGAGGTCTGGTTTTGCACTCTGTAGCTTGCAGAGATGAAGTTCGCATAAAACGGCAACAATTTCGCTTTATTGAGTTTCTATTACTTCCGTGAATTTAACTATGTACAGAAATGTTTTACCAACCCACTGGCAATAATCGTTTTATAGCCGGTATATCACGCGCGGCAACTGACACACAATAAAGCAATGTGGTTTAGGTGTGATTATTATTGCCAACAATGCAGAGGCTGTGCACAACCAATTAAATTAGCAGCTCAAGCTCATACAGATACCATAATTACATCGAAATTATAATTTAATTTATTTCATCGCTCACAAATATGCAATCAAAATGCAGGAATTCACTTATGTGCCACACGTAGGCAGGCAGTTAAGCTATGAGTTCGCGCACCCACGGCCGGGTGTCTTGGTCAACACCCATAAACGGTGATAGGTGACATTAATTTGTTGCCATATGTCAACATACATTTCAATTGGGTGCACTGAGTGAGCTTGTACTATAAAGAATAATTCGAACGATGAGATTGTCACACCTACAAAAATGTCCAGATGCAGTCAGAGATAAAGGTAATTACATGGTTATATGTCGCGGACTCTAAGAAATAGACACATACATAATATATGCGCGGCTTTGGTGGTGATAAATCAATCAAGATTCTGTAATCTCATTTACTACGAATGTAGAGCAAAATGTCAGCGTGTCTGTAGTACCTACTGACTTGCTTAGAGCAAATGATATACTACTTAGAGCAGTAATTAAGAATCATTTAAATTACATTACAGATAAAAGGAATTTGCATATTCGCATTATAATAGTGAAAGCTGCTAGCTTTATCACAAATTACCAAAGCGTCACAGACCCACCCATTACAACATTTCTCAATGATTGCCAAGTGCAGGAAAATCGACATAACGGCGATAAGTTTGTCTAGAAACATCAACGTAAATATTTCACTAAAAAAAATTGCGCACATAAAACTTTGAACAAGCGTAAAATTATTTGCAAAAAGCTTTAGAAAACCGGGCTAGAATTCTTGATTGTCTGGCAACTGTTGGCGCTGTAGCCTCCAAATATCGCCGGAGGCGCCAGAACATGCGGCGCGCGCTTTACACACTTCTAGGCGGAACAAGCTTCAGTTTAACGGGTCACAGCTGCCTAACCTATTGTGCGCCTGCCATGGTCATTATCTGACTGGCGCTGAATTATTGCTTTTGTTTTCACTGTTGACTGGGGGCCGTAAAATTTTTTATTACAATTTGTCGGTTTGTCAATTATTTTCGCGCATGTGTGAGGCGGGTACACGGTTTCTTACATAAGAATGAACGCATTGGCATGTTAGCAGCTTTTTCTCCTTTTTGTTCCAGCGGAGAACATGTTTTTTAGGCAGCTAAGCGACATGCGACACATTCACTTGCTGGTGGCATATTTCGTTCTGGTTTCGCGATTTGAACTGATTTGCTTAATATTTTGTCTTTTTGTGAGCAGTTCATTACGTTGCCACTTCAATCAGATTTTATGTGCAATTAATTGCACTACAATGCTTGAACACCTCCAGTTAGCTGCTTGATCAATACATGTTGTCACTAATCATACCAAGATCTGTGACAAAACGTGCCGATTGTGTTGCGAAGATATCAAATTAATTAAGCTTTAACTATTGTTATTATTGAGATAGCACAGATTCTTGTTATACATACTTCTACATTGCTGACTGAGCTGCCAATGGAAGCAGGCGGCGATCGTAATAGATTTACGAAAGATATGTATATAGATAAAATTCTTTGTTAATTCCCTATATAAAATTTCCGAGTGCCTTGCTGTAGTAATTCCATTTGCCTTACTTCTTAAGCAATCTCGTGGTATCAAAATAAGATATTATCGCCTTTGAAGAGTCCCTTGCTTTTTTTCTTTGAAATTAAAATTTTCCCTTACCAAATAATATGGCGGTAAAACTATCTTCTTTGTAAGAAAAATTTCATAAACTCATTCTGATTCACAATCAAAATTTGCTTCTTGTGCGACATTTATATTAAAATCTACTATTTAACTCAAATGAGAACTAATTATAACCGTGGACCTAAATTTGAAAACCGTAGAGTGGGGTATGCCAAACACGGATTCGAGAAGAAAGCGCATTCTAGAAACAGCTGCGCGACTTGGTCTAATAGTGCTCGTTACGGGATGTGCAACCACGCAGACCGGGATTCAAGGAAACGTACAAGACATTACCCATCATTAAATCAATGAAGAAATGGAAAGTCCTCTAAGACTGCACTGACAGCGATCATCAGTACATTTCTTTCACGATCGACACGCTACTAGGACATGAAAATGAAATACTTCCAGAACCCACAATGCACACAATGCTTAATATTACAAGAGCCGGTCGAAAATCAATGCCCAAGGCTTCTTACAGTAAACATAAAGCAGCAGTTTACTGGTGGATTGAAAATGTCACCCAACTCAGACGCACATGCCTCCTCCTTCGCAGAATCGCCACATTCTTAGAAGCCCAGCAATACAAAGCAGCAAAAAGGAGAAACTACGAGAGGATATTAACCAAAGCTCCTGCGGTCTTGGGTATAAAATTGTAATGAAGAAACTCGATTCTCGAGTAAAGCCACTTGACTTAACCGCTGCCAAAATGGATCATGTCGTAAACGCGTTCTTTCCCATACACGAAAAAAGGGCTGGTGATCCAGAAAAGATTCTAAGGTTTCCGCAAATTCCCCAGTTTATCCTCGAAAAGCTGCAACTAGCCATTGGCAAGCTACAGGTCAACAAATCACTCGGCCCTTGCGGAATCCCTGCAGAAATCTTGCAGAGCGACCGGTAGTTCTATTGAATATGTGTAACGCCTGCCTCAGATTCGGAACATTCCCTGAACCCTGGAAGAAGCAACGGCTGGCGCTAATAAGTAAGGGAAAAGGGAATCCAAACTTGCCACCAGCATACCGCCCACTTTGCATGCTTAAAACAGCGGGGAAGCTCTATGAAAGGCTACGTAAACCCAGACTCGAACTCGAAGTTGCTATTAATGAAGTTGGAGGACTCTCCAACTAGAAAAAACGGCTTTAGATCCGGAAGATCAACTCTATGAACTATACAAAACAATGACCCGACTAGTTCAGAACTGTGGTGCGGAGCTGCCTTAGTAACAGAAAACTGCTGTACCAAACTAGAGAGGGATCACGACAGATAGCGGTAACATCAGGAGCAGCACAAGGATCCACTCTAGGTTCAGACTTGTGGAACATTAGCTACGACGCCACACTAAAACGCGAAATGCCAGACGAATCGTGCTTAATTGGCTACGCGAACGACACTGCATTGTTACTGCTGCACGAGTCACAAACGAAACGCGAAGAAAGCATAATCAGGTGATATGGACGCAATCATGGCTTAACTCACAGAACCTCTAGCTCGCTACGGAAAACAACAGAACTACTACTGATAACAAATAAGCACATACCCGTCGAAATAAGCGAACGGATATTCTTAGGATACCAAAGGAAGTAAACTACCTAGGCGTAAGACTGGATCCCAGACTAACCTTCTGGGTACAAATTAAGCACGCCGCAGCAAAGGTAGCGAAAATTACCTCACAACTTAGCAGAATAATGGCTAACATAGGGGCCCAGCCAAGAAAAGAAAGGGGTTCTAATGTTGACGAGAGTCAGCGTCTTATATGTACGTATGTAGTTGAGATCTGGGCAGATGTGCTTAAAAAGGTTAAAAGTATGACCAATTCCAAATCGGTATGATTCACTCATCGAAAGGTTTCTCCGAGACAGATAGGGTAAAAAGAAATATCTTAAGTGATTGTGGGATCTAAGATTTTTGCCATCGAGATAACGTTATTGATTAAT
This sequence comes from Bactrocera zonata, assembly GCA_037783105.1. Lineage (NCBI taxonomy): Eukaryota > Metazoa > Arthropoda > Insecta > Diptera > Tephritidae > Bactrocera > Bactrocera zonata. The sequence continues at coordinate 1,368,424 of JBAWJQ010002354.1, forward strand.
GAAGCATGATACATATAAACAGGTTGGAGAAGATTTATAGGACAAAGCTAAATGAATGAAGCAACTAATTGAACACATTTAAATTCAAAGAGTCAATATCAAGAACGAGGACGTCTTCAAATGGTTCAGAAGAATGTGCTGCAAATATTTAGAACACCTCTTCCGATTCTGTTTAGTCGATCACGCATTTGTTTTCGATATGTTAACAGTTTTACCTCAGTGCTAGTTAAACTTTCCAATATGCATATAATGAATGTATTTCATTAATATAACTATTTCACAAATTTACCCACTGTTTTTGTAAAATGTCAGAATTAGCCGAATACGGTGGTAGCGACTCGATATTAGTTGTTGAAAATTTGACAAAAAACTAACGAAGAATTAATGCATTTTACGAATAGCTTCGCGCTAACGACGCGTAATACTCAAACGTAAGTCCTTGTTGACAGTTTCCGGTCAGAAGGAATTCGGGCACCACAATAATTGAGGACAAATTTTAACATAACCTTGATTTTTGACTTGCTTCGACGTAGTTTTGTTTTTGGATCATAAGCATAGATCCAAGACATTAGTCCAGTAATAATACGTTTCATGATATTCTAGCAGTCAGAAAGCATAATTTCACAAACCTAAACGAGTAAAAATTTAGTGATTTTGGAACAAATCGAGCTCTCTCCCTTCGTAGGCCTAAACGTTCTTTCTAAGTGGTCTGCACTGGTCTTTTCGATATTCCAACGATGCCAGTAAAATGTCTGTCAGTTAATCGTTACTTTTCAAGGACCAATTCATTTATTTTATTCCCGTGTTGACCATCAGTTGCTGTTAATAGCTGTCCTAGACGTGGCTCGTCCTCACCATGTTCTCGACCTTCTTTGAATAATTTGTATCCAACATTACAACATTCTGAACGTTCCGGCTCCAGAAATCTGATTCAAAATTTAATGAAACTGTTGTATAGATGGGAGGATATTTCCATTTGCCAACTGTGATAAGAGAGTAATATGGACATGTTATTGATGTCCAATAGTTTTTGGATACCGTTATACGAAAGCTGGTTATAGAGTTGGTTGATGTAGATAAGGTTAATTGAGAAATTTTCAGAGGTATTCATTAGACCTTTCAATTTGAGATTTTCTGGCTTTTTACACTTGTTTGTAGTAACTTTATAAATAATAATAAATAACTTCATTTATTTATACCTCATCCAACATTGCTTCTCGTCAATATGATTCATCCACTTTTTTCCAATAAACTCAATATTTTCCAATTTGCGACCCTCTCAAACATTAAATTTCAGAAAACATATTTTTAAAATAATTTTATTTCCTATAATAACAAAAAATGAACATAATCTCGATATTACAAATTACAACAAATTAATTATTCTTAAAGTTACAACTACAGGCTAGCATTTGTGTTCTGATAAGATGTTGAGATATCGTTTATACCAAAATTATAAAATGAAAAAAGTTAAATAGTTTTTGAATAAAATATAATTTGCTGATAGATTTTTTCACTAAAATTAAAAATGAAAGTAAATAAAGTAATATACTAATATATGTATGCTAACATATGTGCAAGTAATCTAGAGCAAAGTGCAATGAAATTTGTTTTTAAATTACCTGTTTAAACCTATTTTAGTTATGAAACGAATGGATGAGAGTGAAATGAAAATAACTAAAAGTTAATGAATTTTTCATAATTTATAATTTTCAAACACAACGCATTTTTTTAAATTTTTCTTTTTGTGCAATTAAATATAAACATATGTAAATGAGTCAAAAATATTTTGAATTTTTTTGCAATTTTTGTAGAGGTTGAATAACTTTTGTAAAATTTGTGTAGAACAAAATTTAGATAAATAAGGTTAAATGGTAGGTTAAAGTTTCTGATTAAGAGAAAGAAGACATTGGTTATGAAAATGAGCCGTTATTGAAATATAAACTAATTTCTTGGTATTGTTGTAAACAGAGCTTTCGTTCATAGCATTGCTGTGAAATGCTTCAAAAATGAAAGCTCCATAAAAAAATGTGAGCAATAAACGTATGAAATACATATTATGTAACTATATTTGAGCTCGGCTATACTGAAAAGGTTTCAAGTAATGTAAAATACGATGCAATGTGAAAGTGTGATAAATACATTTTCGGCAGTGAGCAAGTTTCATCCAATGATTAGTCCTAAACTAAGGCCTTAGCCGACACTAAGTGGTTTCAAAATTGAGATATTTTTTACTACCAGCAGCCAACTTTAAATGCGCACTCCATTTCTAACCGTTATCAACAACAATTATGAAACTATTTTGTACAGTGAATGCTATGAAAGGAGAGAAAATAATGATTATGATAACTGCCACGCTCGCCTTAACGGTTTCATGCTCTTTAACATGTATTCTGCCAAAGTTTACTTCTTACTTTCGTAGTTTTTGTTTAACTGTATTGCCATCTTTCACTTACTTTATAAATAATGTCATATACTACAATTGGCTTAACCACCCCTACCACTAACAGCTTAACTTAAGGCCAAGAGCGGCTCATAGTCCAGATCTTTGGGACTCGTCTTCTTCTTATACTTCTTTTGCAATTTCGTTTTGGAGAGCTTCGATTTGGATTTGCTCGCTCGTCGCTTCTTTTCCTCCTTTTCCTCTTGCTCTTTCTCGCGATCAAGCAACTCCAATTGCTCAAAGATGTTCTTCGGACGTGGATGTGTACTTGGCTTGGTTGAATTTTTCGCCGCATAAACAACAACAAATTGCGAAAACGCCGAATCGGCCGGCGTATTTATATCGGCAAAGTCACGGAAATCGGCAAATTGCTCTTCGGGGTAAGTATACTTCTGCACGAATTCCTCGTTCGAGGGGCGTCCATGTCCATTCGCATCACCGTAGTATTGATTGAAATCGCTATTATCATCGGTGTGATAAGGCATTTCCTCTTCGGGGTAGAAAGTGCCGCCGCGCAGCACGCCAAAGTCACCGGAACCTAAAATAGTGGGATCAAAGCTGCGTTGTGTTGGACCTAGTGGCACCTGTTCGGGATGTGGCGCTGCGAATTTCGGTATCACTGGGCTGTCGGGTATGGGGAAGTAGGGGCGTGAGTGGCCCAAAGGTGGCGCCTCACGGAAGAAAGGTGGGTAATAGTTTTGTGCAGCTTGTGTGTGTGAGTCAACAGGCGTTGGCTGTGGTACGTTGGGGTGCACATCCGAACGTGCGACGACATGAGGATTGGGTGGTAATGGGCGGAACTGGTAGGTGGGTGGTACGTGGAATTGTTGTTCATGTGAGCGCAAAACGGTAACTGGGGTGAAGTCATTTGGTTCCATTAGCATATCAGCATCCTCTTCGGGGAATTCAGCTATAAGGGAGAAAAGAAAAAGGCATATATTGAATGAATATTTAAAATTGATATTCGGCATTATGAAAGAATTTAATTACAAGACTTTTAATAATTTAATGTTATTTTATATAAAAATACTTATATGCAATTATCTACTCTTAGGCACTTTTAAAACACATTTGCTCCAAAAAAAGTCGGATTTGTGGATTTATCGCTTCTGGCACAGCGCCTCAACAATTCTTCTCAATTTTGGAATTGGAAAAACTTTCACCACTTGTCTTCATTTATCTTCTTATGCTTTTGTTTAACGCTCTGAATTCGTTAACAATGGATTAATTTATATAAATGTGAGCACGAAGCCGACAGCGACCAATCTATAGACCTTTCTTCTGCTGATATGGCTGCGCAGCATTGCCATTGAATCGCAATAAATATTGAAAAAACGACAACGGTAGTTTATGTACCAAAATGTAAAACATTTAAAGCAAAAAGAAAAAAATCTTCAACCTCAAAAACCTGTATTGATAATAACCAGCGAGAGAGTGTTGACAAAAGCCATGCAATGACCGAGCAATACGGTGAAAGCGTTGCAACGACCAAAAGGCTGCGGCAACCCACATATTATGGTTTGTGGCAATTGAAAGTCAGCGGTTGATCGCTGTCAGCAGGGATTTTGCACAAAACTTGATTTTTCAGCTAGCGAGTTACGAGCGTTGCAAACTTTTTGTGCTTTTCCTCGTCTGTATTGCTTGCAGCGGGCAAGCGACCAGTAGCGCGAAACTCATACGTACATATAATATATAAATAAATTTATGCATTACCTGTCCACAACAGTAGTTCATGTTATCTATGGCTTTTGCTCTTTTTAGTGTCCCCAAGACAAGATCGTGGTCAAGTGGCATGTTTAAATTGTTCACAGTAAGCGCCCGCCCTCCGTGGAATAATGATATTGCACTTTTTAATTACATGTAAATATAATCGCTTCCAGGTAGCAGCGGTAAGTACGAGGGTTGCCTTTTATATTTTGGGTTTAGAGAACAAAGGCAAGGATTAATCATTGAATATCGCTTTACTGTTTTACAAAATATTTTCTATTAAGATCTTTTTTGCATGTGTTGGAAGCAATTGCCGAAGCACTTTTGCCACTCTGATTGAGGTATCTCCAAATCATGGGATCTAAACGTATCAACATAACAAAATAATTCATAGCCATACATTTTCGTCTTTTAAATCTAGCATTTTACGATCAAAGTGCGAAGGCTTTTATAACGGTTAAATTTGAATTATCTCTATTTCGACATTGGAAACGTCAAATACCATTCGGAAAATGACAGATATTCAGTAAAAAGTCTAAAATTTACGAAATGGTCGCTATTCACTAGAAGAAAACTGGGAAATAGTGAAAAAAAAAACCGGGGATGGTCAATTTTACCGAAAAATCATCTTTTCCGACGAGGCTCATTTCCACCTCGATGGTTACGTTATCCATACAGCAAACGCTACACTCAATCTTTTACGCCCTATCTTCGAAAATCGCATAATCAGCAAAAGAGGTGATGTGAATTGGCCTCCCAGAAGCTGCGACTTAACTCCGTTGGACTATTTTCTGTGGGGAGCTGTTAATGATAAATGTTACGCCAACCATCCAGAAACAATACAATATCTAAAGTACGAGATTCAAGCTGCTATAGCTGCCATAAGGCCTGAAACCATCGAGAAAGTATTCCAAACTTGGGTGGATCGGATAAGCTACTGTAAACTCAGCCGTGGTGGTCATTTGTTCGAAATTGTTTTCCACAAATAAATTTCACAAAACAACCTTTTAAATAAATGTTAAACCGTTGAAAAATATCAAGCCGTTTTTTATTGACTTTTTAAATTTACAATGTTATATGGCCAAACCTTGAAAGTTTATTTGAAGTTTTATCTGACCTATTGACTGTGTTATTCTAAAATAATTATGGGCCGAATGGTTCATTGCCAGAAAGAATTGATCTCATCCCTCAACTACGCCATGAAAAAAGTCTTAGTTTGAGGCAGACAGAGGAATAAAAAATCACCTTTGAGGAAATAATTAATTTACTAAACTACTAGAAAAGTCTACTAAAAAACACGATAAGCCCTGATCTTAAATCCTTGAAACGTCATATGTTTGAGAAGACTGTTATATACATACGAGAAATTCTTTAAAACTTAAATAATATTTCTTGAAAGGATTAATGGAATCGAAACCCTACCATAGGGTTAATTTTAGATGTTGATCATAACAAGGGTCTCACTTGGACATATTATAAGACACTCTCGAATAGGCAAAGCGCTTTGAGCCTAATAAAAATTGGTTAAGACGGCTAACATGAGCTTCAGCTACGGTCTTGGTTCACCGAAGGTATGAATGCTTCGATGTTTCGACCTCAGCCTTGCAAACGGTGGACAATGTAGGGAAAGGTGTCTGAGTGTTTCCACATTACTTTCGTACAAACAGCTTTACAAATTGTGTCCGATAAGATTTTTGGCCTTGTACGTAGCGCTAGCAGCAAGATGAACTTTACTTAGGTCAATAATTCAGTAGATCTCCAGCGTTCTATAATAGCTTAGGTCAAAAGAATCAGAAACTCAGATGCTTGTCGTAGATCAACGCCTGCCTCAAACGCGGTCCAGAAGTTTAGTATTACATCGCAAGATGGCCACTCAGATTCAACTCGTTTCTATTCCGATTTGAGCGGCTTAAGAGCGACTCTTTAATTTCAAAGAACATACAATAGCACAAAAGGGACCCGGAAAATGTAATTAAATTCTCCTGGTAAATGATATTTCAAAAAAATTTATTTTGCCGAATATGATAGTGATTTGTCAAACTAGTTTGTTTACTACAGCTGCTTAAGTCGATATACATCGGTAGTACATTGCGATTTTTAGAATGGATAAAAATATCTTAAGTTTTGTATTTCTAACCAAATTTTGTGTGCGAAATCGTTGCGGTTGTAAAACGCTTACGGTGATTCAGTTTTATCACAAACACAATCCAACGAGTGTTACAAAGCCCTCAAGGACGTGGGAGAGATCGTTGAAGTTATGCCTCGTTCTGGACAACTGATGAAAATATGTAAAAAGTGAAGCATATGGAGCTTGAGAATCGTCAGGCAATTGTTAGAGCGATGGCAAGAGCGCTCGACATCTCTCGCGAGTTCGTTCGAATGATTTTAGTGGATATTTTGGATATGAAACGCGTTCTTGCTGGATTTGTCCCGATAAAGCTGATTTTTGTTTTTAAAGAGTACGATTGTGATCGAATTTTAAGCCAAAAACGGAATTATTACCGTCGATCAAACACCATATTCACCAGATTTAGCTCCGTGCATTTGTTCCTGTTCCTACGTGTAACTCGTTTTCAGTCAATCGACGAGATAAAACAAAATTTGCTGAAGGAGGTGAAGACTTATGAAAAGTGTTTCGAGGACTGGAAAAATCGTTGGCATAAGTATATTACGTATGTGGGGGGACTACTTTAAAGGCGACAAAATAAATATTGATGTTTTATTAAATATTTTGCGTTTTATTTACAATTTCAGGGTACATTTTGCACAATGTATGTTAGTTTATATTGAAAGTAATCGCCATCGGATAGAGTCTGTATGTGGTGAAATAATTAGTTGCTCATTTGCAGAAATTTTAGCAACGTTGCGACAGCACAGTGTCATCAATTCACACTAATTAATAAATCATGTCACACATAATTAACTACGTACTTAATTGTATCAATTTTGATGCTGTGATGAAAACGCAATATTTTCACACTGTTATTTTGCTTTATTTTGTGTTCATTCCATAAAAGCGCACTTAACGACTTCAGTAGCGGATCAAGCATCACTGTATTCGGGGTAAACTTTACCTTTTCGATTTAACATTGAGTTTTCTGCACAAATAATTATTTATATATATTGCAATCATTTTCTTAGGACTAACGTTTGATAAATTGGTTTACTTCCTAGCTAAACACTCTTCAACAATTCGCCAAGTTAGATAAGCATTTTAAATGTTTTCCACCTTAGCAATATAAAAAGTTTGCCATTGGCAAATTAGATGCTCTAATGTTTTATCAAGCTCTGTGTTTTGTCCATCTCACATTACCTAGTTTCTGAAGATGTCCCTATAAGTCAGTTGGACTAATAGACTAACAGCTTGACTGTCAATATCATACAAAATGTGTGAGTTATGCCAATCCCCCTCCAATCTAGCTTAACTATAGGTCTGAACATGATATTTTTGTTTACAATATATTTATGTATTCTTTAAATCTGTGACTTCGACGATATCTTCATGTTATGCCATGAAATTCAAGCGGTCTCAGAAAGGTTAGCAAGTTTTTATATCACGCGTTTCTATATTCGATCTCAAAAATTTATGCAAACTTGCCGGTAACCGAACTTTCTCAAGGGTTGCGAAGCGGCATAGGTATTTCCACCATACTAGCGCTCGACATTTATAAACCCGCCACTGTTGTGGGCGATGAGAAGACAAAAACTTTGAGTTATTGTTGCTTAAAAGTGCCGACAGCAACAATTAAATCTGACCCATATTTGTAATAGTAATTTCGGTATAAATGAAAGCATACACTAGCATGGTTTTAAACTCATCTTCCACAGCGCGTCGCCGCAATAATAATAAAATTGTTATGCGCAAGCGCTAACGCCGAAACAAAAAGTGAATAATGCGATAATAATAATCATTGCAAACGCAACCAAACGCGGTTGTTTAGTAAAAACAACCAAAGCCAAATTGAGAAATTGCAATTGCTACGAGCGATTTTAGGGGTTTCATGCCAAAAACGTTAGGCCACAATTAATCAAACACAAAACTAATGTTTGTATATTCAAGAGCTAGACCTGTAAAGAAATTCGGAATAATCAAGTAAGGTGTTTATAAATCAAAGACAGTATGGCTTGGTCTCATACAGAATCCTTTATTCTTGATTCTATAGCCAATACCATCACGAATAAACATTCAAACGTAGTACATGATTCAAACCTCCTTCATAAAATAAGTTAAGTCACTTGTACTCGTAAGTGTGATATATTAAAAATGCCCTAAAAATGGATTAAACAGTGAATCCGTGGCATACAATTTTGTAAGACAGTTCCACAATTTCTTTCGCTTTCTGTTTCCACACAGAGGATCCACGTCAGAACATAGAGTTAAAACATTTCTATAAATATAACGAAAAAAGATAAATATCTGGCGATGGAGCTCTCCATTCTTTGTCACTGCTCGTTTCGCATAAAGCTCACCCATTCCTCAAGAATGTGTAATAAAATGACCAAATTGTCAGTCACTCTGAATGTAAAGCTTGCTCTGGAATTAAAATTGTGAGGTAGCTTCACTTTAAACATTGTCGATATGGCCAATATGGCTAGTTTTAAATAAATTTCTGAAGATTGTCACATTTTGAACACAATAAAGTACTACTGTGCCCAAAAAAAGGTGACATTGTATCTATTTTGAAAATTCTTTATTTATTCTTCCCAATCAATTTCATCCCCTTCAAAGTAATCCCCTCCCGATGCAATGCACTTATGCCAACGGATTTTCCAGTCTTCGAAACACTGGTTGTAGTCACTTTCCGGGATGGCCTTCAGTTCCGTCTTCGCTGCGGCTTGAATCTCCTCTATCGTATAAAAACGGTGTCCCCGGAGCGGTCTTTTGAGCTTGGTGAACAGCCAGAAGTCGCACGGCGCCAGATCAGGTGAACACGGTGGTTGCGGAACGATATGGGTTGAGTTTTTGGCGAAATGATCACGAATTACGAGTGCAGTATGGGATGGTGCATTATCGTGGTGTAAAAACCAAGAATTGTCTTTCCACAATTCCGGCCTTTTTAGGCGGATAGCGTTACGCAAACGACGCATAACGTTCAAATAATATTCCTTGTTGACTGTTTGACCGATTGGAAGGAATTCATAAAACACAACACCACGATAATCGAAGAAAACAGTCAACATGACCTTGATTTTTGAGCGACTTTGGCGCGATTTTTTTGGTCTTAGCTCTCTTTTGGCACGATATTCGCTCGATTGATCGGTTGTTTCGGGGTCGTAAGCATAGATTCAAGTCTCATCGCCAGTTATAATGCATTTCATGGCACCTTGGTAGTCGCAAAGCATCGTTTCATACACTTCAACGCGACGCCTTTTTTCCAAAAAATTCAATGTTTTCGGTACCAGTCGAGATTTGACGCGCTTGAGGCCCAAAACATCGTTCAAAATGGTATTGGCTGAGCCTTTCGATATGCCAACTTCATCAGCAAGATCTCTAATTGTTAATCGACGGTTTTTCAACACCAAATCTTTGATTTGTTGAACGCGAGCTTCGTCGGTTGAGGTTGATGGTCGCCCTGGACGCTCTTCGTCTTCAAAACGTTCACGGCCGGCTTGGAACTCACTATACCACTTGTAAACATTTTTTTTAAACATAGCCTTATCACCAACGGCTTTCTGCACCATCCTCTACGTATCCGCAGCAGAAAGTTGATTCTGCAAACAAAATTTAATGCAAATTCTTTGCTCAACAAATTTCGACATCGCAAAAAACGAAAAACTCACTTTTAGCAGCTCACAAAACGACACGTATCTCAAACACTAATGAATATTTTGACATGAAATTTGAAATGAATGTGACTGACAGTACTGCCAACCTAAAAAAAAAAATAATTCTCCAAATTCTTCGACGCGCGCAGTTTAAATTCAAATGTCACCTTATTTTTTGAACATATGAAATCCTGCGCCCTTGGTACGAGGTGTGTTTAAAAAGTATCGCGAATTTTGTGTTTTTTCAAAAATTATTTATTTATTCATGAATATCTATTTTGTCCCCTTCAAAGTAATTCCCTTGAGATATTATACACTTGTGCCTACGGTTTTTCCAATCCTCGAAGCACTTCAAAAAATCATTTTTTTTTATCTTCTTCAGCTCCTCCTTCGATGCCGTCTTTATCTCGTCAAGAGAAGCGTAACGTCGTCCTTTCATGGGCCCTTTCAGTTTAGGGAACAAGAAGAAGTCACAGGGGGCCAGATCTGGGGAATACGGTGGCTGTGGCTTCATTAGTGTGTTGTTTTTGGCCAAAAAATCGCGCACAAGCAACTATGTGTGTGAGCAGGGGCGTTATCGTGGTGCAAAAGCCAATTTTTGTTCTTCCAGAAATCCGGGCGTTTCTGGTGGATTGCTTCGCGCAAATTGCGCATAACTTGCAGGTAATATTCCTTATTGACCGTTCTTCCCTGTGGCAAGAACTCATGATGCACCACGCCCCTGCAATCGAAGAAAACTGTCAGTTACGATTCGCGATACTGTTTGAACACACCTCGTATAAGAGAGTTTAAAAAAAACTTGCATTTGAAAATATTTTTAAGAAGGATTGCCAGTTAAACTAAAAATTAATCAAAGGTATTACCTGAAGGAGATTTCAAAATACTTATAGAGAAGTTTAAACTTGAGGTGATATGATTTCTTCCATGAAAACTCTCTTGAACACTCTAATAATACGAAAAGTTTTAAAGAGCTTACAAATGCTTACAATTGAAACTATTTTTGAGGATGACCGCCTGCTTAAACACTAAGGTTGTAGAGATTTTGTTAATAACTTTTGTGATTTTTTGCGCATCCTTTCATAGGAATACCAGTTACTAATATTTTGTGGGTCTTGTGAATATATATTAGGTAATAGTGCGTGGTTAACTATGAACCCCGCACATCTACAATTTTCAGCTTCGCACTTTAGTTGCTAAATTGTTTGCATTCTCACTTATCATGTTTTTATTATTTTTTTTGATCTGTTTATTTAGTGAGTTGTCAATGCGACGCGTGGGCTTGTAAATACTTGAGCGCGCGGCATTTACAATGTAACATCAAAAGAAACTTCATGCCACAATAATAAAAAAAGCAATGAAACGAAAATAAGTCAACTGAAGCCGGCGGGTAACTCTGTAAGTTCATAAACAGCACAACCCAGTTGGGAGTCAATTCTGAGCAGTCGTACTGAAATCATTTGATACCACTTGATATATAAGTGTGCAATGTGTGTTCTCAAGTTGTGAGTTGTAATTAAATACTAATTTTTATATTTATAAGTTTTACAGAATGTTGCTATTTTTATTGAACACTGTGTAGTTTGGAGTACCGAGTAAATAGCGGAAAAGTCAAGAAGTATCGAAGTGTTTCAGATATTCTACGCAGCACTAAAAGGTTTCCAAAAGTTCTAATTTAATATTTTTAGAGGTACTATCTTAACTTGGCTTTGTCGGGTGCGTTGTGACCATGCTCAAGGCAATTGCTTGTTTCAAATCGTCTCTTAGAGGTTGAAGGTGTTTGAAGACTTCAACAAGTCAGATATACAAGTGTTACACATACTTCACTTTATGTTACATATATGACAAGATGTTTTCATAAGCACAATGAGCACACTAACAAATACATAAGTAGAGGTTTTAAATATTCCGTTTTTAGTAGCATGTCTTCTGTATAATTTTTATGGTAGTTTCAGAAATTTTTTATTTTATTTACGATATTACGATATCGAATAGCGAAAATTGGCAAAGGAGTACATATCATATATCTCCATTATAACATCGATTCTGGCTCTCCAATAAGTCGGAAGACTAGAGCTAGCAACAGAAAATGTTAATCATTGAGAGTTGAACACAATTGAAGTTATTCTCAGTCTTCCTTATGAGGTGGGAGACAATTTTGAGAGAATATGTGACTCACAACATTCAACACTATTTATGTAGTCGTATTTGGCAAAAATGTTACCTCTGTTATATTTCATAAAACATTCGGTTGTGGAGTTATATATTTTATAATAAAACTGCAAATGTGGAAATCTAAACTTATTTGTTTAATAGTGAACTTATTTAATGTTAGTTTATACTTTCACTGTAAACATTTTGACGACTTTGACCCGAAAAGGAAATTAAATCTAAATTTGCTGTTTCCGATCAAACTTGTACTTTATAGACTGATAAACATCTTTTAATTAATTTTCATTTACACAACTAAGTAAATTACATTTCCTTTTTACTCGATTAGTATTTTAATTTAGATTTGGCTTTGGACGAAAATACGCCAGACCATACGAAGAGGGAGATGCTTAATAAAGGTCGTTACTGTGGTCGCAAAAATTACATAAAGTTTAGCTAAAATGGTAGTTTTTCGACGATTCTTCTCTTTGTATACTAATTATTTATAATATATATATTAAAGTTTTAACTTAGTTGGTTAAAATATATACGAACATTTTTGACCCATTGTGGGTATTTAATATGACGCAGAAGTAAACTACATTTCCAACGGGGCTTTTTTGTCATATTAACAACGTGACAGTTGTGTTCATGAAAATAGTAGCGTAACTCTTTTTTGCCCCATTGTCACAAATTATTTACTTAATCTTTTAATCCTAAAATAGTTCTAAAACACAAGAGTAAAAATAAATAGAAGAGCTACCTTTTAAAAATAAGCCTGTGTCTGCACAGACGAAATTTGGCAAAAATTATTTGTATAAGCTAAACGTAATAGAGTCTTGAAGTGAAATCTTCATCATAGATGTCAAAATATCGATTTATTTTATAGATACCAAATCAATTACACTTAACGAAATATGACTTAGAGTGGTTTTCATACATTTTTATTGGATCTAACCATTTCTTCAAACCATCATTCACGAAACCTTGTAACATATTCACCAGAGACAAAGGCTGATCCATTTTATGATTGATGTGATGTGAGGAAAGCGGCGCCGTCTTATTGAAACCAAATGTCGCGGAGATCACGAGCTTCATTGTCAGGCATCGAATAGTCGGTTATTATGGCGCGATAACGGTCGCCGTCATCTCTCATCGTAATCATTTTTGAAGAAATATGGACCGCTGATTCCACCGACCTACAAACCACACAAAACGGTTGCTTTTTCTGAATTGTAGAGGTTTGGTCCTTTATATTCATCAAGCGGCAGGTCTGCCGTGTCGTAAGGAAACAGAGAATGAATTAACGTGAAACACCTAACACACGATCACATCGCTCAGCCTGCTGATGTGAACGCGACAAATTATATTTTTAAACAGCCCCTTTGTGAGGGCTAATCATTAAGCTTAGTCAGCCGGAATGATTTGGTTGAGATGCAAAACACAACAGGTTTGGTTCATGTATGCTCTGCATCTGTCCTTTATTGAAAATATAAGGGTATTTATACATTTTGGTTTAACTGACTCTTCCATGACTCCGCCCCGTGTATTTCCAGTCAAAACCCGGAAAAGTATAAAGGCAGCCAATCAAAGTGATTGCTGACCTTGCAGAATGCATTACAATGCGACTATATTGTTTACTCATTAGGTTGCAACACTTGTTATTTTTAGAGTGCATTGACCGTGTTGTTTGCACATATTGATTGCAACATAGAAAATATTATTATTGAATTTCGTCTCGTTTGTAATGCGAAACTCTTTTGTGTATGTCGCTTTGCTTATGTATTCTTGTGTGGTCTTTACAAATGTGACTAATTCATGAATTTGCTTATTATAATTTATGAGTGCTTGGTAAGTGGCATTTAGGTAGGACCACTACACCGTTGCCCTTGAGAAAAATTTATTACGTGAAAAGAATGAACGGAATGATTTTTTTTTTGTGAAGTCATGGAGTCGCTTTACATTGTTATGTATTTTTTTTTTTTTTTTTTTTTTTTTTGCTTTTGTTTGCATTTTATGTGTTGTGTGTTTACAGAATATGACACTTAATTTTTGAGTGTTGTTATTTTTATAATGTGGGTTTGTTGTTAAAAAAAATTTTTTTTTTTTTTTTTTTTTTTTTTTTTTTTTTTTTTTTTTTACTTATGGTAACGTGAGTGTATGTACTACATAAATATAAGTGTGTTTATTTTGGTTATCTTCTTAGCGTATCTTATTTGTAACATATGATTAGAAAGTGTGAGTAAAATATTTGTATTTATTAATAGCTAATGTTTGCATATGCCTAATTTATATTCAATTTTGTTTTTGTTCTACATATGTGCCTAAGTATTTTTTTAATTGGTTATTGTGGAACTCTTTACATTTATTTTTTATTTTAACAATTGAATTTGTTCCATTTGTATTTACAATGTTGTATGGCCCGTGGTATGGACTCTGGTGTTTTAGTTTATTTTCATTTTTTATGTACACCATGTCTCCGATTTCAAAATTTGATTTGTTTGTGTTTTTGTCATATTCTTGTTTTCTTTTAATTTTTACCGCGTTTATTAGTTTTCTGTCATTTGTAATTGAGTTTTTTAGACGACTATGCAATTCGTTCGCATAATTGTCAATGTCATAACATTTATTTTCTTTATTTATCTTGTCGCTTGGTAGTGACGGCAATTTTCCATACACCAATTCATAGGGTGAATAACCAGTGTCTGTGTGTGGTGTTGTGTTAAATGCAAATGTATAATATGGTATCCACTTATGCCATTCGTAATCGTCAGCAAAGGTGAGTAAATATTCGCACACGTTGTGCATTAATTCATTAACAAATTCTGTGCCTCTGTCTGATTTCAATGTTTGTATGAAGCCATGCTTCAGAATAAGTTGTTCGACTAGTGTTGTTGCAATTGTTTTTGCGTCTTTTGTTTCAATGGGATGAGCTATGACGAATTTCGATAAATCGCATTGCATCGTTAATATGTATCTGTAGCCGTTTGAGATACGAAGTGGGCCTATTGTGTCGATTGAGACTGTACTGAAGGTTGATGTCGGCGTGTCTGTCACTACGAGCGGTTCTTTAATGTGTTTTGTTGTTTTATTCTGTGCACATTTCGTGCAATTGTTTATAAATTCTTTTACCATTTGCCTCATGTTTTTCCATGTGTATCTTTGTTTCAATTTTAAAATTGTCTTCCTAACGCCTAAATGACCTGATATGTTGGAAGTATGGAATTCATCTATTAATTTGTATTTTAATATTGTACTTTTTATTTCTTCTGGAGCTCTATATAATATTATGTTTAGTGGCGCGCTTTTCTTGTTTTCGATTTTATTAAATTTCTCTTTGAATGCATTCATATCTATATTCTTTAATATATATTCCTGTTCACAAAGGGCTAGCTCCTTTATATGTGAATTGTGCATAGCACTATGTAGTTTCTCCAACATTGAATCTAGTTTCAAAGGGTCATCGCTACATGTAACTTGCACTTCTTTATGAATTATTTCAATCGTAACGTTACTTTCTTTATCAATTTTAAATTTCAATTTTTTTAAATTCTTTACGTCATTAAAAGATGTACATTCCCATATGTGAAGTTGATCAGACTTCTTAGGAGATGTATCTTTAATGCGTTTCCGGGTATATGTTCATGCGCTTTATATTCTATATTTCTTTGCGCTTTTATATTTTCATTATTGCATGCATGCTTAATTTCTTCATTTTTATTAATTTTTGCGGCCTTGCTCCTTGTTAATATGTTAATTTTTATATCTTCCACGTCATTTTCTGTAGTGGGTATCATTGCTTTAAGTGTGTCGCTATCTATTTTGATGCGTGATAGTGCATCTGCGTTCGTGTTTATTTTGCCTTGTTTGTAAATAATTTCGAAGTCATATTCGGATAAATCTATTCTGATTCTTGTCATTTTTGATGACGGATTTCTATGTGTAAATAGTGAAACTAACGGCCTGTGGTCGGTTACGACTATAAATTTTCTGCCGTAAAGGTATGTCCTGAATTGGGTGATGCCCCAATGAATTGCTAATAACTCTTTTTCAATTATGGGCTTGTTGATGTCGTGTTTTTGTAAGGCTTTGCTTGCATACGCGATTGGCAAATCATGACCTATTTCGCCTTGCGATAGTATCGCTCCTAGGGCAAAGTCAGATGCGTCAGTTGTTAATATAAATGGTTTGTCGAAATCTGGGTATTGAAGAATAGGTGGGTTTATTAATTTGTCTTTTAATGTGTTAAATGCTTTTTCGCATTCTTCTGACCAAATGAATGGTTGTCCCTTTTTTAACAGAGTGTTTAAACATTTTGCTGTTAGTGCAAAGTCGGGTATGAATCGTCTATAGTAATTGCAAAATGCAATGAATCTTCGTGTTTCATCTGCATTCGTTGGTGTGGGGTACTTGCGTACAGTATCGCATTTGGCAGGGTCAGTTTTGACACCTTTATCAGTGATTAAATGTCCGAGGTAGAGGACTTCTGGTTTCAAAAATTGACATTTACTGGCATTTAGTTTTAGGTTATATTTCTTTAATCTTTCAAATACTTCTATTAAATTTTCGTTATGGTGTTTGATTGAGCATCCAAATACGATAATGTCGTCTACATAGAGAAAAGCTTCTGATTTTAATCCTGATAGCGCTATTGTCAACATGCGTTGGAAGCTATTTGATGAAATCTTTAATCCAAAAGGTAGTCGTTTGAACTGATAGTGGCCATCTTGTGTGGAGAATGCTGTTGGTGGTCTAGAGTCGGTGTCTAGTGGGATTTGGTGAAAAGAACTGGTCATATCTAAAGTTGTGAAATATTTTGCTCTTCCAAGCGTGTCCAAGATGTCTTCTAGTCTTGTTAATGGGAATTTGTCGTTGACGATTTTGTCGTTTAGTTTTCTATAGTCTACTACTAGTCGCCATTTTTGGTTGCCATTTTCGTCATTCTTTTTTTGGTACTAGGAGTAATGGGGAATTATAGGGGCTAACTGATGGTTCGATAATATCGTCTTCAATTAAATTTTCTATTTGTTTTTGAATTTCTTCCTGCTGCGAATACGGTAGTCTATAATTTTTTATGTAAACTGGTGAATTGTCTATGAGATTTAGCTTTTGTGTATAAAAAGAGTTTGTGGAAAGACTTTCGCCTTCGAGATGGAATATTGATTGATACTTTTGGAGTATTTCGTGTAGCTCGTTTTCTGTTTGTTTGTCTACGTTACCTAATTTTAATTCTTTTATTAATTTATTGAAGCGGTTGCTGTTGTAAATCTTCGGTTTTTGATATGCTGTCATAATATTGTAGTCTGATAAATTCTCTGTTATACATTTTATTTGTTTAATTTTAGCTGTATGATTATTGACATTTATGATTTTTATGTGGCAATTGCCTTTTGCAGGTGCTATTGAATTGGCTAGGAATACTCCCTGCTCTATTTCCTGATTTAAAATTATGCTATCTTCGTTTATATTTAGATCTATTGGTACTATAACCTCTGTTCTGGGCGGTACTTCTAAGATTCTATTTGACTGTATTTGTGTATCTATTATTAATGTGTGTTCATAGTTGTTAATTGTTGCAGTTAGAGTGAATGTTTCGTAGTCAATTTTGCACAAATGTGTGACTAAAAAATCTCTGCCTAAAATTCCATCGGTTGTGGTGGGGAATTCGTCTGTGACTAAATGAAAATCAATGCTAGTGCTATCTTTTCCTACTTGAAAAGTTAGCTTAGCTGTACCTAATGAAGTGATCTTGTCTTTTGTGATTCCCGTTAAATTGCTTTTATTGTTACTATCGTAATCGAATTCATTGTTGAAAGGGTTTTTGCATATGGATATGTCAGCTCCTGTGTCGATTAGAAATGTCATGGGTTTGTTGAATTGTGTATTAAAAATTGTAATGAAATTTGTTAAATTCTGAGTGATGACATATATTTTATTTATATTTGTATCTTGCGAATACCCGGAGGAGGTTAATTGTCGTCCTCCGGGTCGCCTACGTTTCCCTGGAATTGCAGGAAATTTATGTGGCGACCGTTTCTGTTGAATTGAGCACCTTGTCTATTATTATTGGGCCTGTTGTTGTAGTTATTACTATTGGTCGGTCTAAAATTGTTGCGGTTGTTGTTGTTATGATTGTTTTGTCTTTGTACACTATTATTATTATGAAAAGTGTTATTGTTGTTATTATTCCTAGGATAATTGTCATTTCTGAAATTATTGTTAGTATATCTGTTGAAATTGTTGTTGCTTGAATTGTTGTTGTTTCTAAAATTGTTGTTATTGGGGTATCTCCTTTGGTCATTGATGCGATTATTGTATCGTTTATTATTTGAGATAATCATAACTCTTGAATTGTTGTTTTCAATAACCTGTTCAAGTTCTAGGGCTAGGTCCACCGCTGTGTCTAGCGATTTTGGAAGTGCGGAGAAAACGGTTTGTTTGAATTGGTCGTTTAAACCATTTTTAAATACAGTTAAGCTGTATTGCTCATTTAGTTGGGTGACGAGTGCTTTTTGTTCAGTAGTGGCATTAGGGCCAATTTGTGATATTTGAAGTTTATTTAGTTCAGATATTAAATAGAGAATTTTATTTTTGTAATTAGTTATATTTAGGTTTCTTTGTGTTAAGCTGGCTAGTTGATTTTGTAGTTTTGGTATAGTTGTCGTGCTTTTATATTTATTTGTCAATAAGTTTTTTAGGTCTTCTAGTGTTGTGGGCGGTTGTATTGCAGTTATGTTCGTTCGTACTATTTGTGATAGTTTTACATAAATAATAAAGTCAATCAGTGCTATTTTGCCTGTAGGTGTTAATCCATTGTAGACTATTTCTACAATTTTTAGAAATGATTCTAACTCTTTATGATTTCCCGAAAAGTTGGGAATAGCTTTTGTAGCCATTTCTAAATTGAATTCAGACATGGTTCTTGTTGTGGTATGGGATTCAGTGTTTGAATTTTCAGAATTCGAAGTGATTGGTGTGGATATTGAGTGTGGTATTGACATATCAATGTTGTAATGCGCTAGAATTTTTATTAATTTGTCTCGCAAATGCCAGAAAATTTCTAAACATATATCTCTGTGTTCTTTTGATAATTTCTCTTTGTATACATTTAGTATACTTCGTATTGATTCGAGTGTTACGAATAGTGTTTGCAGATGCTTTTGCACTGTGTCTTCTTTTATTTTTATAGTTTTATTTAAGCATTTATATGCTCTATTGAAATTTTCTTTCTCAATTAAAATATGCTGATAAATTTTTTGCCATGTGGCCATTATATATTTTTATTCATATTTATATTTGTGCCTGTTGTCTAACAAGGCTACGCTTTAGTTTGTTGAAAATTTGCTTTATGATAAGTGATAATATGATAATTGTGACAATTATTGTTAGAAAAATTTCTAAATAGCTTGTGCTTGTAATGTTGTCTTTTAAAATATTGTTATTATTATTATTATTATTGAAGTTGGGAGTTTCTTTATTTTTTTATCAATTGCATTGTTCACTTCGTATCCTGTGAATACGAGTGTGATTGAGGTAAGTATTTTACTCCAAACTCCCATTTTAAAAACGTAATATGTATTTGGTAAAGTATTAATTAATATATTTTTAAAGTTTTTTCAAATTAATAAGCTGCTTCTGTACCTCCCTCTTTGTGTCTGTGCTGGTTGACAGGTTGAGCTGATGGTATAAGATCGCCTTGGCTCTGCGTTGTTGGAATCTTCTGCCGGCGCGTTTCCTTTTTCTTTTGGTGGTGGTGTAAGTGGGCGTTTTATCGCCTGCTGTCGACGCTTATACTCTTCGATTGTTATAGGTTTGGGGCCCGCGTCTTTTGGGGTCGGTACGTATGCTGGTTGTTGGGTGCTATCGTCCGTCGTGGTGGCTGCTGGTGTGTATTGTTGTGCTCTCAATAGCCTTTCGTACTTCAGTTTGAGGGCGTCAAATGCTGCTTTTGGTACGAATTCGGTGAGTTGGTCCTCTGGTGCCATGTAGATGATTGAAGTAATTTGCAGTAGTGGGCTGATGAAATGTTGTTGCCGCAGGATTTGAAATTATGTCCTTCGTTCAATTGGACAGTTTGATGTGTGTACCAGTAAATTTGGTTCGTGACTGCAGTAATAAAATTTAATGAAAATAGGATCAGCAGACAGGATCAAAAGTTTTGGTCCGCAGGATCGCCATGTAGAGGTTTGGTCCTTTATATTCATCAAGCAGCAGGTCTGCCGTGTCGTAAGGAAACAGAGAATGAATTAACGTGAAACACCTAACACACGATCACATCGCTCAGCCTGCTGATGTGAACGCGACAAATTATATTTTTAAACAGCCCCTTTGTGAGGGCTAATCATTAAGCTTAGTCAGCCGGAATGATTTGGTTGAGATGCAAAACACAACAGGTTTGGTTCATGTATGCTCTGCATCTGTCCTTTATTGAAAATATAAGGGTATTTATACATTTTGGTTTAACTGACTCTTCCATGACTCCGCCCCGTGTATTTCCAGTCAAAACCCGGAAAAGTATAAAGGCAGCCAATCAAAGTGATTGCTGACCTTGCAGAATGCATTACAATGCGACTATATTGTTTACTCATTAGGTTGCAACACTTGTTATTTTTAGAGTGCATTGACCGTGTTGTTTGCACATATTGATTGCAACATAGAAAATATTATTATTGAATTTCGTCTCGTTTGTAATGCGAAACTCTTTTGTGTATGTCGCTTTGCTTATGTATTCTTGTGTGGTCTTTACAAATGTGACTAATTCATGAATTTGCTTATTATAATTTATGAGTGCTTGGTAAGTGGCATTTAGGTAGGACCACTACAGAATAAAATAGCTGCTCCGAAATCTTTCAGGTTGCTCTTCGTCCCATATGCGGCAAAAATGGATCTTATCGCTAAACAAAATTTGGCTCGAAATCATCGAATCTTTCTGGAACTTTCCAAGAGCCCATAGAGCGAAGCGAGGTCGTTTGGTAAGGTCAGGCGTATTCAGTCTTCAACTGTGTTTTGTTAGCTTTCATTTTAAGATTTCGACGTAAAATGCGCCAAGTCTTTCCTTACGTCAGTCCGAGTTGCTGCGAACGGCGGCGAATCGACTCTCCACGGTGTTCGTGTTTCATCACTGCGTGCTGGACGTGGTCTATACGTTCGAATATTATCCAATAATGAGTTCTGGGTCTCAAGATGGGTCATGGTGCTGCGAATAGCGCGAAACACGTTCTTTACAGAACGTGAATTTTCTTAATAGAGTTGAACAGCTGTAAAATGGCATACAATACTGAACAAATCCAACCCAACATGGCAACTTGACACGACTCACGTGTGATTTGGCAAAAAATGTTACTGAATAAGTACCTCTATTTGGATCACCCGTTATAACCTGGCGTGTGTTGGGAAATGCTTATAAAATGGCACACATCGATTAAATTTTTAAATAGTCCATTGGCTGGACAGTTTCTTGAATGGAGTCCTATAGAAAGTTTATGTGGACATTTTTGGCGATTTGTTGCAACAGCAATAAGGGTTGTGTTTAAATAAAGTAGACCATTGTCTTCTTCCTATCATAATATTATTTCCGTTATTTTTTATAATTTACCTGATTTCAAAATTGCTTTTCTTAAAATCAAAATAAGTTCAGTTACATATATGTACCTACTATTTTTATGAAGTTTGTACTTTTTAAATGAATTTCTTGCATAAGGCAGTATGCACCACGAGCACTACTAGTTTCGTAAACACAACTGTAAAAGCTCATATATATGTTATGTATGTGTGTATGTAAAGTTACAAATAATTTAGCATTGTTTACTCGCGCCTTGGCGTACATTTCACACCTTCGGTTTCACTATCCGTCGTCATCTCCACTTTAATCTCCGTTTCAATTTGAGTGGCAGCTGGGAAGGGCTTTAAAATATGAGGTATTGTAATGTAATGTACGTATGTATATGTATGTGTATGTGTTTAGTACTCGCATGAAGCGTAATTAAAATGGTTAAAAGGCCATTTTTACGGCCATGCCCTGTTGACATAAAATGCTTTGGCGTACTAAAGTCGTCGGCAGTCGGTCGCGTGTGCTTCTCTTGCAGTTGATATTAGGTTGTTAGTGTTGTTGCTTTGAAGACAACATGCGAATTACACAGAAGCATAATAAACAACTGAAATAATAAAATAATATAAAAGCACTTGTGGAAATAAGTAAAAAAAGATGAAAAAGCATAACCAAAGTTGTAAAATGTGAGATCACTGACTTCGGTAGACTTCTGCTTTCATTTGCACGTAAAAATGTCTTCATATGAATACACACTCAATAGGTTAAGCAAATATTATCACATGCCTATTTGAGAAAACTATAAATTTTATAAGCGAGTTCAGTTTGGTTTACTTTTCGTTTCAACCCTGTGCGCCTTTGTCATAATTTGGTATGCCTTAACATTTTGACATCCCGTGCAAGTAGGCACAATGAGAGATATGTTGGCCTCAAGTGAAAGCACTCAACAAAGAAAAAATTTTCAGTGTATCATGAACAAATAAATGTTGTGATATTTATAAGGCATAATCAAGCGATGATAAACGAGAAAACTGCTTTTTTATGCTCACTTGAGAAAATCCGTGTTTACTTTAAAACTTCGTACTTGGTTAAGTGTACCAACATTGCGACATCTTCGTGATTCGTACAATGTATGTACATAAAAAGCATTTTTCCGGGACGCACAATTAAATTGAAGAGGCTTTGAATACACTGTTGTTGTTGATTATTTTGAAAATTCCCTTAAAATAACATACTAAGAAATGCTAGACTTCAAGTTCCAAAAAGTCTTGGATTGGATATATCTGGCACTAGGAATCTTTTCAGCTTTTTATAAATAATAAATACGGTTTTTTTAATATAACCAGAGCATGGGAATGATTTTCAAAAAGCCGTTTTTCACAGTGTACTCACAAGCATACATACTTCACGCACGATCACGTGCCGGAAAACCACTCACATATCCTCACACTTAACCCATAACCACCGCACTTAAAGTAGTGTGGTAAGTAAAGTGATTCCATGAATCGCTTTACATCGACTGTCAGTTGCATTACAACTGAAATGTACACTATACTCCATCCGCGAAAACGCATTTCACGCACTTTCCGCGAAAAACTTGTTTTCATTTGACTTGTGCAGACTAAAAAACTCTACTCTAATGTGGTTAGACTTACTTATCGACATGGAAATCGATCATGAAAATGTATATTGAGGAAAAAGAGCGAACAGCATTTTAAATAGTTGACAGACAAGCTGGTATCTTGATCAAAAAGAGGAGACACAACATGCACGGGCCTGCAGGAAAAACTAAGTTCGAGTGCAAACGATAAAATGTGGTTCATAAACCCTTAGTATTTTGCAAATAAGTTTGCGAAAGTAATCAGTGGAAGAAAGAAGAAGCATAACGGGTACACAATTATTCAAAATTGCCGAAATGTGTTGTTAAAATCCTGAAGATATTTCTTAATATATACATATGTATATAGCATACTTGTTTCCAAATTGAAGTTTGATCCAAAGTTACCATTGGTGCTGAGTTAAACATATATATCAAATAAATCGCAACTGCTTGGATCCTCATGTTAATATTAATAATCTACTATAAGTGGTTTCAATAGATCGCTGCAACAAGAAGGACAGAGCTTGAAACCATATTTTTGATAATAGGAACTTCCTATAACTCCTTCTTTATAATTAATCGAATCTTTGGGACTTTATTCTGCGGCTCGACTTCTTTAGACCACTTTAGTTAGAGTATATCGTATAAATATTGTATACTGATTTAAAGCATGACAAATGAAGATATTTTCAGTTTTGTAAGAACATTGGTGTAAAATTAAAATTATTTTGAAATTTTATTTTGTTACAAAAAAACTTGATTAATGGGTGTTTTTAACGTTTCAAGCGATTTAGGTATTATGCTCGTACATATGTACATATGTACAATTTTCTGATTTGTGGGCTTTCGGTTGAGACACACTCCTCTTTCAACAATAAATTTGAAAAAAAAATTAAACATTTTCATTGCTTTCCTATGTTCCATTGCACAGTTACTTATATAAGTATTTATATACAAGTTATAAAAAATTTCACTCAATGCGCCGCATGGACAGCAGGAAAAACAAATCGTCATCAACGAGAAAAATAAAATAAAAACGGTTTTATCGGCAACAGTCAGATTGGAATTAGAGTATTGCCTGCACTAGGCGGTGTGTGATGTAACCTCGTGTCAATATAATTTCCTACGTTTGAACAAACGCGTAAAAGCCCAGCTCAGACACCAGAAGAAGATGTAATCACTAATAAATGTCATAATTTGATACTGAGATTGTAAAATTAGCGTCAGTTGATGAATGTGAGGCTATAAATAATGATTTTAGACTAAGAGAAATTTAATGCAGGTAGGTGTGATGTATAAAGAAAGTTTATTTACTACAGTGTGAGGATTTATGACTTTACGAGTCATAATTACTTGTATAACCAAACATAAAACCGATTCATTATACATTCTTTTGAAGAGATATAAACGATTGAAATACGGCTTTGGCTGGGTTTTAGTTCAAACGAATTTTTCATGAGATTGAGTCAGTAGTAAAAAAGTGCTGTCTTCGTTTTTCTAAGTTAGCTTCCAAAATCAAAATATTTCTCTTCGCAGGCCAAAACTTAGCTGACTTCAAAAATTATTAATAATTATGGTATGGAAAAAATTAACAATTTAGACATACCTGATATAACATGATGTCATATAATACTTCGTTTAGTTTGTGTATTGCATGAGAAACCGAACTGAGTGAGGAAATATTGATACTTTAAAATACTCTAAAATTTATTCTTTATATCATTGCTTTGGTAATCTTCTCATGTACATAATCTAAACTATTTTGAGGTCTAAAACACGAATTTTGGAACCTTTACTTCGTATGGAAACGGTACAAGCCAGAAGTATTTAAGTCAGCTCAACCTGTCCAGCAAATCACACTTACTATTGTGATCAAATTGAAAGGTGAATTTTTTCCATTCCATCTGTTTCATAGTAATTATACTTATGCCAACGAATTTTCCAGTCATCATAGCACTTGGAAAAATCTTCCGTTATGATGGTCATTATAGCCTTCTTCGAGCTTTTATATCCTCAATTGAGTCAAAACGGTGTCCTCGGAGTGGCCATATGAATTTACTGAGTAGCTAGAAGTTACACGAAGATAAATGAGGCGAATGCGGTGGTTGCGGCACGATATTAGTTTTTGGCGTCATGAGCACGAATAACCAATGCAGTATGAGATGGTGCATTTTCGCACTTCTTTGTTCCGTAAAATCAGACATAGTAAAAATCGAAGAACTCACTTTTAGAGCCTCACAAAACGACGCGTATCTTAAATACAAATGAATATTTTGACTTGAAATTTAGCATGGATGTCAATAAGAGTACTACCAACTTACGGAAAAAAAATTACCGATTCAATTACCGAAGTATAAATTTTTAGGGAGAGCTTGAGAACTAAAGTTCTCTAAAGATGAATACTACTAGCACTGAACTCTTCATTTAGTCGGTTCTCATTTGTGCGTTGTGCATAAATAATGCGTTGTAAATGTCGCATATTAAGGGCAGTACAACTTTATAATATAATTGAGTGCAATATTTTTGTTTTTTTTGAATACGAAAAAGCGTGGAGATATTTCCAATTTTTATCATCTAATAAATATACATAATATAAAAGTTTTTTTTTTTTTCAAATAATTAAAAAAAAACTAAGCACACAAAAAACAGTTCCAGCTCTGATCGAGAGAACACTTCACCAGCCGTGGCTTGGACTAACCTTAGCCTAACTAGAATACCGTAAAAGTTTCATGAAATATCGTAAAATCATTCTAGTTGTCGGTCTCGCTATGTCCGCGCTTTTCGATTAACAAATTAATAAAAAATAATGATCACTTGAATTGCTCCTTATTACAAATTAAAAAAACAAAAAAATAATAATATTATATTCACTTGAATTGCAAAAGGGTTATAATCTTTATAATTGATTAGCTATTTGTCGTTTTAAAGTAGAGGAAAGTAATGCTTGTAGTTGGTTCTGTGTTTTTTTCTTTGCTATAATAAATATGTGTATGCAGAAGACTTGTACATAAGTTGGGCTGTGGTGGAGTCTAAAATAGTAAGTTCATTGTGGTCTCTTCTAGGTCAAAATTATAGCACAATGGTAGGAATTCATTCCAATCGTCTTGACTCCGATAAGATTTTAGAAATTAATGAAGCTAATCCTTCGGATGAAGCCAATGACAGTGATATTGAAGGAGGATTGCGAGGACATATCGAACAGTAATAATAGCAGAACTCGGGAACAATATTTGGATAATATATTAAAAGACGAAAATAGGAAGATATCAGTATAGCAATTGAAAACAATTGTGTGGTTAAAATTTAGGAAATAAACACCTTTATGGCCACTAATAACAGTTCATGCAATAATACTGAGCTTAATCGAAACTGGAAGCTAAAGCCGTACCTGAAGAACCAGGATTTTTTGAGTCATTTATAATGCCTACAGAATATTTTTTATCAATTTATTTTGACGATGCTATCTGAGATATAATATTCCAATCAAATTTATATGTTAGCCAGAAGCACAAAGTTATAATTTTGAAGAAATATGAGTATTATGCTTCTTTTGGCACCAACACTTGGCTACCACAAATTTCGAAGGTTGAAGTATTATTGAGTAGAAGTGAAGATTTCTATTTACCAACTATTAGTAAGAATGTGACTCGCAATAGGTTTGATGAAATTTTGAGTAGCTTACCAGTTAACGATAACTCGGTATGATCGGAAGATAATAAGGATAGACTCTACAAACTTCGTCCTATGATAGCTGGCTCCAATAAAAAATTTAGACAAGTAGACAATGGAACTCTCTAACCTTCCGTGGTGAATAATGATATATAAAGGATCAAATGTTATAAAACAATATTGTCCAATAAAGCCCATTAAAAGGGAATGTAAAGTGAAGTGATTGGCTGATAAACATGGTTTTGTAAAAAAATTCTCTGTCAATCAATGTAAGGATGAAAAATTGGAAAATAGGTATACATGCTTTAGTCTTGGAGAAAGAGTCGTGTTATCAATGACTGAAGACGAATGGGGAAAAACATGGTTTTCTTTTAATAACTACTTCACATCAGTTCATCTTCTTGAAAAAATAAAGACGAAAAGAGTATTAATAATCACTTAATTGATGATAAACATTATAGATTATTTTCTACTGACAAGTGGATGAGATATATGTTTGGCAATCCCCATGGATCAGGATTTACGACCATTCTATGAAGATATCAAAAAGGCATTGTTAACAATGTTTATTGTCCAATAGTTGTAAAAGACTTCGTTTATGGGTGGAATTGATCAAGCCGATCAACTGCGATTTGCTTATGGCCTTGACAGGAAATCTAAAACTTGGTGGCATCGAACTGCTAGGAGTTGCGTTCGTCAATAGTTATGCGATTTACTGTGAATCGTTTGCGAAAGTACGATTCATCAATTCAGGAGATCTGTTATTTTGTAGTTGACGACCCAAAAATATGTCATCTAAGACAAAACTGATTGATAAGGTTTTCCCAAATATTGCACAAAATTATAAAGATTATGTTTGGATTGCAAAAAATATTGATATCAATGAAATGAATTTTCAAGTTCAAAATAAGATAACTGGTGAATTGATTACATACAAATCGATTGATTCAGTCACTAACCAAGATGACATTGTTAACTATCGAACGGAATTCTTAAATTCCCTGGAATTACCCGGATTACCACCTCAGAATCTGCAATTAAAAATCGGATCGGTAATAATCATGTTGCGGAATGTAAACCAGCCACGTCTTTACAATGGCACCCAACTTGTGGTGAAGAGATTAATGAATAACGTGATAGAAGCCATAATTTTGAAAGAGATGTACAAAGGCGAAGACGTTTTAATTCGACGGTAAATAATCTATTAATCTTCCCGGCACTCACCTTGTGGTCGAAAAAGGAATTCGCAATGAAATTAAAATACGGAACACGGAGCACGTCTGCGATGTATCGTATCGAAACGAAAAAAGAGGCTAGTGCCTTGTCCGTCGGTCCCTTTTGTTCTTTTTTGTGTAGTGTCCTCATATGTGTTAAATTCGTGATGTTGGTATTGTGTGCGTGTGATGTGGAATGTGATGATGAAGTGGTGTGAAATGAAGATGTGGTGCGCAATGATGATGTGGTGAATGTAATGTGTGTGGTGTGGAAGTGTAATATTGTGAGGGGGGTCTGAGACTCATTTAGCTACACGAATTCCTCTAATTCCGAAAGACATGTTCGACTTTATGCGGTTACTCTTTGTTTTTGGAATAATTTTCATTTATTAATATACCAATTAGAATTCAATAATGACAGTTAAGAAGACAGAACATTGTCTGTCGGGTCAGTTATACTTAATAAAGGAATTAACTTCATTCAGATAAAAAGGTAACAGATATTTCTTGATTATACGACGGCGGTACGAAGTTCGCCAGGTTAGCTAGTTATTTATAAAAGTCCCTTTGCGTACTTATTTCAAGCAGTCCCGATTATGTTACCCACCTAATTTTCACATAATTTCAGACATATTGTATCGATCGGAATGTGCCCAGTAGCTTATCAAACAATCCAATTAATGATGCAAAAACACATAAAACATAAACACAATGAAACCCGAACACACGATGGCGCAAGTAAGCTATCAAACCCGCGCCCACACACAAAAAGTTTCAGGCATAAACGCGATATTTTCGGATAATCGCAAGCACAAAAACAACAATAGCTGCCTTCAATCAAAATCGGCCATAAATCTATTCACTATCTACACTAAATACACCAATAAAGGATTAATAGGCGAAGGTAAAAAATACGTGTAAGTACGTGTGTTTTCTGAACCGAAGACAAAGCCTAAAACGGTTTTCTATTCCGAACATAAATATATATATGTATATGGTGTTCAAAATATGTGCATGTATTTGTATGCGTGTAATATATCAAAAGTCAAATTACTGCCAAGCCATAACGGTATGTACATGTGTATGAAAAATTATACGGGGCAGCGAACGCGCCCAGTCGCCTATAGAAAAAATACCTCAACGCCGTTATTTGCGATTATTGCTAACCCACAAAATAATATTTTTTACACTTTTTTGTTTTCGGTAATTGGCAATATGTGGGCACACACCGAGCACAAATGTGAGTATGTGAGTCAGCGACAGCAACATATGATAATAAAGTACAGAAAGGTATCAATTTGAAAACAGAAATAATCAAAGATAAAATTATTCGCAATAATTGCTCAAACAAAATTTGCTCTTTGTAGCCTCGTGCGATTTTTTGTGGCTTGACAGCGGGTATTGCATGTGCACAGCTTGGCGTGCCACCGCCGAATGCATAAATCACAGCAACGCCGGAGCGGAAGGAAAGCGGCAACTACAGCATTCCAATTCGTTTATTAGATTGTTGGCTTGGCACTAACGCCAGCGTGGCAGCAAATTTGTGGACTAATCGTTTCCAGCTTGTAATGATGCCAAAACTGGAATGAGCCTACTCACTTCAAAGGGAATTTTGTATTGTTTTTTGTGTTTGCTGATACTCGTTTTGGTCGATTGGTAATATTTAATAGAAAAAAAACTTTAATATCGGTGGAGGTGTTGCTGGCTTTCTGCGGATGTTTAAGGCAAATTTCTCGAAAACAGCCGATATCCTTAAAGGTATTATTTCGGTTACAAAATGACGAATGGAAAAACTCTATATGAGAATAAAGTCATCATTAAAAATTGCACCACGGATTTACACTTTATCACTTACCATCAGTGAAAATCTGATCCTCAGTACTTTCTAGTAAAGTGTATGTTGAAATATACCATTAAGCTTGACAAATAGTATTTCTTTTAACAATACACGAACTATATAATATAATGAATTGTGTTCAAAAAAAAGTACATTTAATAATAGACATCGCATCGGCCTTTCCTAGTTGGAACTTCATAACCCAGAAACTACTAGACATCACACATATTGCACGCTCAAAGATGAGATAAGGTTTTGGCTGGCTGTAAAGTGATTTTAACTAAGATCGCGCTTTCGCACAGATGAGATAATGCCTAATGTTTTAAATTAATTAAAATGATATCTCGATTCCTTCAAATTGTTTTCCTAATCGAAATATGTGGGTCGCCCTTTATATTTTGGATTAGATAACAAAAACAAGTATTACCCAATGAAAATCGCTTTATTGTTTATAAAAATATTAACCCCTAAGATCTATACATTTAAGTCAGAATTATACTG
The DNA here is from genome assembly GCA_037783105.1 of Bactrocera zonata. Taxonomy (NCBI): domain Eukaryota; kingdom Metazoa; phylum Arthropoda; class Insecta; order Diptera; family Tephritidae; genus Bactrocera; species Bactrocera zonata. The sequence continues at coordinate 1,398,856 of JBAWJQ010002354.1, forward strand.
TGGATAACTCACCAAATCGACGTCTTAAGTGCTCAAAAATTCAATTTTTTAGTCATTGTTCTAGAAGTCGCATTATCGTGGTGAAGAGTGATCCGTCTTCGGCGGTTTCATGATATTTTGAACGATAACTGGCGAGCTGGTTGCATATAACTCAGAATTTTCTATTTTGTGATGATCTAGTGGTATACTATATATCCAGTTGTTCCAGAAAAACAGGCAACCATTTGCTTGGAAGTGATTCGTAGTCGAAGAGTTCTTGTTGTATTCGGTTCTTCTTGAAACACTTACACAGTCGACTGCTCTTTACTTTCGGGCGCATACGCATAAATCCACGATTCATCACCATTCACAATGTCAAAGATTTGTTCCGAAGCACCGCGCTCGTATTTTTTAACACTTCTACGACTTCGATTGGGCAAGCCTTTGTTTGAGCGATCGACAGATTGTGTGGGTTCCAACGCGATTATATTTTTATTGTCTATGCAATATTGAATGTATGCTGGTCCCACTAATGCCTATAGTTGTCTTTATCTCACGATATGTTACATGAGCATCAATAGTTTCCGGAAAAACAACCTTTCTTAGACGATCTTCCCGAAATTCGTCCTTGAGTGATCTACGACCTCGAATGAATTCACCATACAATCGCTAAACCCTAGTCTTTGATAGAGCAAGTCTGAAGTTGTAGAACATAAACGCGAGAAAATGTTTATGACTTAATTAAATTTTTGGGCCGAGATGAATATTCCAAGTTACTGTAAGCAAAACAAGTAGCGGCCGAATGTGTTAAAATATTATAAGTATGTATAACATCAAAAATTTCAAACTTTAAGATCAAGTTGTCAGTTGCCAGATTGCTACACTAGTGTTGCCAAATTCCAAAATTTAAAAGGTAACCTACGAAACCTTCGGATCTGAGCCCAACCCCGTTTTCCTGTTTTAAGGCGACGGGAGAACCCACAATAGAAAGGCGTTAGAGTTTCGAAGCATAAGGTCAATATTTTTACAAAGTTCATAACGAAATGTAGGAACATTGTTATAATCGATATCGTATATTCTCGATTCTGATTTTTTCTCAAAAACAATAATATTTTGAAAAAAATAAAAAATGTTTTCTTCAAAACCATATGAACTTCTCTGTCTGTTTTTCATATTTTAATAAAAAATTTTTGGTCACATTCTGAGAATTGAAATTCAACTTCTTTACTGGCGTAGACACCGCTTACGTGGTTCCAGCCGAGTTAACACCAGTCATTTCTTCTTTTCGCTATAAATAAGAAATTACAGCTACTTGTATGCCAATTAAAATGTCATTTTAGATATTTAGCTTAGGTAAAATACTAAGTAATGTGAGAACTTTCTTTCAAAGATGTGCTGAATATGAGTACTTCTGTAATGCTGGTTAGGTGACAAGCTGGACTTTATAAACTGATATTTGTCAGTAATTACGGGTAAAGTCGGTGATCAACTTTTATTAGTCTCCATATTTTTATATGCAGACTACGGTATCTCCGTCTTCATTAGATGTTGGAATGTTAGATGCGTCTCATAACGGCTACTGACTTGAGGTTAACTTCATTATTAGTATTTCTCACTTGTTGATTTTATTTTGCAATTATTTGTAGGCATATATATTTAATAATATATATCTTTTCACTCTTTCGACGAAATATCGCCATGCAAGGCAACAGCAAGAAAGAAATTCGGTCGAAACTTCAAGTTTACGTTTGAGAACACAACAAAAGTCACGCATTAATATAATTTGAAAGCAACGAGTACAAAAGCCTAAAGCAATATATGCATAGACATGTAAATATCAGGTGTTTCACAACAGCACTCCGGCCAAGTAATGTGCCATGCAACACAGCAGCACGTGCCACCGGAACGAAAGCCAATTGTGGCAAGCAGACAAAAAGTGCAGACAAGTTCAACACAAAAAGCTGCAGAATTGGGAAATAAAAATCAAAAAGTGAATAAGTGTGAACAGCTTTTAGAATGTGCAATACACTGCCATATAACATACATATATACATATGTATTTATGTATGCTTGTGCGCATGCGATTTCCCAACAAACTGTGTGCATGTAAAATAATATATTATATTTGTGCATGCGCATATAAAAATTGTAATAAATCATGGCAGTTCACAGTTATTAGTCGAGAAATAAAAACAATAGGACCAAGGTACTGAGGAAATCGAATAAACAAAGGCGCAAAAGCATGAGTAAACCGCGGCTTAATGTATTGTGTAAGTAGTTCTGTTTAATGTCGATTGCTTAAGTGCGATTTCAACACATTCAGAGCGCACAAAGCGACAAAGGCGTCAAACGCCACTGACCAATCATAAAACTACTCAGCCACATTCAGTCAGACAAAGTATGGTATATTTCATGCTATTTGCCAGACTCATAAATATGCAGCCAAAGTGTCTGCAGGTCGCTACCGCCACATCGAGCGGAACCAATGGCACTGCATTTAATCGATTTATGTTAACCCTATGATACACATATGTAAATACGTCTGTACGTACATATGTATATAACTCTAGCTTTGTTTTCCTAGCAGACGTCTGATAGACAAAGCATGTTGGCATGTTTGTATGCATTTATTGATTATTAAATACCCACGATTACCCAACAAAAAGCGAAAAAATATTTCCTCAACTTTTAAAAAAATATTCTAAAGTCGGTAAATATTTAGAGTATAGTATATTAAAAGTATGGCTAATTTGAGGATTTTCTCCAGTTAATTTCACAATTTATATAGCGAGTTAAGGTCAAGTTAATATTACAATAGTAATAGCACAAAGTTCTTCGAAATAGCTAACAAACAGGAACTTTTTTCTTTTAATTTCAATGCATTTATGATTCTATAGTAAAGTCAAATGCATGAAATAAAATTTTTTTTATCGTCATTAAAGGACTAGGCTAGCATAAGATTTTCAAAAAGTGGAAAGTACTATTGTTTTTTAGCTAAAGCGTAATGTAGGGTCCAAAACACATTAATCCGGTGTATTGTTGAACAGTTTGGCTTAGTCAACTTCAGCAAATAAATTTTTCTCGACACTGCGTTTTTAAAATCGGTCGACTCAGAGACTATCGGCAGTATATATTTGATATTTTAACTGTACATATGAAGCATTTCTAATGTAGTAAATTATTTACGATTTTTGTACATGTTTATTGCAACTTTTTGTTTTATGTAAAAATAGTTTCTCGTTATTTTTTGAACTAAAATTGAACCTTGTTGTACAAGTTTAAAGAATATATGTATTAAGGTGTGTCATTCCGAGGCAACCTTTTTTTTCAACTGAGAAACAAGCTAAAAACTTTCGAAAATGTGAAAAAAGTCACACAAAAGATGAGCTCTTAATATTAATATTAGGAGGTGCCTTTTTCAAATTTTCTATTTTCCATTTAAATAACATGGAAAAAAATTATTTTTTTTGTGATAGTTATTGTGCGGAGGTAATTATATGTGCACGCGATGGCTGCCAGTAGTGATGGTAAACTCGATCCCGATACTACTCGAGAAACGAGTTTTCTCGTAAAATAATCGATTTTTCGGAATCGATCTTCAGTAGTCGAAGTCGATTACTTATATTACTGATTACTTATATTACTGACTACTGAAGATCGATTCCGAAAAATCGATTATTTTAATATTAAGTATGTATACCTTCCGTATGTAAGTATGTAGTTTACTAGCAACTCTTATGTAGATTAAGATCACATTTTAATTTGTTTCAGGCGGCATGAGTTTAGTAGTATTTCGCTAATTTTCAATTCAATTTCTCAAACTTGATTTTAATGTAATCTATGCTTGTAAAACGACGACCTCTTAAGGTGGTCTTTATTTTTGGAAATAGACAAAAGTCACACCGAACCATGTGTTGCGAATATGGAGACTAGGTCATCGTTATTGGCCAAGAACTTACGAATAAATTCTTCGATCGTTTCTTTTTAACAAACGACAGCCAATCTCATAAAAAATTGTCAAATTTAAGCTATTTTTCCGATCAACAACAAGGCATACGAAGAATTTTAAGCATGACTCTTCTACATTACTAACTATACGATACAGCCGGATATATACTTGTACATATGTACATTATATTCATCTTACTATAGCCGGACTTGTTTATTAAAACTGCGGACGTAAGCCAAATTAAAAGAAAGATTCGAGAGTGGTAGAACCTGTATTATTTCCGTGTGAAATTTGATCTCCGTATATCCATTAGTCTCCATTTGGCGGCTGTATGTTTATGACTAGAAAACGTTTTCTGTCAATTTTTATCATGGAAAAAATATATCAACAAATATGCTTCAAATTTTGTGTTTTCGATAGAACCATTGAAATGTAGCAAACGTTTTTGAGGAGTGGGTTTATCAGTATGACATCAAAACTGTCTTATTATGTATATGGCGAATTGTTCTCTTAAAAAAAGTTCAAACAGAAATAAGGAAGAAAAAGGCACTGCAGGCCATTCCTGCCGACGCTTATAACAAGTGTATAAAAATTTGGATTAATAGTTGTCATAGTTGTACTCGCATTGGCTCAGAAGCCTACTGAAGGGGTATTCTACTCTAGAAATCAAATTTTGGGCAGTTTTTTGAATTTTATTTAAAAAAAAAAACCAAAAATATTTTTACTATCCATTTTTTATGGTGTTTTTTTTTTTGTTGATACCTTAAGAATACAGAAAAAAAATTTTACAAACAAATAGTAAAAATTAAAATAATTGGAGGGGGAGAGACAGTTGTAAAAAAAAAATGGCGCATCCTGGTGACATTGATCCTGACTCTCCTGGTAGTCTGACAAAAAAAAAATAATCAAAAGAAATTCTTAATCAGTAAGGATGCTGTTATAGTCCGGGAACACGAAAAAATTTTTTTTTGAAAAATGGCGACTGCCTCAAAATAAAAATCATTTTTTATGCTTTTTTTTGAAATTCCTGAATTTTTTTAAAATATTAAAAACAAAAATTGTGACACGATGCTGGTAGGAACGATAAAGGATTATATAAAGAAGGTTCTCACAAAATTTCAAGTAAATCAGTTGTATAGAACTTGAGATAATGCCGGTACCGTGTGGAAAAAGTAGTTTCGAGAAAAACGCGTTTAAAGTTTAGAAGACAATTCTAGTGAACACGGACGCCACCTCACAAAATCGGCTGTATCTCCGAAAATAAGTCGAATTTTGAAAAATCCTTCCAAGGTCATATTTTTGAAAGTCTAAACTTTAAATATATGAAAAAAATCGAATTTTTCAAAATTCTAGAGTAGAATACCCCCTAAAGGCGATAATAAAGGTTAAAGATCAAAATACGTGAAAATGTAATATCTTTGTTAGTCCGGTCATATTTGGCAATGGTATACACTAAAATATTAATATTTCTTTAAGAAAAATATCTTATTAAAAAAAATCAAATATTAAATCTTGAATGATTGATTAATTAATAAAATTTTAAAGAAGCACTCCCGAATTTGAATTCATAAAATCCATTCGGGTTGTCTTATTAAATAATATAATACAATATATTTAAAATATTCTCCCTAAATGTCAAATCAAATGGATTAAAATTCTACGGGATAGAGCGTTCGGTCTACAGCCAAGCAGCACTGCGGGCGTTGTCGACGCCACTAAATAATTTTCTTCGTCGTTAGGATTCGCAGAAAGGCTTTAAGCTCACTAGAAAGGAAGGTGTAATATCACAGAGCAGAAAGAAATCAATAATAAACTGCCAGATAACGAAGTAGATGAGGCGCAAATATGATACAACTAGAACCCTGAACTTACTATATAGGTCCAGGAATAGTATATTCAGGCTACAGCAACTCTAACGGTGCATTGGCCATTTTGAGAATACGCGCTAAACGTGGGTCTGTCCTATTACAATATTTGCCACAGCTGCACCCAAGAAGGGAATACGGGAACAGTCTTCCACTTTCTCTGTGAGAGCTCAACTCTAGCACAAACCAGACACAGAATATTAAGAACCCATCAGGCACCAAACCTTGAATGGCTGTTGACAAAAAGCAAGGCGGATATAAGGAGTTTCAAAGTGATTTGAGAGCAAAGATGAAATGAGATAGCAAGCTTATAGAGGTTTGATGATAGATCACCAAAATTTGGTGGACACGATTTCTCGTTATGTTCTCGTTTGAGTTATGCTGTTCATGGAAAGTAAAATTTTTTTTTGAGACGTCAAGGGAGATGAGGGACCAATGGCTAAAATTTCGGAAATTTAGAATCAAAATTTTACAAAACATTATTTAAGTTTGTATCTTTGAAATGCTGAATTTTGAATTTTTGAATTCCAGCTTGCCCCCTAGACTTAGGATTTGCAAGCTTGATATATGTATATAATAGACATTGAGAGAATAATAGTTAAGTTCAAGTTGGGTATTGTTGTGGAAGTTGGGAGTTTACTAAGAGCAAAATTATACTTGAATTGAAATTGAAAGCTATTCTTTATTAATTCCTGACATCAATATTTCGATTTTTTAAATAATTATCGCCTACATTTAGGATCTAAAATAGTGAATGTGTCTAGCAATGATCACGGAGAGGTAATAATAGTTTCACATTTAGTTATAGTTATACTCTCCCAGAGTTTGTGACAGTTATTTTTACCATCAGGGTTGACTTTGTTCCTTAGGAATCGGTTAATGAGAGATATTCGTATATCAATAAATATTAAATAGGATTACTTCGCTGAGCATTTGATTCGGTATTATATTTCAGAGCATTAATTTGACACTACATATACTTAACACGTCTTCAATATATGCTTATTGTTCATCTTCATTGAACCAAGTATTTCATTATTGTTGTTAAAAAGTATGTAAGTAATTGCTACCCTTCTAAAGCTTGAATAAAACCGAATTTGAAAATGAATGTCTCGTCTCCAGTTTGTCATTTAGTAAATAGTTTTGGCTTAAAAATGCGCAATTTTATTTGATTGCTAACGAATTCGGAATTCTTCAACAAAATATGCTAAGAAGCCGTGCCACACCACAAAAGAATAACATAACGAGCCAAACGAATTTATTCAACTTTGTAACAACAATACGCTTATTGGTGCACCCACCTAAAAAGGGGCACGAGAAAACTAAAATGCCACCAAAGAGAGTGGCAGATGCCAGCAGTTGCTTTAAAGTACGAAGGAGCCGCATGCCACACCTAACCCAGCGCTTGTTTGCAACATAATTGCAATAATTCAGTAAAAATGCTTGGAGCGAGCATTCGGCTGTGGGAATTAGAATGTAGCTTGTGATGAGGTTTTTGTTGAGAAGCCGCTCTAAGGCCTTAAATTCTCACAATTTGGCAATCACGATCGTGCATCATCGCGCAACTTGCCACTCACATGTGAACGCTATCGCTTTGACATTGACTTTTTCGCCTGCAGCACCGAAAAAGGAGATGCACACAACGATCGTGTCTGCGGATTAAAGTCAAGAATTAGTTCTAAATGTTGGCATTTATGGTGGCAAATGGTGATCGCGCGTCGGTGTGTGTCCCACCAACAAACGCTGCCACTTAAAACGATGCCGTGCATCTTTTGCTTCAACCAACTTTGTCATGCGACTGTCGAGCCATAAAGGTCACATAAATCTTGAAGCTGTTGTCGTGTCGCCTGGGGCATGCATGTTATCTGTGGCATGCCACGCGTGGCACATAAAACATAAATTGACAATAAAAATTAAATAATAAAAAAATCAGAAAACTGACGAATCCAAAATTAACATTAACTCTTTCAAAGTGTTCTTGGCCGCGAATATGTTTGTGCTCGCGCCGTTGTGTGTGTGACTACAGTTTTTATTGACGATGACATGATGCATGTTGCATGTTGTGTGCATTTAAAGTTAAATATGTTGCATTTACGAGCAAAAAAGTTAACCTTACGCGCTTGACATTGGTGGCAGCAAACACACAACGCTTGCATTTGTCGTTTGTCCGTGCATTTTTAGTGTCCAATCAAGTGGCATAAATCCAATTACTCAATGGGGCCCAAGCGGATACTTGGCATTAAACTCTTTGCCACCAAAGTAAACGAAAGCATAAATACTCGTATCGGCAAATGCTTGTTTACATATCTGCATATTTTTGCTATTTTTAGTGTGAGTATGTGTGGCAGCGCTTTATCGCTTCTAACTGGTAGCTGCAACTTGACCTCTTCCTTCATGCCTTGACTTTGTGCGTTGTATTTTCATGTCGTGCCGCGCTGACCGTCAGCGACGAAGCATTGAAATTGGAAAAAATTACAAAACTGAACAAAAAAATAAATCGCAGTAAAGGTAAATAAAAGACATAAAAACTCGTCTAATTGCCTGCAACACCATAAAATACAACACTGTGCGCGCAAATTAACAAAACCAATGGCATATAGTCACACAGACCACAAAAGTAAATCAGTTCACATGTGCTTTCATGCATTTAGGCTTCGCGCATGCGCCGCTCACACTACTCACTCGCGCTAATCGTACAAGTCAAATTCATAGGATTTCCCGCAGCACGAATAAAAACGACGAACGCTTAGCGATCACAATCGCGCGCCGTCGCATTCGCGCTGCAAGTTCGTATTAACTTGTTTGCTCTTAAATTAAAACAGTTTTATCTCTGCCACAATCGATCGATCGCTGGATCGTTTATTATGATTAGCGTTGAAGCCATGAATTAACTTTGATATTTCTATTTGCGGTAAGCCGCTCCAACACATAGTACATACGAATGTGTTCGTTTTTATACCAAAGACATATACTCGATTACATACATTTTGTTACCGTTTATCTTGAATTACGGTATACTGAGAAAAATTGCTTCGGTTCTCATGTGTTAAACTGGGAATTTAAAAGGTCAATTTTTTGCATCAGAATATCACGAATATTGATCATTTGCGAATTTTATAGCTGCTTCTGCAAAAGTTTTGGGCTTTATTTATCTTAGTAACCCAATATCTTTCAGAGTAGAACCCTAAACCCCCTATGTATGTAAGATGTATCCAATGTAAGAAAGGTGCGAAGGTCGCGGGCAATTGCTCTCAGGTCCGGAGTTCGCACAGAGGCCCAGTGCTGTACAACAATTTTTTCAATCATTCACGTTTATAATGAAAATTGAGACCCAGAACTCTTTACCGGATAATATTCGACCGAATAGATCAGGTCCAGCATACAGTTAAGAAAATATAGCAGCAGTAGCTGAGAGTGTACTCGAAGACCGTCGAGATCTTAAATTGAAATTGAACTGAAACCGCTCGACTGTCCCAAGCGACAACCCTTGGGCTCTTGAAAGGTTTCAAAAAGATACGACATTTTCTAGAAAAATATTGTTCAGCGATGGCGAACATTTCTGGCTCAATGGGTATGTAACCTGAAGATATTCAAGAGTTGCGATTTTATTCAGAAAAAACAAAAGTTTGGTATAGTTTGTTGACCGGTGGAGTCATCGGTCCATATTTCGTCAAAAGTTATGCCGATGAGAACGTAACCGACAATGGTGGTCGTTATCGCGTCAAGGTAATCGATTTTTTGATGTCTGAAATTGAAGCCCGTGATCTTGGCGACATTGACGGCGCCCCTTTCCACATATAGCATCAATCAACGGATTTATTAAGAAAACACTTCGGTGATCAGATAATTTCTTATTTTGGGCCGGTCGATGGGCCACCAGGATCGCGTAATATCGTTAAGGTTTTCCCCGTAAAGATATGTAAAGTCTAATGTTTATTTGGACAATCCCGCTTCGATTCTGAGCTTAGAGCAAAACATCACGCAAGTCGTTCGCCAGTTACCAGTCTAAATGCTGGAATGACTTTTCGAAAATTGAACTCAACGGATGGACTATCTGAGACGTAGCCACGATTAACATTTTAAAAATATAATCTTTAAAAAATAAATGCCAAAAATTATTATTTCGAATGTTAATAAACATTACCCATTAAATTGGAAGTTTCTGTGTTTTTTCTTAAAAAAAAAGTAGGAAACCTCGAGTGATCCACGATCTTGGGTGGTTGTTGCTCTAGCATCTAATATTTTAAGTGCCTTGTCTAAGCTGATATTTTACCGTGATTATGGTACTGGGTACTTTCTACATACACCCCGTGACATACAATTCAAATGATGGATTCCTCTTTAAGCGCTTATAGTTTTCAATTTGAAAGTTCATACACTGGGTGAGATCACTAAAAATTAAAAAATAGCCACTAAATTTTCATAATCGTTCGAGTTCGTGTCTTTGATCTAAACTTTTCCTAGCATAACTTGAGGAATTTTCAACCATGGCCTATAATATCCTAATTAAAAAAGAAGAAAAGAACAGTCAGATCAGATCAGAACAGTATTTGATTTGGTTTGATTTGAAAACTTTGTTTTAACATGAAACGTTCTCTTAAATTTACTGCCTAAATATATTTTCAAGTTCTACGAGGACTATTTAGTCTGAGCCATCTAAAGGTGTGTCAGGGGCACCAGAGGAAGGTTTTCCCTTAAGCCAAATTCAAACGATAAACGAGTGTGCCTGTCTACACCGTCTCAGCTGCTAGAAGGAAATAACTTTAATGCTTATTGGAACTGGGATCGAACCTAGGAGAAATAATTGTGTACCCACAAGCATCATTATAGCATCACTACCTTATGTCTATGTACATATGTATGTATAATTTATTCATAGAAGCTATATTTCTCATAGTCTTCTTAGTCTTTTCATACTTCTTCCAACGGAGCAAGAAAATGTGTAGTAATCATTATACAACCGCTATAAAGTAGTTATGCAAGCGCTCGTCTAAATCTGGTGCAGAGTCTGCTACAATAAAGTTGTTCGCTGTGATTTCATATAAAGCATGGAAGTGTGTACATGTAGACATACTTCAATAAGTAATAATGCTTTTGTTTGAGAAAGAATAAAATTACATTTTATTTCAGATTAATTTGACGATAAATGCTGTTATTTATTATTTCAATAAAGTTTAATAGCCGTCCATTGAATATGAGTTTGCTTTTAGCCCGCGATTATGGACATACTCGTATGTGAGTGTGTTTGTGCGTCCACTTGAACGCTGCATGCTACAGAAACTCATTTATAATTAATGCATAAATTACGCAAACTCTCTTTTCATTCTTTGTTCTTTTATTGTTGTTTTTTGTTGTGTTTACACTTTGGTACTCTGCTGAATAATGCATAACTTCTGCAATGCCACGGCATCACCGCTTTTGTTCTGCATTGGTACGAGTACTTTGCGAACAGTTGCCACATTTTTGATGTGCTGCTCATTAGTCACGTCAAAAATCACGTTCCATGTGAAGTGCATAAATTTGTTGTTGTCGATTTATGAGTGCATATTTGCACACATACCAATCAACCGCTGCGCAAGCCAGAAGTACTCTGCTTCCCAAGATCTAGATTAAGTTCGCCTTTGGCGGTTCGGCTGCTAACTGACTAACTGCTCACATGCTCATGCATTGCTGGCCGCTGATGGTTTCCTTGCTCCATTTGACAGTTTGCGATCTTAATGATTGCTACAAGTTGTTGAATAAAATGTTGATTGCTATCGACATTACTCGTAATTTACATTCATACATTTATTCATAGCCAAAGAGCATTTGCAGCGAGACCTTAATTGGCATAACTGCCAACTGTGCTAATGTTTTACACATTTGCTAATGATTCTCAAGCTGCAATTACCGTTCCATGTCGCAGTACTGTTGCGCAGTTCCTTTGGGAATTGTTTGTAATGTGAACTGGATCTTCTCTGCGTATTTTGTTGATTTTACTGTGTACTGAATGGTCAATTCCTTCTTTTCTCGAGAATGTTAAAGACCAAGGAAGAAGGAAAGAATATATAATTATTTGGGCAAATTGAAGTTATATACAGGTATATTATATACGATCATAAAAAATGACAAGCTTTGGTTAAACCGTACAAATTTGGTGTATCATCTAATATATATCTTCATATCACATATCTTTAGCAGTTCATAAATGAATACGCGCTTCGGAATAAAATAATTTTGATGTATTATTTTACAAACAATGATATGCCTCGTGAAGGATAGAGCCATGTGTAGAAGTTCACGCAAATTAAGAGAGTTCTCTGAGCGCCATTCATTTGGAAGCTACCAGAAACGATACTTTTACGACTTCCGGTGTTAGACCAAGCATCTTCGGCATACATGAGGAATGTGCGGTCCCTTAATTGGGAAGGTGCCGTTGCCCAGCTGGTTGATGTGCCCGTAAGAGTAGAGATTGACATCACCGCCGTCCAAGAAGTGCGATGGATGGGACATAGACTGAGACGAGTAGGTCCTTGTGACAAGAAGAAAAAGATGTGCTCCGTAAAAACAAATTAACTTACGGTAGTTGCAAAAACGACGATAGAAGTGTTCGGGCAAATGTGGTGTTAGTTAGTGTGCAGAACTTAGTGGGATTAATAGTTTCTTTTGGCAATTCTAAGTAATTATAGATTTCTTTAAACAGTTTAGTATTGGTGAATTTGATTCTTGTTATCAACCTCTGATTTTGGTTTTATGGCAAAATTCGTTCAAAATAGATCGCATATGACTTACTTTACAGGACTTTGTGAATATAACGCCCCTGGTGGTGTCATCTATGTGTCGACTGGTGCGTTAGCATCTGACCAGTGAGAATTTTATGACATTTCATCGATTGGAAGTGAAGTTATTATGTTTTAAGTGTCAGTATGTTTGTGATATCGGTGCGAAAATGAGCTTAGAACAAAGAGTCAAAATTAAATTTTGTTTTAAAATTGGTAAAACTTTTACCGAAACGTTTCAATTGATGAAACAAATTTATGGCAATGATTGCCTATCCCGTAGCAGTATGCACGAGTGGTTTCAACGTTTTTAAAGTGGCCGTGAGGACACAAATGACGATCAACATGGGGGTCAATCAAAATCCGTGATCACCGGAAATTCCATTGAAACTGTGCGTGAATTCATCAAAAATCAGCCGAAATCATCATTGGAATTCATGGAAATGGAATTGAATGTCTCCAGAACATCGATTAATCCCATTTTGACCGAACATTTGGGCTTACGAAAGGTGTGTTTGTTTGTTCTGCACAAATTGACTGACGACCAAAAATTGCTCAGAAACCAATATTCGAAGGACGATTATTTGACCAAAACTCACATTTTAACCATTAACCATTCTCCGTATTCACCTGATATGGCACCGTGTGACTTCTTCCTTTCCGGAAAAATGCATTTGCTCATGAAAGGAAAGCGTTATGCAGACGTAGAGGCCATTCAAAAGGCTTGCACCGGCATACTGGTGGTCATACCGGCCAACGAGCTAAAACACTCGTTCGACATGCTTTTGGACCGTGCGAAAAGCTGTATTGAAGCAGAAGGATATTATTTTGAATAAAATAAATTGATATTGCCGAAAAAAAACATTTGTTCTTTTTCTTAAGTCCTGTTTACTTTGGAACGCACCTTGTAGGTGAAAAAAAGCGAGACTGTTGGAATTGTGAATAGTGTTTATCGTGCTGATACTGTAAACGCCACGAATGTACAAAGATGTACCACGCCCTGGAAGACTAGAAACCGTCGAGTCCGATAGTCATTTAAGCATTGTTACGTTTAACAGAAACAAAATGTTCCATTAAAACCGTGTGGAACCATTTATATTATATAAGACTCGATGTATGGGTGCCAGTCGATTTAAAGCAAAGGGCCTCATGCACCGAATCTCCATGTGCGATTCGCTGGTATATAGCAAGAAAATTGATAAATTTCTGAAACGGATGGTTATTGGTGATGAAAAGTAGTTCACATACGAAAACGTCCAGCGAAAATGGTCGTGGTAGAATCGTGATGAACCAAAGAAAATGGTAGCCAAGTTAGAATTGACGGTCAGGAATGTTTGGCTATGTGTTTGTTGGGTTCGGCAGAGCTGTACCCGTCTGTCAACATTTGTACTATCGGAAAGAAGCAATCGCCTTGATGAGGCCAGCTTTGGCTAATATGTAACATGTATAATATAGTAGTTTTGTTCACTTAACGGTTGTACGTACGTATCACCTAAAACTAATCGAGATATATGTATGTAGAGTTATATATATATAAATGATCAGGGTGACGAGAAAAGTTGAAATCCGGTTGACTGTCTGTCTGTTCGTTCGTCCGTGGAAGCTGTAACTTGAGTAAAAAATTGATTTATCCCAATGAAGCTTGGTATGCGGGAAAAAATATCGAGTTCGTGGATGAGCGTAATCATTAACAGAAAATCTACAAACTGTCTTAACTAAGCACTAAAATAAGATATAAAACTCTATTTTTGTATAACGAATCGTAGTAGTAAGAGGCACTTGTGGGCAAAAAATTTGAAAAAGTTGCCGTGGCCCCGCCCTCTTATAAGTTTAATGCATATATCCTAAATCACTGAAGCTGCATATATTTTAGCAATTTCTACTGACAGTTTGAAAACGGATGAAATCGGAAGATAAATTTGCTCACTCCCCATATAACAGTAAGGTTAAAAACTACTTAAAGCGCAATAAGTTAATAACTAAATACGGTAAAGACACTAAATTTAAACAACGAGATGGAAGCTTTATCGGAACCAGTGTGAATATATTATATTGTCAAAAAAGTCTTGCGGTATTTTTATTGAATGATTTACTTAATTTATTGAAATGGTTTATAACGGTTTGATGACTCATGCCCACCTCTTGACCGATGCTACGGCTGCTACTATGCCGGTCTCTTTCGACCAATTCAGCGATTTTATCGCAATTTTCGACGACAGGCCTTCCGGAGCGTGGCGCATCTTCGACCACCTCTACACCAGAACGAAAACGTTGAAACCATCGTTGTGCGGTGGAAATGGAAACTGTATCGGGTCCATAAACTGCACAAATTTTGTTGGAGGCTTGAGATGCATTTTTGCCTTTATCGTAGTAGTACTGTAAAATATGCCGTATTTTCTCTTTATTTTGCTCCATGTTTGCGACGCTATAACTCACGAACGACTTCAATCAAACACGTGTTAGCGCGTGAAATGAGCTTTCCAAAAAGGTATAGCATGACTCGATGCGACGAATAAAACTAGAACTATGAGCTTTCAGCGCCAACTACCAAAAATACCGCAAGACGTTTTTGACAACCTAATAGGACAATAGGCGTGGCAGCACCTCTTTTTGGTGAAATCATATATGTATCTCATAACCCGATAATAAATGGGTTGCATCGGCTCAATACTTTTTTGCGCCGCAATATAAAGATTTTCGAACTTCCAGGTGACTTTATGCTAGATATGTCGGCCAATACTTAAGTTATCTCAATGAAAATTACAGAAGATGTTCTACAACAGTTCTTCTTTGTGGGTAAAATAGACACAATTGGGCGAGAACTTGACCTAGTCCTCATATAAATATTACCAGCATGTTCGAACATCCGGCTGATTGTGCTGCATATGATTGGTAATTGTATGTACGGTTGGTAAGATAAGGTAAAATCAAGGAAATTTTTTTGATTATGTAGCATGATAATAGATAAAATCGGGTCGTTTCGTTTTTCTAAACAAATCTTATGTCAAATATGTCGGTCAATGTGTATACGTAGGTTGATATATATATTTCTGGACTAGGCAACACTAGGTGTTGCCAGGTGTAATCTGACATTTCCATTGGAAAGTTTGACATTTTTTAGCATAACATCACTCAGAACGTTTTGTCATTTAATCGTGAATTGTTTTATTTACAGGGAATTAAAAAATTCATCTCGGTAAAAAAATGGAATTAACTCGTGAACATTTTCGTGCGATCATTTTTCACAACTTTCGGCGTGGATTATCACGACAAGAGTGCATCGATGAACTGAAATCTTTGTAAGGCTATGAAGCACCTCCTATAGCACTGTGAAAAACTGTTACAACGAATTTAATCGTGGCCGACGCTCGCTCAAAGACGAATTCCGTGAAGGTCGTCCAAAAACAGCCGATGTGCCAGAAAACATCGATGCCGTACGTGAACTGATAATGCAAGACCGTCATGTAACATACCTTCAGATAGAGGCATGCCTATGCATTTCTCCCACCAGCATACATTCGATATTGCATGAACACCTGGAAGTAAAAAAGATTTGTTCTCGTTGGATCCCGCACAATTTGACAATCGCTCAAAAAAAGGCTCGTGTGGATTGGTGTAAAGAAATGCTGAAAAAATACGATCGCGGTGCTTCAAAAGACGTTTATAAGATCGTCACAGGTGACGAATCATGGATCTATGCGTATGAGCCCGAAACAAAACAACAATCGACGTCTATTTTCATTACTAGGCCAGAAATATATATAGCAGCCCTCGTATATAGTATATGCATATATAAAACTGCTTGGACAACGATCCTCTGGTTGATGCTTTACACCTTATTGCTTTGTGTTTTCTTCCTTACTTGTTTGCTATTAATGTGAAGGGTTCCTATGGCGTTATGAAATTTTCTTCGAAGTGGCGGAAAACACGGTATGGTGTTTGACCTAAATGGGATCCTTCCAACTATGCTAAATAAAAACTCGAATTGAGTGCAAATTATAATTGATAATAGGCCTTATATGTGTGTATACTTGGATGACTCATAAGACATTTGTCTTAATAGCGAAAAAATAGCAATTAATAAAACTTGAAAGACGAGACAATATGTGACCAAGTGGAGATAAACGGGCTTTTTTCTATAATCGGGCATTTATGAAGACAGATTGTTTAATACCTATCGAGAAGTAGCGAGTCTTAAAAAAATATTTTCTATTGCCTGAGCAGTATTATTTGTATTAAATTATATTAATTCCTATTACTATCAATATTATTAACCAAGAACTGACTGAAAGAAGGTTCCGGGACATAAATTATGGGTTAAATAACAAGTTAATCGCATGAAGGCGTTTACATATCTTTAAATGGTTCAAATTTAATTACAGTACATCTGATTGGCAGCAACAATAAATCAATCTGAAGTATTTATGTAGATTGAAATTAGAGGAAGAAAGCATCTACTTTACCAACACTGAAGGCAGTCGTGCTAAACTGTTAAATGTTTATAAATTTAAACTAGAATTGCCAATGGACGTCGACGGCAAATAAAACCATATGCGGTGCTTGCGTGTTCAGTTGTTGTATGAATATTACATTACAACAACAGCAGCAGCACCGGCGTCGTGTACATTGTTGCTGACGGTCTTCTGGTCAATGTCAGTTCAATGCACAAATATAAATTATTTCAAGATAAACTGCTTGCGCGCTTAAACTTCGCAGCTACAACGGACTCACCTATATGTATGTATGTATGTGATTATTTTTTTCAACTTGAACTTTTTTGTTTGCTATTTTCCATTTGCGCTTCATTACAGGACGGCGTCTTAGTGAGTTTGCGCGTAGCTGGTTGCACACGCTGATTGTGAGTTCGATTTTTACTAAAGGCTTGAAGCAGCAGAAAGAATTCTTCTTTGGATAGAAGAGTTTTGAATTTTTTTAATTTAGTTTTTATTTTTAGTAATATATTGTATTCTGAGGGTCTTACATCTACTGACTAAGCGCAGCGCCTTTTTTTCACGCTCGAATGGCGGCCCTAACCTGCAAACACTTTTGTACTCAATATTCGCAGCCTTATGCGGCTAATTGCAGATACAAAACTCATACTTGTAAATATTTAACTAAACGTAAATACATACATACACACATGTATCTGCGAATTTGTAGGTATGCCGCACGAAAAGATGCCTAGGATGCAATTATAGCTGTAGCGGCGGCTGTTGGCGTTGAATGATGTGATCACCTGCGCACGCGCATTGTTCGCTAGAATCTCTAAGGTGCAGCAGCGACAACAGCAACAGAATCGTTGGCGTTGACGAGTAATTGCTTCAACAATACACATATGCATGATTTTATGCACAACTTTGCCGCCTTTAGTTCAATGTTTATGAGCTCCATTCATTTATGTGAATATGAGAAACCATTGCAGTTTGTTTTTTGTTGTATTTTGTCAACGCGCATGTTTCGCTTGTTTGTGATACTTTTCGCTACTTTTATCGTTTCTTGCATACTTTATGCGCTTTGTATTGGTAATTAGTGATTTTATGCGTTCTGAAACGGCTCCCTTGTGCATTTCCACTTGGAATTCTCAAAGTGTTAATATTGAAAACATATTTTCTATGCCATGGTCTGGGACGTCAACAATTTGTTGTTGTGAGTAGTAGTCTATAAGCAACGGTGGGTGTTCTCTGTCACTTTAGCATGCAACCTGTCTAAGTCTAAGTCTATGTTTTAACTTCTTTTTTGTTCAGTCAATACTAAATGCTTATGTTCATAACTCTTTGCTGCCTCACATCCAACTAGTATGCTGCTTGTTCTTTACATACATACATTTGATGTTATGTAAGCCGTTTTGCATGCAGTTCTCATGTCGAATATTTTCTATAATTCTTTCCAGCAAATAGTTTATTTAATACCACATGCAATTAGTGTTTTTAATTTACATCGTGCACGAGTTTGGTTTTTATATAAAAAATTTACATATAAAACATAAATTGCCATTATATAAGACAGTGTTAGTATACAATGTTGAAGTGGCGGAATGTCAATGTATCCGATGCAACATTGCAACCAGTTCTGTCATGTAAGGCACAAGATGTCCCATGAGTCATGCCTCACACACACACACACTCCAAGTGTGCATATTGCAAACGCAGCGCCATAATTGCATAACAATATAATACATTCACCTGCAATGACAATCAGAAGAGGTGACAAGCACAGGCAAGAAGTTTTTATGTTCGACATTAATTGAAAGTAGCAACGTTTATTTATAAATACAAATATAGTAAGTAATTATATAAACATATGTATACTAAAATGTGTTATAAGTTCTTAATGTTTATTATGTAAGGTGATATACACAGGGCGAAAAAATTTTATGGGACAATTGTGATTTACTAACTTAAAGAAATGAAAAACTTCAAGCAGAAACAGAAAACAACCAACAGAAACAGAAAACTGCAAGTATACTGGGTATTTTGGTATCCAAGATACCTATTAAATATTCTAATAAAGACAAATCTAAATTACCATTACTTTAGGATTGCTCTTTTCAATTTCAAAAATGTTTGGTATTGAGAACCATTGGCATATATTTTCTTAGTTCGAATATTCTAAAGATTTTCGATAGCATATGTGGCTAAACATTGATGTACGAGTATTGGAATATTATATCAATGTTTTTGCTTTCCAAAAAAGCCCGAGTGGACACAGCTCTATGGATTGGTGTGTTATTGTGTTGGAAAGTCCAAGTCCAAGTTCGTCGTAATTTCGTCACCAAACTCAACTAACACAGTATCTAGAAGCTCTAAGTATTCTTCTTAGTTCATTTTGTGCGACATAAAACAACCTAAAGCCTTTCCATGACATTCAAATGCGGCCCATATCATAAGCGATCCTTCTTGAATGTGATCCGAATCGGGATTAATCTAGTTCATCTAAATTAAACTACTTCCGTTATTAGATGTGTTGAATTCTCACTCGGTGTCCCAAAAAAACCAAACTGAAATCGCGGTAATTTTCACTTTCGCCAAAATCTGAGATTTTCACCATTTTTTTCCGTATTGAATGGTGCTTACAGTATTTATTGAACCTGGCTGGTAATGACTGTAAGCGCCAACTGACCCCGCTTGCGTTCTCATTAACCGCCAAACGCCTGATTTGTCGAAATTTCCTTTCCTTTATTAAAAGTGGTCAATCGGTTTACCATAGTTCTTGGGAACCTTTAGGAAATTTTCGATCGTATTTTTATTCTTTTCATCCTCATGATAATTCTCCGGCCGTTCTAATTTCTTTGAATGCCAGTATTTGGGATTGCTCTTCGAAAATGAGTTTGGTACCGCCTGACATTTTAGTATAAAACATTGTTTAAGAAATCTTTAAAAAAAAACAAAAAAAAAAAAAACACAATCAATATATATATTTATATATATGTATATATATTGTATTGTCTAAAAAGTCTTGCGGTATTTTTATTGAATCAATTCGTGTGGCACCCACACATCGAGCTTCTTAGTGACTCCAAGCTTCTTCAAATGGTTTATAATGGTTTGATGACTCATGCCCAGCTCTTGACCGATGCTACGGCTGCTACTATGCCGGTCTCTTTCGACCAATTCAGCGAGTTTATCGCAATTTTCGACGACAGGCCTTCCGGAGCGTGGCGCATCTTCGACCACCTCTACACGAAAACGTTGAAACCATCGTTGTGCGGTGGAAATGGAAACTGTATCGGGTCCATAAACTGCACAAATTTTATTGGCGGCTTAAGATGCATTTTTGCCTTTATCGTAGTAGTACTGTAAAATATGCCGTATTTTCTCTTTATTTTGCTCCATGTTTGCGACGCTATAACTCACGAGCATCTTTAAAGCGAAAATACCGCCAGACTTTTTTGACAACCTAATATAACTCAATATCTATCTGTGAGAGTATAAACAACAAACTGACTACTGCAATTCGAAGCCAGTAATCTGTAAGTCGTTTGATTAATATATAAGTGCATACTGTATCAAAGTACGGTCAGTCCGTCAACATGATTGCACTCATACTTTATTCATCTATTTAAATTAGTTTATGTCGTAAAAAAAGATTAGAGAGGAAATATTTCGACTTCGCAATATCATAAACAAAACAAGCTTTCAAAAGTTCATAATGATTCTAAACAGAGCCTTTTCACTCATTTCGTTCATAATGTCGCTATACCTCTAGTTGGCTGATGTCATGGATTGACTGTTATATTAGCACCGACCCGCTCTCATTCTACCGACAGCGGTCCTTTCTTTGATAGCTCATCAGCTTTGCAATTTCCTGCGATTCCAATGTGGTCTGGTACCCATCACAGTCTTATCACAAAGGCCCTCGATGTTATTGATACCGAGGTTAGGCACCCTGAACTCACTGCTATCGAGTTTAAAGTTAATAACGCCGCTCTGCTGTATGAGAAAATGGTTACTTTTCTGAAGGAGGCTGCGCTCCGGACCAGTAGATCTGGTTCTAACTTAATTTTTACAGCCTCGGCTTGTAAAGCAATGAGTCAGGAAGTCTGAAGCTGTAGTTAATAGAGAGCTTCTGACAGTAAATCCCTCCATCAATCTTCCCCTAAGCCTTGACTCATCCGTAAAGAAGCTCACTGACACTTTCCTCCAAAAGCTTCTTCCCGCTCATAACTTCCCCGTTAATATATGGGTGAAGAAAGAGCCGCCAGATTTCGGTTTGATGTTCTTTTAAGATCTGGATTCTCAAAGTCTGGTAGCAACTTTCGCAGAAGACAGATGTCTCCTTTTGCAGTAGCGGAGACACCGTTATCTTATATCTTCGAATAAATAAAACTATCTCGATTTTATTTGGATTGATGGCAAGACCACTTCCAACTACCCAAATTGTTACGACGCTGAGAAAACATACCCTTAAGCTTTACTACAAATATTTTAATTTCCTCGATGGTTGTAAAGGAATAGTACTGTCAGTCAGAAATCGCAGCGTGGGCACATTTTCATACTCTTCCACTTAGCGAGGGTAAACGATTTTTTTCTTTCGGCTGAAATCTGCTTTTTGAGATTTAGAAAATTCTGCTTCGAAGTAAATATTTTCACCATATAAATTATTTCGCATTTGTGTTTGACTTCGATTCTTTTGCAACTTTTTCAAAAAACTCATCAAAATCATGTACGGAAAAATGCCTTCGGCCTTCCTTTAATCACTTGTTATGTTTTCTGTTATTTATTTAGCTCAACAATGAAACTGTTGACATGCATATTTCTGTATGACTATTTCAAAAATACACTTAACTAACTAAAAACCAAATTATTAGCTTACACAGCCACCAACAATGGCTTTAGGCATTTAGGTATGGTATTATTAAATGGCGTTTAGGTTTTCTAGACCACGGAGCACCAACCGCAATCGGTTAATTAGTGTTGGTGTGTGTGTGTGAGGTCTGTCGCTTGATGGACTGTCAAAAGTGCGGCTTAATGCTCTTCAAGCGATTTCTAGACCATTTTTCGTTTTTAATTAATTGTTTGCGCTTTGTGAGCACGCTGGCATTGCTAAAGTTAATCGCTGCGCTACGCTGGGCTTTCATTGCCAATGCTGGCAAATAGTTTCGTACGAAATTGTTACAGGCCACATTTGCTCTGCTCTGCATTTGCTTAAGCACAACAACACAATACGAAATGCAATGCGAAAATACTTGTTTGGCGGCCCATAGGCAACCGCTGACCGACGAGCTAAGACCGGCAGCATTGCATCCGCGCTTAATTGCCACAATCTCGCAAAGACAATGGCCGAAGCCTTGAATGCAGCACACAGCCACAGCAACGCGGCGGCGCCAACCCCTGCTCATGCAACTTTGAATACCGAGACATGTGTGTGTATGTATGTAAGTAGCGGGGTCTGTGCGATTGTGTAACTAAAGTGGCGCGTTTGCATTTGAAATTAGCCCAGGCTGGCTATAAATCTTGAGGGACTGTGTCCTCTAAGCGACGCGCGTCTGTAACTGCACAGCAACCGAGCTACTAACACTTCGGTAGCTGGCTTGTCTAACGATGTGCTGATTGTCATCGCTGTCGTCAGTCAGCTGTTGTAATCGGCTTGTTGTTGTTGTTGTGTTGCTGATCTCGGCAGTTAATTGGAGCGCACCAAATGGCTAAACGGGCTTTCCAAGCTAAAATTTGTACTTATAAATAAAATATGTATATATAAATGAATGCATACATATATTCTGTAATATATATTACATAGATATATACATATGTATGTGTGTATTGTATGTAAATATGCTCTGGTACGGACAATTGCCGCGGGTAATTGGCAAGCGACTGGCTTGAAGCCGCTTTCAACGCTTA
This sequence comes from Bactrocera zonata, assembly GCA_037783105.1. Taxonomy (NCBI): domain Eukaryota; kingdom Metazoa; phylum Arthropoda; class Insecta; order Diptera; family Tephritidae; genus Bactrocera; species Bactrocera zonata. Next base: position 1,421,747 of record JBAWJQ010002354.1, read on the forward strand.
CCAACGGGCGCACTGTCATGGCAGTTAGTCGTTCCTGCAATTGCAGCAACAACAACAGAAACATGTGGTCAATATTCAAAGTTGTTGCTTGGCACCCGGAGCACTTGCACCTTGAAACTTTAATTTCTTACATTGAAGTTGAAGAAATAATGCGAGTTTCTATCTTCCGGGTCAAGTTGCAACTGCATAAATACCGTTATAATATATAAAATAGTTATGTAATAAATAGATACCGCTACAGTATATATGTATATGTATATGCTAGAAATTATATAAATAAACGCTAGCAATAAGCGCTGTTAATCTGACTTAATACGTTAATGACTAAGACAGCCTCTAAAGCAGCTAAACGTTTGCCCTTTTCGCATTAGCTTAGATTTATAATGATGATTTTGAAAGTAAATTAGACTTGTGTAAATAACTGTAATTAACTCTTGAAAATTTCGTGATTATTTGCTGCGATAAGCTGTTGTATGCAAATAGCTTAGACAATTTCAGTTTTAGTTAAAATTATTTTTACCAATTTTATGGCAAATTAAGCGAATTTAATTGCGTTTTTACAAATTGTGCGTACAAGGGCAGCGATTTCGTAATATAAAAATGTTGCTTTTAATTTTTATAAATACTTATTTTCTGTTAAATAAAATGTGGCGCTCAGCATTAGATAAATATCGCATTGCTTGCACTTGGCACGCATAGCCAAGCTGGCCTAACGAATTTCATCCGGCGCCCTTCACCTGAAAATCGAAACCTTTACAATGAGCTAACTGCACATGCTTGTACTCACAATTTACAGTTATATTATGAGTTTAACGGGAGTGGGTCAATGCGTTTAATTTGGTAGAATTCACTAATTGCTTACCGACAACAACAACGTTGATATACAGATGTTGGTTTGTCGAAGTTTCAGGCTTTATTTCAAATAGCAGATGTATGTATGATCACAAATCTGCGACAATTTTGTTGTTTTTGGACTAAACTCGTATTATCACTAATTAAGTAATGCTTTCTTTCATTAAATAGTTCGATATGCGTATGCTGGACCAGTTTCTCCAAGTCTCCTAAATAAGCCATCAAATTTTTACTGCTTCAGGTTGAAATTAGCAAAGAAGCTATTTTACTGCTTCCATTTGTTGCTCCACTTAAATTTGTATGCCAGCTAAATACTAAAGGGGTCCTATCTAAACAGTTTTCTCGGAGATTGTATCCTTGTCTTGAACAATATTTCGCGCCAAATTTCGTGAAAATATATTGTTAAAGTCAGTCAAGATATTTTTCTGTGTCTTCATGACTTCTTTGGACGGTGGTTTTTTATAGGAAAATAAAACAGAATTATCAAGAATATTAAGGGTGTTTTTATCTACATATTGAAAATATAAAAAAAAAATATTTGAAAAAATTTAATACTTTATTACTATTACTATTGTCACTAAAAGTTGTAACCTCAAAAAAAATATACGTGGGTGGTCCGGGTGATTTTGGCTATTGATGTTATCTGAAATTAAATATTCTCGTTTATTCTTAATCTATAGACATGTCATTCTGGTCGGAACTACTAAAGTTAAATTTAAAGGGTAAATAACAAAATGGCGGACTTTGAAAAAAAAAAATTTTTTTTTTAGCAAAGAAATGGTTGTAAAATAAAAAGTTAGGGGTGAAAAAAGTTCTCGTTAGTTCCGACGAGAACTATAAGTGTGTAGAACAGCCTGTTAAAATTTGAAAGCAATCGGTTTGGTAGAAAACAAGTTAGGACCCGGGCCGACCAGAAAAACAATGTTTTGAGAAAAACGCGTTTAAAGTTCAACAACTCTGAGAGAGAGGACTACGAGACGCTCTAAGAAATTCGTTATAACTCCCGAAATATTTCGAATTTCAGGCTGATATTTTTGCAATATATTATCAAGACATTGTACTTACAAATAAAGCAAAAAAATGTTTTTCGATTTTTTTTAACCCAAGTTACCAGACTACTACTTTAATACACCGTGTTGAGTGTATAATTATATTGGTTTCAAACTCTTCAGTCATAGTTAACTTTTAAGCATATACCACTGAATGAACTCTCCGAATCAACCTGTTTCCACAAATATTAGTTCAATAGAGTAAAATCAAATGAGTTGTTTCACTGACAGACTCTTTCAACTTCGTTAACCCGAGTTCGTCCCAATACCGTAATACTTTCATGCTCTTGTTATGAATTTTATATTGACCGCGACATTTCTCGTATCTTTTACCATGAATTGTCACTACTGACGGCAACGACTCAATATTCCGTGTAACTAATCCTTTCTTCGTCAAGCAGGCAAAAAAAGTTTAGTGGTAGAAAACTCTCTGGTAGACTGAAGTCTCTTCAGAATAGTTCGCATTTCAAACACGAGTTATTTTCTAATTTCCATACTCATTGAAGACAGGAAGTGTTCTGTTTGGAGTTTGTAAATAAAATTCTCCAAATGTTGGACTAGTTCAGGTGTAAGCCCTTGCATGACAATTTGTCAGCGAAGGCCAAATATAAATGTCAATATCAAACACATGCCTGTACTCTGAAAGCTGACTTGAAAGTTGAGATCCTATATATCGTCACATGAAATGCAAATCAAGTAACATTACTTTTCCTAGGTTTACAAACGAAGAACGAACGATGTAATAGAAACCACTCACATTGAAACAAGATTTGAGTTTTAGTTATAAAATGGTTATATATTATATGTATATTGGTTATATCTGATGATGAATCAGTTTCCTTTTCCGTATATTATGTTCTTTACATATGGAAAGGCATTATGAAAACGAAAAAATTCTGATAGTTAGTTAAAGTTCTGTCTAGTGTCTTTTATTTGAGTATTGTTACATTCCTTCAACTTTCAACGAACGCTTGTGGTTGATACAAAATTTATTTCCTTTTTTCGTGAGAACTTTGCTACGAGATAAGATTTATTACATATTTCTTGTACTCTTTTACTGTTCAATTGAATCAAACTACATTTTTGAAATGTGTATGTACATATGTTTAGTTTACAGAATCTATCAAAATGGATGCCATCAAGGATAGAGAGGTTTTCGTTTTAAAATACCCTATGTTTTCTTAGCTTCGTTATTACAATAAGTACTTTAAAGCAAAGCAATGTATAAAACTAACCTTGCTTGTAGTTTAGATCTAAAGAAGTGGTTAGACTGTAAATAGGTTAATACAAATATGATTAGCGATGGACTCTATACTCGGTTCGCTTAGCATAAATTTTTAAATTGCCACTAAATAATAATTTTATATATCCCGATAGCAAATTTCAGACAAATCTGAAGGGGTTGCATGGGTTTACTCGGGTAAAAAACAGGATTTTTCATAAATTTTTTTCTCATATAAAACCTGAAATATTTTATTAGAACTTTTTTTTGGTACAAAAATATAGGGTTAACAAAAAAATTCTGAAATTTTTGTGGAAAATATTTTAAAATCGGCATTGTGAAGTAATTTTCTTATGAAAACTGAAAATTAGACTTTTGCCAAACACGTTTACCAAAAAATTAAAATTTCCCGATATTTTTTTTTCAAATAATTTCATGAGGATCGGTTGAGTAGTTCTGGAGAAATCTTGCCACCGACTTCATGAACACAGTTTCGAGTAAAACGCGTTTAAAGACGGCGAAACTTAGCCTAGTTCTCAAGGCTGTATCTCCGAAACTATTGCTTGGAATAACTTGAAAACTCGGACAATATTCTAGAGGTGTAAGACACCCACGTAACTCCTTAAGTCCATCAAACCTATTATATATGTGTGTATATCTGTTCGTTCCTTATTTTTCGACAAAGTCGATCCAGACATTATCTATTGCCAGGCTCTATTTTTTGCTTCACGATTTTGCATAAAATATCTTCAGTGAATATCAGACAGTGGAGAGTCTAGTAGTTCAAGTGAAAGTATCATCTGTAATGACAGTCAACCTTTCGACTAGGTATTTCAGGATAAAGGACAGAAATTGTATTGAAATGAAAGAAGAGAAATTTGTTTAGTCAGTCGGAACAACCATTAAATGATAGGCTCTTAGTAACATATGAGATTTTGGCCGATATCGATAGTCACCGGATATCCATTCATTGAAACTCCGCTTATAAACACTTCTCCAGAATGTAAACATTCTCTAATGTATTCCAGCTAAAAAGCGGTGTACAACAAAACCTACAGTTGCTTGAACTTCAATTTAGTAGAAAAATCCGTTGAAATGTCTGCAAGCAGAACATTGCTTGCCATCCATAAGCGCTGCCACCCGCTGTTTTAACTAATTCAAAAATCGTAAATTTTTGTATGAATGTCTAATAATGTTATAATAAATTGTAGAAATAGAATATTGTACGAAAATCTTCTCTACCATCCAACTCCAACTTAGCGGAACAATTATTTTGCATAAGTATCAAAACAGACCTTGAAACTTTAACTCCACTACAAAAAATCAATTATATAAGTGTATGCTACTAATACAAATTGCCTTTGGCGCAAACAAAAATGCGCATGACTCATGTACACAATGAGCATAATTATGCGCAAGAATAACGATGGGAGCGTCAAGAATAATTATCTGAAACTTTAGTAGCTAGAAGTATGAGCTATGAAGCATGTTGACTTCACCATACACGGTGCTTGACTCGAAGTTTCCAATTAGGTGTGTATTGGAGTGTAATTGGCATTCAACCCAGCCGGAAAAAAGCTTTTACATATGTGGGTAAGATCGTCTTCAGAATTAGGTAACGAGACACAAGATCCATCCACATTCTTCCATCCACATTCTTTAAAAAGATATTGAAAATTTTTGTAAAACTTACAAAAGAACACTAGCTTATTTAAGATATAATTTAAAATAAATCTAAGCAATGTTGGATGCAATATTATGAAAACAGTATTACTCGCGCTCTCTCAGTTCCAAATTTACATACTCATATTCAAAAGCATAAGAAGACATTCGGCATTCCGTCTTACTAAATATTAAATCATAGGCACTCTTAAGGTACTAAAATACATAAATATATGAAGGGTTTATGTTATACAAGTATATGTGCCCTTCTCTTGATCTCTCACTAGAAAAAAACTACCTTATCTTCTGCAGTTTCCACTCTCCTGAACTTTTGTTTAATGTGGCATCCTTATGGATAGTCTAACAGAAATTTCTGAGATCTTTTCTTCAAACCAAGAATTCATATTATTATTTCGATAACAATTTTGGAAAAGGAAAGGATTTCCCTTTTGCTCCAAAGTGAACCTCAGTTTCGGTGGTTAATTTTTCATTATTGCTAAATGTCTTTAAATTGTATTCTTTTGTGATCTGACAGCAGAAAAAGGTCGATGAGACCCAGATTCGGAAAATATGATGGATACGGAAGCAATTAGAAGCCGGATACATGAAATTCTGAAACACGGTGAATCCTTATTCATAAAGAAGGTACCAATGGGATTGTCAGTATCCAAAATTGCTAAAATTCATGGTTGAAAATTACAACAAAGTTACGATAATATTCAAGATTAGTGAAAATATAAACTTCATTGAACTCAGAAGACATTTACTGTTTATTTTCACATGAAACCCTCAAAATAAGTTCTTAAAAGCTAAGGATAAGTTAATCTGTTAGATCAATAAGCCACGCATAGACCAGTTTAATCCCATGTGATACCAGATGGAGTTCCCTTGGTAAGCCCTAAGGGAGTAGTCATAGTTTGTATAAACTTGCAAGAATGTAACTTGTAATAATTTTTATTTTGATGTTCTGATGGGTAAACGTCGGCGCATACCCCACCTCTAAATATCACAAGCGAGTTGAATCTCAAAAAAAAAAAAAAAACATTTAATGTGAGTGCGAGTACGAGTGTTAGCCATGATATTTCGTGTTGTTCATGACTTTAGCCATTCAACAGCTGGTGTGTTGGGGTCAAATGCGTGGCATCGCCATTGGTGACATTAGGTGGCTTCTATGCAACTTTATAGCTTTTCTCATTGTCAATGTACACGACACATATAACACATATGCGATTGTCATAAAGCAAATGTAGCGGCGGGCAATCATTCATGTCGGTGAATAGTGTTTGGGCACAATGTAGTCTGTGTGTGTTTGTTATCTTTTTAAATTTTTTCTATTTTTGGCGGCAACAAACAAAGGCCATTCATGCCTACAAAACTGTCTTTGAATAATATTAAACACACATATGGGTACATATGTATGTTGAAACATAATATTCTCACGCAGCGATTTGTGGGCTAAAAACGTGCTGACTTTTAGCTAAACGCTGCTATATACGCAAGTAAATATGCTAAATTGGCTTTTATCTACTCAGTCGGAGGCGAATTAGAATTTTTGCAAATCTTTGCGAATCTCGCACGTAAACAGTTATTATACACGGTGCAGTAAGTGCATAGAGTTAATTTTGATAAATGTTAGTAATAAGCATATAATTTATCATTACTTAACAAAATTAGTCACAACTTTAAAGTTTTGTGGGAATTAGGGGTTAGTGATTATTAAAAAAATTTGTTGTTTGTGAGCATTAAGATATTTCTGATTACTCATTTTAGTCATCGGGAATCTAAAATTTCTTAAGACATCACTACGGAATGTCATTTTGAAATAAAACATGAAAAAATAGCTTCGGTTGAATCATCAGGGCCTCCTTTTTCAAATACAAAATTTTTCGATGGGTCAGTTTGTATGCAGCTATATGCTATAAAGAGAAGACAGGTGTTAAAGTTCAGAACAACTTCTTGTTTTTACGAGAGTACTTGAAGTCGACGGCTTTACCGCACGGCGTTGATCAACGCCACAAATAAAACATGCTTTTTGCAAAAATTATTTGGTTCCAATTGGTCAGGTGGAAGGGATACTTTTGCATTTTGGTCGGACTCGGGATCGCTCTAAAACCTCTGCCGTGCTGTGGGTCTGGGACCCGCCCGCTTCACTTGGACTCCACACTGAACTGAATTTTCAATTCTATCTACCTTTAGGTTTAAACCACAGCCACCACGAATCTCACCAACGGGCCAACCGAATGAACAGATTGTAGCTTTTGCTACTACCAGCATTCATCAAACTCAATGACTGGTGAAATTTGTCGCTTGAACTTCATGTGTCATTCCATTAAAAAGAATCGCAATTAAAGTCAATAATATCAGTTCAAGCTGAGTAATATACATAGCACTATTTCTGAAAAGACTATGCTGAAATTTTGAGGAAAGCCAAATAAAAGACATATGCACAATGTCACTATGTCACTATGTTAGATTCTAGCCTAACCTAACCACAGGAAAATTCTAACCACTACCTGTTGAGATTCATACAGACAGACGGACATGATTATGTCGACTCAGTTCGGGATATAAAAGATCACTTGTTCAGGATATAAAAACAACTTCTAATATGTTATTAAATATGTTAACAAGGGGTTAAAGCATGAAATTTCAGAAAATATTAAATTAAATTTTAATACGCAAAAAACCTTAAACTGAATTATTTTGTAAAGTGACTAGTATATAGTAGTCGGTCTACTATTCTTGGCTACTAAAACAGCATTTTGCATTGTGTATGGCTACTGATCTTAGTGTACTTGACAACAGAACATAGTCATATTAATATACAAGTATTGGTAATTTTCAAAAAAAAAAAATATTTCAAAACCAAAAATTATGAATTTAATACTCAGTATAATATTATTTGAAAAAACATTTAGAAGAAGTATTTTTAGGAGAAAATACTTTCGAAGACATATTTTAACCCATTTTTCTATGAAATGTTCATAAACAATGAAAAATTTAATAGATAATTTTTTAATATTTTAAAAACAGCTAAAATATATCCGTTTCTATGCTAATGCAGGTGCCTTAATTTTACATTTCTCTAAACGACAAGCAAAGATGGTACACCGAAAATGGCGATAGGCTTCTTAGTTGCCATTCATAATGTAAAGTTAGGTATCCGATTGTCTAGCGGCAAATACATATAGAAGCCAAAAGTGGTATTAATTTCGTCTGGCAAGAACTATAGGCGACTTAAGTCCCTTTAGAGTAAAGGTTAGGACTCTAGCCAGATTCTTTTTTGCTTGTCCAATCAATACAACAAATTTTATTCTTAAAAGTGGCTGTATTTGTTGACATATGACAGTCTAAAAAGTTTTATTCGGTCAAGTTGCATGTTGTGCAATTAAGGGTTTACATGCGTTTACGAGTTTAGACATAAATATTTTTTCTTATTAAATTCTACAACATCTTTAAAGTATTCTACTAAAGTGAGTGATAGTTTCGGAGATACAGTCTTGAGAACTTGTGCGCACGAAGCTAGCTAGGTGCGCCGTCTTCGACCGATCTTCATTAAATTTTACACATGCTTTGAGATACAATTCTTAAAGACTTGGACGAAGGATTTTTTTCGCCAACAACTATTTAAAAAAATGTCGCGAAATTTTTCCTGAAATTTTAGTTTTTTTGTAAAAAAGTCTGCCAAAAATATAATTTTAAGTTTTTTTTCCTTCGTCTAAGTTTTACTAAAACAGGTAGTTTTTTCAGTTTAGATGATCCTTAAGGAGTTATCCTGCCAACGCGGTCGCATTGTTTTTCCGAGGGGTCACCAGAAATTGCGTCGCAATATGAGCTTAGAAGACTTTTTTGTCAAAAAGTTCAGAATTTCTCTGTTAAATGTGTGTGTTTATAAAAAAAAATTCTAACAAAAAATTTAATTTATTATATGAAAAAATTTGTTTTAAATGAAAAAGAGGCGGAGGAATCCCATGAAACCCCTTAAAAGAGTATTTGAAAAAGTAATTTATATCAATTTGTAAAATATCTCAAGCTTTTGTGCATATTCAGTGACTCCATAGAGCTAAACTCTTGTTTGTTCTAAAACTCTCATTAAAATAGTTGTGCTATACATCTTAAATTATCATATAATATATGACTTATTTTTTACTTATGTAAACATCATTATTTTTTCTGTTTTATTTAAAGATATTAATTCGCAGCATATATTATGTCATGAAATTATTCGACGTGTAATTATTTGTAGACTCTGTAGCTTCTTAGCTCATTATTCCAGTAGTTCGCTGTGTCTACGCTGACATTGAAGCCGCTAAGCATAGAAGTTTGGCATATTTAGCAGCGCATGACTATGTTGGCAATGACAAGATGTGCCACAAATCATCACCAACTGCTGCCACAGCTAGTTTTTCCCCCAGCACACATATTAACTAAGTTGTAGCTGGCAGTTAACAGGCGGTATATATTATTCTATTTAAAAAGCTTTTGTTCTTGAGTTGGCATTTTCAAATGATTTGTGCATGTATATAACTACGGTGCGCGTGGATTGTCTATTTTTAGGTTTTTTTTCTGAACTTTAATGTCATTAATAATATTTTTTTTTGTGTAGAAAAAATTATAGAATTTTATGCTGCACTTGTTGCTTGCCACGAAAAAAGTATAATGCTAAGGTCATCATTAAGGTTTGGCGCTGACAAACGCTGCATTATACCCAGCAGGCGCTCAATACAATTAATTGCAAATTAAACATATTTCTATAGGAATATTTATTCAGTAATTTGAGTACAGAGGTGGGTAGAATGACATTTGCAATATAATCCAGTCACGGCGAAAATGTTGCAACATTGAAGCGCCAATGGCACAGCCAATTTAGGTGTGATCTCATACAACCCGGAGTGGTAGCAGCAAAAAATTAAAAGCAGGTCTTCTTTTGTACTGATTGTATGTATGTATATCTTACATTATTCATTCAATTATATAGGTGGCGCTTATATTGTGCGCTCAAGCCTAGTTTCTTCACTATTTGCGGTGTGGATCGTTATTTATCCGGTTAGTAGAGCTTAGTTAGTTATTGGTTCATCTCCGAAGTCTTGTATGTCAATTTGAAATTTCATATTTGGATTGATTAGCCTCACAAACAAAAAATATATCAAAAATTCTCAAACGTAGGCGCTGATTCACACATATTACTTCTCCGCTTTTAATTTGGAAAAAATAAATTTCCCGAGGCCCATCATATATTCCACACATTAAGCGAACGCATTTAACCAATGAGGCCATTAACTGTAGATTGGCATGCAAGAACACACGTTAACCAAAATAATGCAGAGAAGTAAACAGCATTGCTGACATTTTCACTATGAACCATCAGTTTATAGAATACATATTATCCAATAATTATTTTCAAGTTCGTCGCTTAAGTCTTTTATACGTGCTGCGGTCTGCATGCGTGATAGGCAAGGATGAATTCATTGTCAACAATGCGGGTACCTCAGACTCGTTATCTACCACACAATGGTAATTAATATGCAGCGTTGTCGTAAACGGCGTGTCTGGAATTCACAATTTATTGCTTGAAATCGATCAAAGCTCGTGGTGTTAAATGCATTGTGGATTGACGCAGAAATTAAAATGACTCTGAAGAATGTGACTTATGGGTGTAGTAATTTGTTTTTAGCGCAGCGCTGGTTTGCATTCTAAGCACCATTTATATATTCTATTGCCATATGTCCGCTTTTTATAAGTTAAATAATGCATTGCGGTTGCGTAACATGAAGGTGCTCCTGTACTTTGAAGGCAAAACATTGCTAGGTAAATTGTGTAATTGTGATGATCGACAATTTTTTTCCAGTGCTGAGTATATTTTTAATAATTTCAGAAAGAGTTCTTAACTAGCTTAGTCGAAATTGTTTGGTTTTTAGTAGCCACGAAACTAAGATCTCGTTTAAAAATGTACTGTTGATTTTTATGTGCCATATATAGATAGGTATATGGAGTATGTGTTTTGGCTTGGCTAATAATATTTCCATGAGAAAACTAATGTAGTGAATATTTTAAAATAAACGCAGAAATCTTGTATAGTAAATTCACAGCCCTTTAGTATTTTGAATTTTTGGTATTTTTGAGGTGAAAGAACTGAACATAACTTTAAGCATTGTTTCACGTTATTATAAAAAAATAATGAAAGAACAAAATCGTTTTCAGATACAGAACACAAATCCCTTTAAATGATTATAACCGTCGTCATTGAAAGAAGTCCAATAACACAGCCTGAGTTCCGGAGACAACTTGCCATTAATATCAATAATGACTTTTCAGAAAATTTAACCACACGGATATCGGAAAACAAATTTAGAGAAATTAAAGAAAAAGCTTAGAGTATGTTTTTATGATAATTTGTGCCCAAGTATAGCGATAGTTTGTATGTAAATTTTTTTAGAAGCCACTAGTTAAAATCTTTCAGTATTTCGATAAAGTTCAGCAGAGTGTACATGTGCATCTTAACTAATTATAGCTAATAATCAGAACATTCACCTAAACTTTATTCACCATCATTACAATTAGAGTTATTTGTTAGTTTAAGGATAAATGAAGCGAGACCAAGTAATTTCGCTTTATTAAGTCTGTCAATAGACAAAGGACAAGATACTAAATTTTCTAAACCCAAAAAAATATTAAGGGGGTATTCTAGTCTAGAAATTAAAAAAAATCGATATTTTTTTATATTTTCAAAGTTTAACTATTCAAGAATGTGTGTACAAGAGGATTTTTCAAAATTCAAATTATTTTCGGAGATATAGGCATTTTTTTGACCCGGTATCCAGGCCGGAACTAATCGAACAAAAGACATTAGGGAAACTTTAAACGCGTTTTTCTCAAAACTGACTTTTTCGGAGCGATACCCACGATTTCTCAGGTTCTACTGGACCGATTTACTTGAAATTTTTATAGAGTCTTTTTTATAGGCTTGTCTATGGTTGGAACTAGCCCCGTCCCAAAATTTTCATTTTTATTATTTTTAAAAAATTCGAAATAGTCAGAAAAAATAATCCAAAAAAATTTTTTTTTCAGGCAGTCGCCATTTTGTGAAAAAAAATGTTTCCCACTTTACCGTAATTCCGGCCATTATGACATTATTCTAGATTAATAATCTTTTTTTTTTTGGTTTCAGATAACTAGGAGGGTTGAAATCATGGATATAGTCACGTGGAAATTTTTAGAGACCCCCACTTCGTCAGCTCATAATTTTTGAAATTTTTTACTTTTTTTAGTTTTTAATTTTTTTCTCTACTCACCTAAAATTAACAAATAACTAGTAAAAAATTGATGGTAAAAATATTAAATGTCTTTTTTCTACGACACTTTAAAAATTGCCTGAAATTCATGCTTCTAGAGTAGAATACCCCCTTAAGAACTACCTGTGTTGGCTCTAGGTAGTTAAATACGTAGGAGTGCAGTCTATTCAGGTTTAATTATCACCAGTTGTAGTAAAGGGAGAATCCCATAGAGTTATTATTAATGATTTTTTGTGCTTCAATTGGAGAATGTTGATGTGGACGACATTTGGTTCAGACAAAACGGCGCTACATGCTATAACGAAACAATCAATTTATTGACGAGAAGTTTTCGTAAGCGCGTTTTCTCGCGTCGTGAGCCTGAGACTTTGCCTCTAAGATCATGCTATTTAAGGGGGTATTCTACTCTAGAAATTTGAAAAAATCGAAATTTTTTTTTCATAATTCGATAGTTTTGATATTCAAAAATATCTCTCTAAGAGGATTTTTCAAAACTCAAATTATTTTCAAAGTTATAGCCTTTTTAGTGACGTGGCAACTAGACCGGTTGAGCGAATATCGTATAACGTAAAACTTTAAACGCCTTTTTCTCGAAACAACTACCACACGGTACCGACATTATCTCAAGTTCTATACAACCGATTTACTTGAAATTTTATGTGCATGGTGTCGAAATTTTTGGTTCTAATATTTAAAAAAAATTCAGGAATTTCAAAAAAAAACCGTAAAAAATGATTTTTATTTTCAGGCAGTCGCCATTTTTAAAAAAAATTTTTTTTCGTGTTCCCTGAGGTAGGGACTATAACAGCATCCTTACTAATTAAGAATTTCTTTTGAGTTTTTTTTTCAGGCCACCAGGAGAGTCAGCAGCAATGTCACCAGGATGCGCAATTTTTTTACACCAGTCTGTAAGACATATTTTAACCCATTTTTCTATGAAATGTTCATAAACAATGAAAAATTTAATAGATAATTTTTTAATATTTTAAAAACAGCTAAAATATATCCGTTTCTATGCTAATGCAGGTGCCTTAATTTTACATTTCTCTAAACGACAAGCAAAGATGGTACACCGAAAATGGCGATAGGCTTCTTAGTTGCCATTCATAATGTAAAGTTAGGTATCCGATTGTCTAGCGGCAAATACATATAGAAGCCAAAAGTGGTATTAATTTCGTCTGGCAAGAACTATAGGCGACTTAAGTCCCTTTAGAGTAAAGGTTAGGACTCTAGCCAGATTCTTTTTTGCTTGTCCAATCAATACAACAAATTTTATTCTTAAAAGTGGCTGTATTTGTTGACATATGACAGTCTAAAAAGTTTTATTCGGTCAAGTTGCATGTTGTGCAATTAAGGGTTTACATGTGTTTACGAGTTTAGACATAAATATTTTTTCTTATTAAATTCTACAACATCTTTAAAGTATTCTACTAAAGTGAGTGATAGTTTCGGAGATACAGTCTTGAGAACTTGTGCGCACGAAGCTAGCTAGGTGCGCCGTCTTCGACCGATCTTCATTAAATTTTACACATGCTTTGAGATACAATTCTTAAAGACTTGGACGAAGGATTTTTTTCGCCAACAACTATTTAAAAAAATGTCGCGAAATTTTTCCTGAAATTTTAGTTTTTTTGTAAAAAAGTCTGCCAAAAATATAATTTTAAGTTTTTTTTCCTTCGTCTAAGTTTTACTAAAACAGGTAGTTTTTTCAGTTTAGATGATCCTTAAGGAGTTATCCTGCCAACGCGGTCGCATTGTTTTTCCGAGGGGTCACCAGAAATTGCGTCGCAATATGAGCTTAGAAGACTTTTTTGTCAAAAAGTTCAGAATTTCTCTGTTAAATGTGTGTGTTTATAAAAAAAAATTCTAACAAAAAATTTAATTTATTATATGAAAAAATTTGTTTTAAATGAAAAAGAGGCGGAGGAATCCCATGAAACCCCTTAAAAGAGTATTTGAAAAAGTAATTTATATCAATTTGTAAAATATCTCAAGCTTTTGTGCATATTCAGTGACTCCATAGAGCTAAACTCTTGTTTGTTCTAAAACTCTCATTAAAATAGTTGTGCTATACATCTTAAATTATCATATAATATATGACTTATTTTTTACTTATGTAAACATCATTATTTTTTCTGTTTTATTTAAAGATATTAATTCGCAGCATATATTATGTCATGAAATTATTCGACGTGTAATTATTTGTAGACTCTGTAGCTTCTTAGCTCATTATTCCAGTAGTTCGCTGTGTCTACGCTGACATTGAAGCCGCTAAGCATAGAAGTTTGGCATATTTAGCAGCGCATGACTATGTTGGCAATGACAAGATGTGCCACAAATCATCACCAACTGCTGCCACAGCTAGTTTTTCCCCAGCACACATATTAACTAAGTTGTAGCTGGCAGTTAACAGGCGGTATATATTATTCTATTTAAAAAGCTTTTGTTCTTGAGTTGGCATTTTCAAATGATTTGTGCATGTATATAACTACGGTGCGCGTGGATTGTCTATTTTTAGGTTTTTTTTTCTGAACTTTAATGTCATTAATAATATTTTTTTTTGTGTAGAAAAAATTATAGAATTTTATGCTGCACTTGTTGCTTGCCACGAAAAAAGTATAATGCTAAGGTCATCATTAAGGTTTGGCGCTGACAAACGCTGCATTATACCCAGCAGGCGCTCAATACAATTAATTGCAAATTAAACATATTTCTATAGGAATATTTATTCAGTAATTTGAGTACAGAGGTGGGTAGAATGACATTTGCAATATAATCCAGTCACGGCGAAAATGTTGCAACATTGAAGCGCCAATGGCACAGCCAATTTAGGTGTGATCTCATACAACCCGGAGTGGTAGCAGCAAAAAATTAAAAGCAGGTCTTCTTTTGTACTGATTGTATGTATGTATATCTTACATTATTCATTCAATTATATAGGTGGCGCTTATATTGTGCGCTCAAGCCTAGTTTCTTCACTATTTGCGGTGTGGATCGTTATTTATCCGGTTAGTAGAGCTTAGTTAGTTATTGGTTCATCTCCGAAGTCTTGTATGTCAATTTGAAATTTCATATTTGGATTGATTAGCCTCACAAACAAAAAATATATCAAAAATTCTCAAACGTAGGCGCTGATTCACACATATTACTTCTCCGCTTTTAATTTGGAAAAAATAAATTTCCCGAGGCCCATCATATATTCCACACATTAAGCGAACGCATTTAACCAATGAGGCCATTAACTGTAGATTGGCATGCAAGAACACACGTTAACCAAAATAATGCAGAGAAGTAAACAGCATTGCTGACATTTTCACTATGAACCATCAGTTTATAGAATACATATTATCCAATAATTATTTTCAAGTTCGTCGCTTAAGTCTTTTATACGTGCTGCGGTCTGCATGCGTGATAGGCAAGGATGAATTCATTGTCAACAATGCGGGTACCTCAGACTCGTTATCTACCACACAATGGTAATTAATATGCAGCGTTGTCGTAAACGGCGTGTCTGGAATTCACAATTTATTGCTTGAAATCGATCAAAGCTCGTGGTGTTAAATGCATTGTGGATTGACGCAGAAATTAAAATGACTCTGAAGAATGTGACTTATGGGTGTAGTAATTTGTTTTTAGCGCAGCGCTGGTTTGCATTCTAAGCACCATTTATATATTCTATTGCCATATGTCCGCTTTTTATAAGTTAAATAATGCATTGCGGTTGCGTAACATGAAGGTGCTCCTGTACTTTGAAGGCAAAACATTGCTAGGTAAATTGTGTAATTGTGATGATCGACAATTTTTTTCCAGTGCTGAGTATATTTTTAATAATTTCAGAAAGAGTTCTTAACTAGCTTAGTCGAAATTGTTTGGTTTTTAGTAGCCACGAAACTAAGATCTCGTTTAAAAATGTACTGTTGATTTTTATGTGCCATATATAGATAGGTATATGGAGTATGTGTTTTGGCTTGGCTAATAATATTTCCATGAGAAAACTAATGTAGTGAATATTTTAAAATAAACGCAGAAATCTTGTATAGTAAATTCACAGCCCTTTAGTATTTTGAATTTTTGGTATTTTTGAGGTGAAAGAACTGAACATAACTTTAAGCATTGTTTCACGTTATTATAAAAAAATAATGAAAGAACAAAATCGTTTTCAGATACAGAACACAAATCCCTTTAAATGATTATAACCGTCGTCATTGAAAGAAGTCCAATAACACAGCCTGAGTTCCGGAGACAACTTGCCATTAATATCAATAATGACTTTTCAGAAAATTTAACCACACGGATATCGGAAAACAAATTTAGAGAAATTAAAGAAAAAGCTTAGAGTATGTTTTTATGATAATTTGTGCCCAAGTATAGCGATAGTTTGTATGTAAATTTTTTTTAGAAGCCACTAGTTAAAATCTTTCAGTATTTCGATAAAGTTCAGCAGAGTGTACATGTGCATCTTAACTAATTATAGCTAATAATCAGAACATTCACCTAAACTTTATTCACCATCATTACAATTAGAGTTATTTGTTAGTTTAAGGATAAATGAAGCGAGACCAAGTAATTTCGCTTTATTAAGTCTGTCAATAGACAAAGGACAAGATACTAAATTTTCTAAACCCAAAAAAATATTAAGGGGGTATTCTAGTCTAGAAATTAAAAAAAATCGATATTTTTTTATATTTTCAAAGTTTAACTATTCAAGAATGTGTGTACAAGAGGATTTTTCAAAATTCAAATTATTTTCGGAGATATAGGCATTTTTTTGACCCGGTATCCAGGCCGGAACTAATCGAACAAAAGACATTAGGGAAACTTTAAACGCGTTTTTCTCAAAACTGACTTTTTCGGAGCGATACCCACGATTTCTCAGGTTCTACTGGACCGATTTACTTGAAATTTTTATAGAGTCTTTTTTATAGGCTTGTCTATGGTTGGAACTAGCCCCGTCCCAAAATTTTCATTTTTATTATTTTTAAAAAATTCGAAATAGTCAGAAAAAATAATCCAAAAAAATTTTTTTTTCAGGCAGTCGCCATTTTGTGAAAAAAAATGTTTCCCACTTTACCGTAATTCCGGCCATTATGACATTATTCTAGATTAATAATCTTTTTTTTTTGGTTTCAGATAACTAGGAGGGTTGAAATCATGGATATAGTCACGTGGAAATTTTTAGAGACCCCCACTTCGTCAGCTCATAATTTTTGAAATTTTTTACTTTTTTTAGTTTTTAATTTTTTTCTCTACTCACCTAAAATTAACAAATAACTAGTAAAAAATTGATGGTAAAAATATTAAATGTCTTTTTTCTACGACACTTTAAAAATTGCCTGAAATTCATGCTTCTAGAGTAGAATACCCCCTTAAGAACTACCTGTGTTGGCTCTAGGTAGTTAAATACGTAGGAGTGCAGTCTATTCAGGTTTAATTATCACCAGTTGTAGTAAAGGGAGAATCCCATAGAGTTATTATTAATGATTTTTTGTGCTTCAATTGGAGAATGTTGATGTGGACGACATTTGGTTCAGACAAAACGGCGCTACATGCTATAACGAAACAATCAATTTATTGACGAGAAGTTTTCGTAAGCGCGTTTTCTCGCGTCGTGAGCCTGAGACTTTGCCTCTAAGATCATGCTATTTAAGGGGGTATTCTACTCTAGAAATTTGAAAAAATCGAAATTTTTTTTTCATAATTCGATAGTTTTGATATTCAAAAATATCTCTCTAAGAGGATTTTTCAAAACTCAAATTATTTTCAAAGTTATAGCCTTTTTAGTGACGTGGCAACTAGACCGGTTGAGCGAATATCGTATAACGTAAAACTTTAAACGCCTTTTTCTCGAAACAACTACCACACGGTACCGACATTATCTCAAGTTCTATACAACCGATTTACTTGAAATTTTATGTGCATGGTGTCGAAATTTTTGGTTCTAATATTTAAAAAAAATTCAGGAATTTCAAAAAAAAACCGTAAAAAATGATTTTTATTTTCAGGCAGTCGCCATTTTTAAAAAAAATTTTTTTTCGTGTTCCCTGAGGTAGGGACTATAACAGCATCCTTACTAATTAAGAATTTCT
The DNA here is from genome assembly GCA_037783105.1 of Bactrocera zonata. NCBI lineage: Eukaryota > Metazoa > Arthropoda > Insecta > Diptera > Tephritidae > Bactrocera > Bactrocera zonata. Next base: position 1,439,910 of record JBAWJQ010002354.1, read on the forward strand.
TTTGAGTTTTTTTTTCAGGCCACCAGGAGAGTCAGCAGCAATGTCACCAGGATGCGCAATTTTTTTTACACCAGTCTCCCCCCCCCCCCCCCCCTTTAATTATTATAATTTTTAATATTTTTTTGTAAATTTTTTTTTCTGTATTCTTAAGATATCAATAAAAACACCATAAAAAAATGGATAGTAAAAAAATTTTTGGTTTTTTTTTTTTTTAAATAAAATTCAAAAAACTTTCCAAAATTTGATTTCTAGACTAGAATACCCCATTAATACCACTGGACTACGTAGAGTCTGTTATGACTAACGTCTTTTATGAGAATATTTGCAGCATTACTACTGACATACGGCTCTAATTACTGCAAAAAGTTTTCGAAAATTTGGCTTGTTAGCTGGATTGTATTCTAGCTATGTCGAGCGATCAAAGCCTTTATCTTTATAATAAAGCTCTTAATTATAGCATTATATTATATGGGATAAATTTCTTCTTAAAAGCTATTTGTAATATCAAATCACCCATTATGTATCTTAGTTAGGCTCTTTGTAGGGAGTCAGTCACATTTGTTACCTAATGGATCTCAAGTGTTCTATGTCAAGTTTGTGAGAGAGCTTAAGAATTATAGCCTCTTCTAGTTTGCAGCTGCGTCAAATATTGTTAAGGGACATTTCTATTTTCAACGCATGCTATCCAAATTTCTAATATGTCATTATAGGAGAAGTGAGTCTGTGTATACTTTTTCTGGAGCTATTTAATATGGATTTAGTTCTTGTTTGTGTTGGCCTTAAGTATTATAGGTAATACTGGAAAACTTGTCTGCGCAGTTTTTGCCATATTATACAAATTATTTAATAATTGCATTATATTAACAATTTACTTATATTTGACTATATTTTAAAGTGCCCTGCGCATTTAAAGAGCACATATGAATCACATAAAACCGCGAAACATTTTTATGGCAGCTATTTGATCTAATAGATCGATCAGAATAATTCCATCGGAGATTACACCATTGCCTTGGACAATAATTCGTGGAAAGTTAAGTGAAGATATTTCGTCAAACAAAACAAGTTGTCCGTACAAGAATCTCTTTGTATGGTAGCTTTATGCTATCTGATATTAAAAACATTCTTCGAAAATTTTATCTTTGCTTGCGTGGCAGACTGAATATAAATATATGTATATGTAAAAATTCTCTCGAAAATATTAAGACATTTCGAAGATCTCCGTTAGTAATAAATCAATATTTATTTGACAATTTGACCCGAGACCGCCACCGGCTCTAACAACAACTGTACAGTAGCCATTATCAGCGCATAAAATTAGCATAAGTCGGAGTTGAATGCATGCATGAGATAAATGGTGCAAGCGATGGCAATTAGCGGGTGTTTAATTTGCATACAAAAATGCGTGGTCACACACGCACACATACAGAACTGCGACAACAAGCTACAATATTTTACTCATATTAAGTAAATTCATAACTGTTGCTTATGAATTGGTAAGAGCGGTTAGAGTGTGCCGCGTATTTATCAGACTTTGCTTTGAGTGCCCAGCGACAAATTAGCATATAAATTGACTTAGCAGCCACTTTGTGTAAATTAGCCGAGTTAAGCCGAAAAAGTCAAGTGAAATCAAAATGCAGCATAGCGCCAGCGAACAAGAAAAATCAAGACAATGGTTAAACAAAGTTAGCCCACACATTCACACCTTTAAATGGCTTGTATTTCTCCACCTGTGTTTGGGTATTTGCGTGCGTTTGTATGCTGGTGTGCGCTGGCTGGTGTCGCCTTGTTTGCAGCGCCGACAAATTGCTGTCAGCGGAAGATTTATGGCAACCACCATGGGCTATTGGCGATGGCAGTCTCAAAATGGCAGAATCAGTTCAATGCATATCTCATTTTGTTTTTCCATCTGAGCCTGTCCTAAGCATTTAAGATAGGCACACTTGGTTGCTTGTGGTCAGCTTAAATATGTTTTTAATTATGAGTAATTGTAGGAATTATAAAACGCTTTTAATTATTGGCTTTCCGCGTGCCGCACATTCTAATGTCTTCAAATATGTTGCAGATCAAAGAGTGTAAAACAAAAAAATCAAAGAGACGCATAATTGCTATGTATGTATGTACATATAGACAAACATAACACATATCTACAAATGCCACATAATTTGTGCGCTGTGACGTGAGCTGCTTTGCCACTCGCCTTCCAGCTCCGTAAACTAGGACGAGCACTTTGGATTTTTAGCCATATTATCTCTAACTAATTTAGGCCGACTCTGAAGCGTCAAAATATTTTGATCATATTTCGCTTTGAGCATAAATTTGCTACTTAAACGCTCATCCATCAGCGTAATTGCATGCTTTGTTTGCGAGTGCTTTGCGTTTTCAGCACTTTGCTTCTTTGTTTTTTGTTCGCATTTTTCTAAACGTTTCGACTTTCAAAAAATTATCGAAAATGTATTTGTTTTGCTGTTATCGATTTTGCTGTTGTTACTATTTTGAAATTTATTTTTTGTTTTTTTTTTCAGCAACCTTGGCAGCAATTTTCAATTTTGGGTACAAGCTGATTGTAGGCCGGAGCATCGGAAGGCGCGTCAAACCACAAAGGCATTTGATGCGCTTTTTGTTAGAACGATTTGTTTATTTACACAAAATTATTTTTATTTTTTACTGCGCGGCATTCGAAAATATTTACTCAGTATTGACATTGACAGCTGATGCTGATACGAGCATAATGCAGTTGCGATCAATCATTCGGCGGTCGAGCGAAGTCGACAAATTTAGCCGCTGACAGCTGAGGTGTTTGAGGCGTTGATTTATTAATGCTGACAATTAGTGGTTTGACAGTTGAACCGACACTTTGGTGGGTTGCGCTTTATTTATTTTAAGCAGAATCACCTCAATGTAATTGCTTATGTTTAGAAAATTAAAAGTCTACAAGAAGACGGCATCGTCTTCGATTGGCAATCGCTCAATATTAAATTGTTCAGGTTTACAAGGCCGCCAGAGTATCTCCATCGCATTCAAAAAGTTTGTAACGGTGCCTACGCTTTTAAAATAAACTGAAGATCACTAGCAAAGAAAGAAACTTAAACTTATCAAAATGAGTTTTTTCTTGAGAAAATTTATTTCCAAATTTAATTATCGTTCTTCGCTGATTTTTGTAAGTTTACTTAGTTAGGATAGGAAAAGTTGCATTTCCGAAATAGTTAATAAATCATAACAACTAACATAAAATCAGAACACGGAATATAATTTAAATTAAAATTAAGAAAGTTCTACGAAGAAACTTCAATATTGAATATAAACACCCGAGATAGAAATTTTTTCCTGCTCGAGACATATAGTGGAGGGAACTACCATCCAACGAAAAATAAACCAAAGGATGACTCCCAACAACGTTATAAGTCACATACTGCAATCAAAGCTGGTATGAGCGAAAATTAGGCGGATTGTAAAGGTAGATAAAACTAACTAGGCGTGATCTCAAAAGAGCGGCATACTTAGCGGGCAATATTAATCGTAGAAAGGCAGCATCTACAGGGGCAGCCCCTCCGAAATCAAAAAAAAAAAACACATAGGTTATTTAACCGGATCTTATTTTTCGCAAACCATAAAATGAAAAGTTAGTCGAATTTTTAGAGAAGATGTCTTTAGAATTTATCTACCGAAGTGAATTGTTAGCCTTTACTTACAATATGAAAATTGTATAGATTTCGCAAACGAGATACAATTAGTTTCTGAGATCATCAGATCAAATCAGCTATCATTTTAAATATAATATATCAAAAGTAACGCAAGCGATATGGCTGATTCTGAATATTTGGCTATGCGAAGGTTGGTTGCAAAGTTGCTGAGGGTTGCTGCCGTATTCTGCAGATCTAGTTTCCATTTATTGATATCAGATCTCAAGAGAATGCTTGGTAGGAAACATTAGGAATGACAAAGAGGGAGTTCATGTTAAGGTCGCTTTGAAGCAAATCTGTCATTTACTATAAAAACTGTATAAAAAGTCAGAAGATCATTTTCAGTTTACTTCTCAAAGTAGGAAAAATTATTATGGTCATCCTGCCATTAGTACTCGCAAACCAATCAATACATAAGCATATGCTAAATCATATAAAAGGACGCAACTCAACTCTGAGTTCAAATGAAGCAAAATAGTACACCAAGAACAAAAGAACACATTTTATTAATATCAATCGGTAAAACATCTAAAAACAAAATTTACGAATAATATAAAAAAAAAAAAAAACAACTTCGCATTTGCTAGCAAAAGTATAGGCTAGTATCATAATGTTAAACAATAAATAGTCTCTGATAAAAGATTTTTTAGAATTTTTTGAATATTTCTTCCAAGTGTTTAAGGGGCTATACCAGTATGACACTTTCAAAAATCGATTTTTTTGCTTTTTCGATAGTTTATATTTTCAAAAATATCCTGGCAAATCTAAAGAGCGGTCGCTGGCAAGTATTTCGCATTTGGTTGAAACTTTCAACGCGTTTTTCTCGAAAAGACATTTTTCAAAATTGCTGACATCATAGCTCAATGAGAAATTGACCCATTAAAAATGAGTATTCTTGAATATATTTACTATACGAAGACCCACGATATTTTTGAATGGTTGAAAATTGTCAATTTGGCATTAAAAAACGACAATTTTTACCTAAAAGAATTACACTTTTTTCAGGATTTTTGTTAATTTATGATATTTTTCAAAAATAGTAAATCATTGTATGTGAAATATCTTCAACTTTAATAACCTTTTATGATTTTGTTTTTGTTTCAGCTACTCATTTGGAAGAAATCATACCAGCAGTTGGGGAACTTTTTTTGGCACTTCCGAAGACAGCACATAACACCCTTATTTTTCAATATTAAAACAAATCTTAAAATATATATCTTATTATGTACAAAGAACCTTGAAACATTCGATAGAGTACTCTCTTTTAAAAAAAAAAAAAACTTTCACGAAAATCGCATCATTTTTCATGGGTTAGACTGGTATAGCCTCTTAACAATTGCAAAAGCACATGCATACTATTAGTACATACTCTAGTTAGCAAAAAATAACGGAATGATATTTACTTTATCGTAGTTTTTCTGTGTGTAAATATTTTTATATGTGTATCAATTAATAAACTTAAGAAAGGTAAAATTTCATAATTTCAATCTCAATTAAGTGTTTTAGTCAGTACTTATAAGATTTTATTCAGTTAAACCACTGCTGGACCAGAGAAGTAAAGAAAGATATGACTGTTTTAGAATTGAAAAGAAGATAGTTATTCCAACCTCTAATAGATCAAAAAGCCGTTCGTCAGCAAAACGAACTTGAATGCACGATTGGGATATGCCAAAAGGTATTATCAAATGCCGCCAAGTTTTTAGTTATAGTGGTCTATCAAATCTAGTAATGATCGAAGGCAAAATTACGGGAGAATCCTACTTACAGATACTATGTACAAATTTTTAGAGCCCGCAGCCTAAAAAATTGGCTTACAAGATGACTATACAAGTATATACTACTGTGTCCAAAAAGGTGACATTTGAATTTAAACTGCGCGCGTCGAAGGACTTGGAGATTTATTTTTTTTTAGGTTGGTAGTACTGTCAGTCACATTTATGTCAAATTTCATGTCAAAATATTTATTAGTGCTTGAGATACGTGTCGTTTTGTGAGCTGCTAAAAGTGAGTTTTCCGTTTTTTGCGATGTCGAAATTTGTTGAGCAAAGAACTTGCATTAAATTTTGTTTACGGAATTAATTTTCTGCCGCGGATATGTTGAGGATGGTGCAGAAAGCCTTTGGTGATGAGGCTATGTCTAAAAAAATGTTTACAAGTGGTATAGTGAGTTCCAAGCCGGCTGTGAACCTGTCGAAGACGAAAAGCGTCCAGGGCAACCATCAACCTCAACCGACGAAGCTCACGTTTAACAAATCAAAGATTTGGTGTTGAAAAACCGTCGATTAACAATTAGAGACCCTGGTGATGAAGTTGGCATATCGAAAGGCTCAGCCAATACCATTTTGAAGGATGTTTTGCGCCTCAAGCGCGTCAAATCTCGACTGGTACCGAAAACATTAAATTTTTTGGAAAAAAGGCGTCGCGTGAAGTGTGTGAAACGATGCTTTCCGACTACCAGGGTGTCATGAAATGCATTATAACTGGCGATGTGACTTGGATCTATGCTTACGACACCGAAACAACCGATCAATCAAGCGAATATCGTGCCAAAAGAGAGCCGAGACCAAAAATATCGCGTCGAAGTCGCTCAAAAATTAAAGTCATGTTGACTGTTTTCTTCAATTATCGTGGTGTTGTGCATTATGAATTCCTTCCAACCGGTCAAACAGTCAACAAGGAATATTATTTGAACATTATGTGTCGTTTGCGTAACGCTATCCGCCTGAAAAGGCCGGAATTGTGGAAAGACAATTCTTTGTTTTTACACCACGATAATGCACCATCCCATACTGCCCTCGCAATTCGTGATCATTTCGCCAAAAACTCAACCCATATCGTTCCGCAACCAACGTATTCACCTGATCTGGCGCCGTGCGACTTCTGGCTGTTCACCAAGCTCAAAAGATCGCTCCGGGGACACCGTTTTTATACGATAGAGGAGATTCAAGCCGCAGTGAAGATGGAACTGAAGGCCATCCCGGAAAGTGACTACAACCAGTGTTTCGAAGATTAGAAAATCCGTTAGCATAAGTGCATTGCGGTGGGAGGGGATTACTTTGAAGGGGATGAAATTGATTTGAAAGAATAAATAAAGAATTTTCAAACTAAATACAATGCCACCTTTTTTTTTGGGCACAGTGGTATGTACAAGTATATGTATACATAAATATATATACCAGTAAGACAACGATTAAAAACATACAAGTCGGGTTGCGGAAGAATATTTCGATCAAACATCTATAAAGCTCTTACTATGGCCTGCACGAAGCTCTGATTTAAATCCTATTTCATTTTTATGACAATGTGTCGATGATAACCTCGATTGATCTTCTTGTTGCTCCAATAGAATGAAGGGCTTTCGCGAAAATATACTATAATCGCTTCCTCAGAGCTTGGTAGACCGCTTTTGGATATGATTAACCTCAAAGGTTGCAACTGTAAATATTGAGGCTCTACTTCGAGGTAACCTTACAATAACAATATTTTCACTTCTTATAAGATATAATCATTTTGATCTTTACATTCTCAGGTATACCCTAGTTTTGACGGGTACTTTATATTGTTAAGTTATTACTTATTTCTAATGGAAACTCTTCAATGCTCTCAATAAGTGGAATGAAATTATCTAATCAAGCAATAAATAATTAATTTTAATGTCACATTATTTATTTTGAATTTAACCATTTAAATCTGAGTCAAAATCAGTTTATTTAAAGCATTTGTATCAAATTACTTTGTATTGTTTTGTTTTTGTTTGTGTTGCCAACACTTTATTATTTGTTTGTTATTCCACATGGCTTAGTGCCCGAATATGTTCCAAGGTGTTACGTGCCACATTCATACCGAACTGCGGTTAGCGGTGCATTCTGTCGCAGAGTTTAATATCATGTTCACTTTATTGTATTTTCTTTTAAACGCTTTTCGCCAATGTCGCTTTGTGTAGTTTAGTAGCTCACATGTTCGCACGGTATTAAATAGCGTAAACGGCAGTGAACACTCGTGTTACGCCTGGTGTTAATTAAACGTTTTTGACGTCCGCTGACTGCATTCGTCACCCCATATATGAGAATATTTCTTTTCACCAAAGTCATTTGAATTTTATTGCCTGGTTTTGTTGGCGCCTCATTGTTGGCTGGCTCAAATGTCTCAATCTCTCATATACAATTAATTACCGCACAAAACTTTAATCTTTTAATTATTTCCTTTCGCACTTTCAATAGCCTTGAAACAGTGGGACAGACATGACTAAACATATTCGGTGACCGAACTTTCTTAATGAATTTTAAAAATTTACTTCTACGCTGTGACTGAGATTTGAAGTCAGGACTCACCACAATCTTCTATATTGACTAGTTTTACATATCATTTACCTTTGCATTAAGTGTATCAGTTGTCGGGTCTTACCTGAAATAAATAAAATAAAGACGTTAATCGACTAATAATAATGAAAGTGTGAGTGTGAAAAAGTGAGTGTGTAAATAACTTTACTCTGCGATACATACATATAATCGATATAATCTGCTAGGGTACAGTGGTAGTGTTTCTAAGAAGTAATAAACTCACTCTTTAAACGCGTTTTTCACGAAACTGTGTTTTTGAAGTCGGTTGGAAAGATGCACCTTTTTTCCGAGGGACTGACGGAAATGGCGTCGTAATGACTGCCACTTTGATATTTTTATTTTTTTTTGAATATTTTACAAAATGTTTATTATATATGAGTCTTTTAAATAAAGAAAAATTTCATTAAAATATTTCATTTTTATATGTAAAAAAAATTATTGAAAAAAGGCCGTTTTTTTTCCCCCGAGGAAACCCATATAACCCCATAAGCTAGCTTTTTCATTTCTAAGTACTTGAAAAATATTGGTAAAATTATTTCCAAATTAAATCAAACTATTGTTCAGCATTGTTAGTCATTTTTATACCCTGAACAGGGTAGCACTCTATAATTATATTATATAGTGGGGTCGATTTAGCTATGTCCGTGTGTCTGTGCATAAAAATTTTTAAGTGAATGGTGCGTGCGTGTAAAGTGCATATGGGGTCCAACCCCTGGTCACCTGGTTCAGAGCTGTATGAAAGCTCAACTGGTAGTAGTTTCGGCTACGAAGTTTGGCCGGAGATTTAATTCTGTTACCACGGAGAGCAGAAGCCCTTGGAGTTCGCTTCAACCTGCTGCATTGCAACCTGATGCCGAACCCAAAGTACGGCAGAGGTTTTCGATGGGCCTCGAACCTTACCACGGTGATTAGTGTGTCCATTCCCCACTGCCAATTGGTATTTAAAATGCTTGGCATTTTCAGAGCGCTAATCAACGCATTGATTTGATCAGCTCTGCTTTTGGTCGCCGTGGGGTAAGGCTGTCGTCAACAGGTAATCGCGTTAAACACACCGGACGTTCTACGTGTTTACGCAAACTATTTCCTCAAAAGCTTCTTATTTATTGGAACCGCCGGTTTTGGACCACTATATGATATAATATGAAAATATTTTTTATTCCAGGTGAGATTTTTACGAAATTTTTCATAGGTTTTTGTTTAGGCCAATGGTGAAATCTTCTTTGTTTACATTGCTGCCATACAAACTAAACCTCCAAAATTATGTTCTTGTTAGTAATCTTTTTAATTTGTGAAGATGAAATGGCTTACGTGTGGCGGAAAACCAATACTGAGTTTTAGAAATGTAACTGTTAAACATGGTGGGCGCAGTGTTATGGTATGTACATGACAATATGTCTGCGGCCGGCGTTGGAAATTTGGTCTTTGTTGAGAGTGTTATGGACAAAACATTGTCCTTAATATGGGTTGTCAAAAAAGTTTTGCGGTATTTTCGTTAGTTGGCGCTGAAAGCGCGTAGTTCTAGTTTTATTCGTCGCATCGGGTCATGCTATACCTTTTTGGAAAGCTCAGTTCACGCGCTAACACGTGTTTGATTGATTGTCGTTTCTTTTAAGTCGTTCGTGAGTTATATCGTCGCAAACATGGAGCAAAATAAAGATAAAATATGGCATATTTTACAGTACTACTACGATAAAGGCAAAAATGCATCTCAAGCCGCCAACAAAATTTGTGCAGTTTATGGACCCGATACAGTTTCCATTTCCACCGCACAACGATGATTTCAACGTTTTCGTTCTGGTGTAGAGGTGGTCGAAGATGCGCCACGCTCCGGAAGGCCTGTCGTCGAAAATTGCGATGAAATCGCTGAATTGGTCGAAAGAGACTGGCATAGTAGTCATCAAACCGTTATAAACCATTTGAAGAAGCTTGGAGTCACTAAGAAGATCGATGTATGGGTGCCACACGAATTGATTCAATAAAAATACCGCAAGACTTTTTTGACAATCATCTTTAAGCACCGTATAAGTATTAAGGTATATCCAAAAATTAGTATTTTGAAGAGCGGGACAAAATTTGAAGAGAAAGTATACAAAAGTAGGAAAAATTTGTTGAGTCCATGCCAAATAAACTAAAAGCAATGTTAAAAGCTGTACTATAAAATTTGTTTACGTTTCTACTACGTTACTACTTAAAAACAATAAAAATAAACAAATGCTCTCAATGGCTTCCAACGCATGTGCCATCACTGCGACGGCTACTGAAATTAAAATAAATCCAACTAATGAAATCACTGTAATTATGGCATTACAATTTTAATTTGATTTTACTCATTATTCTGAGATTTTCAGACGTGCGAGCGTATTGTGCAAATCGCAAAAGTCGCGAGATTTTTTCCCATTATTTGCATTTTTCTACTCGCAAGCAATTTGTTCCGTAATTAATTGAACAACAGTCCAACGGCAGCACACCGCAACGCAGCTCACCGCGCTGTTGCACAACAACACCAAAAAAGTTCACAATTAAACGGCATGCGGTGCACAGCTGGTCCGAATGCGCATAATCAACGTACACACCTTCAAATGTCTATAGTATATACATATGTAAATACAAGCGCTTACACACTGGTATGTGTATCTCTATATGAATATTGAATATATATATACATACACATATACATAGAGTTATATGCTTGTCTCTAAGCAAGCGGCCGACTGCGCAGGCGCAGGCGCGTCTACCCCACAAGCGCTTATTTGTTCTTAATTATGATGCCAAACTGTGGCACAGGTACGGTGCCTTTGCTTGGCGGTGGTGTAGGTGAAAGACGCTGCGCATGCGCCGCTGCTGCGCAATCAAATTCGTTTTATTTTTTAGAATTGCTACACTTTTAAGTAGTTTGTGAATTGCTTATTTCAAGCACTTTTCAGTCACTCACTCAATGCGCACTCGAGTATTTTATCATTTTGACAGGTGGCAGCGCTGAGTTCACACGTTTTGCTGTGCTTAATTGTACTCGAGCTGAATTATAGTTGAGTTGCTCGCGCCGAACGGCCACTGTATTTAAAAATTAATTATGAACACATTAAAGTGACGCAAATCGAAAAAAGAATAATGCTGGCTTAATGCAAATTAAAAATAAATATGAATAAATATGTTGCGAAAAAAGCGAGCGTGGCATTTCATAGATTGTATAAGCATTGAGTGACTCATTGAAGTGACTGTTGATTACACTTGAATAATGTTGAATTGGTAGAAGTGATTTTGTGACTGGTTTGATGTAGTAAGTATATATCTATCGGTTACTCTGCAAGTAAAGTCGCTGTTTTAGCTCGATTTGAGTGCTCACAACTCCCCGGGCTTCTCCAACAAATTTCAAAAAATTGGTAGCTTGAAGATGAGGAAAATAAAATTGAGTAGTTATTTGAATCAAGCGTGAAATCTGATCATGTGGTCCATTTGCTCACCCGCCACACGCTACTCACTTATAAAACGAAGCGACTGCCCTGGAGCGTGCTTTCAGTATACGAATATATCATTTATTTGTAATATAAATTACAAAAATTTGTCTTCCTCAAATATGTGGAACTTTGGGCCTGAAAAAATATTCTCCCTCACTACTTTAATATCAAGAAAACCTCAGCCGAAAGTCATCGCATTTTGGTGGAATTTTGTTCACCGTCTATTCAAGTTCAGAATGTCCATGTCGTTGAGATAATGACATAAGACAATATATTCCATCATAAAAACGTTCGCTGTCAGGTTGCACCGGTTAAGAGCTATTTAGGAAACAGCGGCTGGGAAGTTTTGCCTCACAAGCCTAATAGCCCATATCTTGTCACTTCTCTACCATTTGTTCCGGCTGATCCCAAACGCACTCACTGAAATACATTTCGCTTAAAACTTTGATATTCAAATGCCTTGAGTCATTCTTGGCCGCTAAGCCGACGCAGTTTTTTGCCAGAAAGATGGGAATGTTATGTTTTTAATATTTTCATCAGTTGAAGGGGGTATTCTACTCTAGAATTTTGAAAAATTCGATTTTTTCGATTCGATTTCCAAAGGATTTTAAAAAATTAAAATTATTTTAAGAGCTACAGTTACTTTAGTGACTCAGTACCTAGCCCGGTAGGTAGGTAGACTCACTTTTTTATACGCGTTTTTCTCGAAACTACTTTTTTCCACACGGTACCGGCATTATCTCAAGTTCTTTAAAAAAAAAATCAAAATTTAAAAAATTTAGGAATTTCAAAAAAAAGAGTAAAAAATGATTTTTATTTTCAGGCAGTCGCCATTTAAAAAAAAAAAATTTCGTATTCCCTGATTTATTTTGTTTTTTTTCAGACCACCAAGAGAGTCAGGATTCATGTCACCAGGATGCGCCATTTTTTGTTTACGCCTGTCTCTCTAGCGGTCGGTCTACATTTAACGAATATTATGTTAGTTTGTTCGACAGTAAGATAGCTAACTCAAATACCAAACCAATGACCGGTATCCTAAGTTACATATACGATACGCCATCAGAAAATAGCGAGTATTTTAAAATTTAACTCGCGATAGAGTTTGGAGAGTTCAATTGCCGAAATTTTGTTTTACTAAATCTGAATTCGCTAATTCGCTAAATTTTCAGCCGCTAAGGTTAAACGTATTTTAAGGAGCGTGTCTAAATGGGAAATCTACCTACCGGAAGCGAATGGAAAAGGTTCAGCGGCTCGTTGCGCTATGCATAACGGGAGCTTTAAGCACAAATCCAACGGCGGCTCTTGAACTAGTGCTTTACCTGCCACCTATACATCACTTCGCTCAAAATTGTGCAGCAAAATCAGCAGGACGACTACTGGCTGCAAGAGAATTTACATATATGTAAGGCTTCGGGCATAGCTCGGCGGGGAATGGTGGTTTGGCAACCCGACTACATGATGCCACTTTTCAACTGGGGAATAAGGTTCATAGTAAACATATGAAATATATAATATACCACTGCAGTATATTCAAAGCTTGTGTCTTTGCTTTTGCGAAAATCGCCTAGCTGGTCTTTAATGTACCTGCAGACAATTCCAGAGTCAGCATTTACGTAAACAGCTAAGCAGTAAACAAGGCAGTAACCTAGCATCGCATATCGGCCAGAAGTGTCTTGGGATGGAGGGTTGCAGTGAAAAGTGTTGCCAGAAGCAAGCAACTTCACTTCTACTGGGTGCTAAGTCACAAAGTCATCGAGGACAATGAATTAGTGAACAAGATTGCCAAGAATGGTATACGGCTAACACCCAAAACTGCCAAAAGACATGCGCAAAGCGGTATCGGAAGTATATAAAATTCCTACTGGCACTCGATAGAAGAGACTGTAGAAACATGGTCAAAATATTAACTGGTCTCTGTCGGGTGGCAACACACGCCCGCAGAATTGGGCTGACAGTTCGAGAAGGAAATGTCTAGACAAAGCACCAGGGAAACAGTGGATCTCTTATGCACTTGTTATGCATTGGCAAGACTACGCTATAAGCATCTGGGATTCCCACGGTGTGATACACTGGAGGAGGGGCCACACAGTCTGCTAAAATTCGCGTCAAACTAACCCATGAGCCTTACGGTACTGCAACGATCGCCCAGACGCCATATTCGAGTGGCCCTTTCCTATTTCCAAAAATAAAAAGCATCTTGCTGTTTAAGAAGATAGAAAGCCTCTGAAAGAACTTAAGGCTATTCCAAAAATCGAGTTTGAGAAGTGTTTCGACGATTGGAAGAAGCGCTGGCTTAAATGATTAATATCGAATGATATAGATGAATACATTTTTGTCGTAAAACGAAAACTCTCGTTAATTTCTAACACATCTCTTATATACGATATTTAATATAAATACATATAAACTTCATATGAACTAGTAAGAATGGACTTAGTTTTGAACAAAAAATTAAACCATCACCTCTATTGCTTAAATATTGCAAAACTATTTAAAAAATACGTGATGATGTTTTGAAATATATAGCCATGATTAAAGTTGAAAGCGAGGTATGCGGTGTGTCATTTGGTCTATTTCGCCATTCTCCTAATATACATACAAAAAATTGCCAGAAGGAAGTTAAATTCTAGTAAAAAAATTCTCCCACACGTTTCAAAAGATTTAAATCCGCAACGAAACCGATAATCGTTTCATGCGGTTAAAAGCAAGTTTTGTTTCACTTTCACACGCCACTAATGAATGATCTGCTAATGCGTTGTCTATTGAATTACCAAACAATCGAAAACTTAAAAACACCCGAAATGGAACAAAGACCGCAACAAAGCTCTTTTAAATGGGTGTAAATTACCGGTGCGCGTGCGTAATTGATCGATTCGATTTAATGTGCATATAATATGTATGTTTGTATATTGTTTGCAACTCTTGGAAAAAAATGGATTGTCTTTTATGGAATTGGTCAATGTTTGGCGGGTATGGTTTCGATGGTACGAGTTGTTCAGTTAGAGTAGTTAGGTAGGCAAGAGTGCTGCCTTTGTGCTCAATTAATGCTACCGTTTCCTTCTTGTGGAGGATGGAGTCATGTGTAGAAGTTCACGCAAGTGAGGAAAGTTCTCTGATCGCCATTCACTTGGAGGGGGCCAGAAATGGTTCTTTTACATATAGCTCAAGCAGCTCACAACTTCCGGTCTTTGACCAAGTATCCTCTGGGTAGCCTAAGATTATCCGTGAAGGCGAGCTAAAGTGAGAAGGCGAAACATCCCTTCCGCAGGGTTGTGCGCGGGGTTTGGAACCCGCCACGTAAAAAATGCACCCAATGAAAAAGAACAACTAGCCTCGGATGAGTGACCCCTCTTTTGATGACGACCATGGCAAACGAACTAAGGACTACGCATTGAGGGCATGCACCTGGAATGTCCGGTCCCTTAATTGGGAAGGTGTTGCTGCCCAGCTGGTTGATGTCCTCGTGAAAATAAAGACTGACATCACCGCCGTCCAAGAAATGCGATGGACGGGACAAGGACTGAGGCGAGTAGGTCGTTGGGCCATTTACTACAGTGGCGCATGTTTGATGTGGGATTCGTGGTGAGAGAGAGAGACTCCGTCGGCGAGTACTATCATTCACTCCGCTGGATGAACGTCTAGCCACAATCCGCATCAAAGCGAGGTTCTTCAACATATCGTTGATTTGCCCCTACGGAAGAGAAGGACGATGTGACCAAAGATGCCTTCTATGAGCACTTGAGCGCACCTGTAAGAGGTGCTCCCGCCACGATATCAAAATCGACGACTTTAACTCCGGGGTGGGCAAAGAAGGTATTTCGGCGCAACAGTCGGTAAATTCAGCCTCCACGAGGAACATCCCAAAATGGGTTGAGGCTGATCTGAAGATCCCCCGAAATATGATTATTTTTAGTGCTAGATTCCAGCACAAGAAAATACATCAAGCCACCTGGCTGTCCTCGGATCGAAAAACCACCAACCAACTCGATCATGTTGTGATAGGCGGAAAACACATCTACAGTGTTGTACACGTGCGTACGCTCCAAGGTCCTAGCATCGACTCGTACCACTATTTTGTAGCAGCCAAGATTCGCACCCGCCTCTGTGCAGCAAAAAACGCACGTCAACAAACACAAGGAAGGTTCGACGTCGAGAAGCTGCAATCACAACAGATAGCCGAACGATTTTCTACTCGGCTTGCAATCCTGCTCTCTGAGAACAGTCGTCAAAAACTCGGTATAAGGAAACTGTGGGACGTCATATCACACTCCTTACGTACAGCTGCAACCGAAACCATTAGTTTTCGGAAAATGCAAAAGAACAGCTGGTACGACGAGGAGTGCCATGTTGCAGCAGAGAGAAAAAGGACTGCCTACATCGCAACGATCGACCCCAACACGTGCGGGATGGGATAGATACCGAGTGTGAAGAGCTTGACAGAATGGCCGACAGGGGTAATGCTCGAAAATTCTACGAAAAATGCGGCGGGTAACAGAACACTTTTCCACCCTGCTGAATGGCAGTGAACGTACAACGCCAGGAGAAGGCGAACCCATTCCTCCAACGATGACGATGAAGCAGACGTTTCATTGCCCGACCATGAAGAAGTTCGAATAGCAATTACCTGCCTGAAGAACAAAATGGCAGCGGGGGCCGATGGATTGCCGGCCGAGCTATTCAAACACGGCGGTGAAGAACTGATAAGGAGCATGCATCAGCTTCTTTGTAAAATATGGTCGAACGAAAACATACCCAACGATTGGAATTTAAGTGTGCTATGCCCAATCCACAAAAAGGGACAATCTGCGCCAACTACCGTGGGATAAGCCTCCTTAACATCGCATATAAGGTTCTATCGAGCGTATTGAGTGAAAGAATAAAGCCCACCGTCAACAAACTGATTGGACCTTATATTCACCATGCGCCAAATCTTGGAAAAGATCCGTGAAAGGAGAATCGACACACACAACCTATTCGTCGATTTCAAAGCTGCTTTCGACAGTACGAAAAGGAGCTGCCTTTATGCCGCGATGTCTTAGTTTGGTATCTCCGCAAAACTAATACTGCTGTGTAAACTGACGTTGAGCAGCACCAAAAGCTCCGTCAGGATCGGAAAGGACCTCTCCGAGCCGTTCTGTACCAAACTAGGTTTCAGCTAAGGCGACTCCCTATCGTACGACTTCTTCAACCTGTGGCTAGAGAAAATAATTTGAACTATAAAATTTAATCGAGCAGGTACAATATTTTACAAGAGTGTGCAGCTGCTGGCGTATGCCGATAATATTGATATCATCGACCTCAACGCCTGCACCGTTAGTTCTGCTTTCTCCAGACTGGATAAAGAAGCCAATCAATGGGTCTGGTTGTGAACGATAGCGAAACGAAATATCTCCTGTCACCAAACAAACAGTCGTCGCACTCGCGACTTGGCTTTCACGTCACTGTTGACAGTCATAACTTTGAAGTTTTAGCTAATTTCGTCTATTTAGGAACCAATATTAACACCACCAACAATGTAAGCTTGGAAATCCAACGCAAGATGACTATTGCCAACAGGTGCTACTTCGGACTGAGTAGGCAATTGAAAAGTAAAGTCCTCTCTCGACGAATAAAAACCAAACTCTATAAGTCACTCATAACTCCCGTCCTGCCATATGGTGCAGCGGCTTGGACGATGACAACAACTGATGAGTCGACGTTACGGGTTTTCGAGAGAAAAGTTCTGCGAAAGATTTATAGTCCATTGCTCGTTAGCCACGGCAAATATTACATTTGATGGAACGATGAGCTGTATGTAGTATATGATGACATTGACATAGTTCAGCGAATTAAAAGACAGCGGATACGATGGACGATTGTTAATTCGGCTATAATCGTGTAAGCGGTGTTTACGCCAATGAAGAAGAAGAAGAGGATACGATATCTAGGTCATGTTGTCCGAATGAACGATAACACTCCACCTCTGAAAGTATAGTAGTAAAGAAGTAAAGGAAGAGGAAGACCTCCGAAGACTCCGTTGGCTTCGCTTGGAATATTCAATTGACGTCACGTAGCGAAAAGAAGAAATGACTGGCATGCTGTTGTTAAGTCGGCTGTAATCGCGTAAACGATGTCTACGCCAATAAAGCAGAAGAAGTTTCCTTTTTGTGCCTGTTATACTTTTATGGACCTATGTATGTAGCAAGTTCTTGGTTTTGTTTTGTCATAGTTACTTTTAGTACCTGTTTCGTTATCTTCATCTATTCTGCGCTGTTTATTGTTGGTATTGTCTCTGCCCCGTGTTCGTTTAGAAAGGCTCGTGAAAAGAATGTTCCTATGATCGGGAACACAAATTATTGATAAGTTGAGTTGACCGCCTTGTTGTATGTGTAAATGGTTGCCTTCCGAATTATCCTGCAGTTGTTCAGGGTTTCTCTATGTTTCTGTACCCAGAACTTCCGCTTGGAAGATGTTAGCTGAGTTAGGTAAAATGTAAGATAAAGAGATAGTAAGGTCTTCGGAGTATTCCCCTATCCCTACACCGCATCCCATTTTGGACCCGTCGGTTTGAATTGAGCTTGTTTTGTCCTCCCCTATTAAATCTCTTCTCCATTATCGTCTAGAAAGTATTCTCACCTGGAAGTCTCTAATGTAGTCCAACCTATTCTAGTAGTAGTAAGCAGATTTATTTAGATTAGTTTCGTGCTGGTTCGGAGCTCCACTATGTCCATAACTCTTCTTTTTCAAAGCACCTATTTCCTTAATGCTACATATGTAAGGATTGGTCTAATGACGGCCGTAAATATCCAAATGAAAATCCGCATTAGCTACTGTTTTCATTCGTCCTCCGTTGAGTGGGAGTAGTATACTGTTCAGTGCCTCCACCCAAAGAGGTAAGAACAGGACTCTCCTTGAGAAGTTCCTATGCTTACATAATTTATTTATGTCACTAAACAGAGTGATGCTTTAACAATTATGTTCTTAAGCTTCGATTAAATCCATCTGTACATCATTTCCTCTACGACTCAACAATGGTGCTTATCTTTATGTCCAGTTAGATGGCCATTGTATATAGCTTGAGGTGTTATTCTCTATTACGTTTACTACTTTATGCAGGACAGTTTCTGTTGATCGACCCATACTGTATACATGTTGTGCAATCTAAACTTAAACGGAATTGTTCTGATGTGTGTACCCATTAGCCTCCCTAGGACCTTCAGCATGAAGGAGGTAAGGCTTATGGCTCTAAAGTCTTTGGCATTATCGTTTGTTCTTCTCCATGGTATTGGTATGAACACTACCTTCAATCTTTTGCAGCTTCTTGGGATATATGTATAATCGCGGGACACTAGCCTTTTTAGCCTAAGAACCATAGGTTTCTTTAGCTTCTGTAGCATTATATAAGTATTCCCATCTGGACCCGCCGCTTGACATTGTAAGAAGCTGTTAATTGCTTATTCCAATTTTTCTTTGTTGACAATGAGACTGGACTGGACTGGACTATATACTTGCAGTTAGAGCCAAAAGATCATAAAAAAGGCTATTTTCTTAATGGCGATGGCATTGAAAAAAATCCAAAATCCAGCGACTATGAACATACTTTATTTATCGACTCCACACATTTCAATTGATTTTTTTTTATGTGAGACGCGTACAAGAGGACTCGTACTAAAAGACCTGCAGGTTTTTTTACAAGAACGTTGGGTAAAATTCCCAAAAGGTATGGTTAATGCCAAAGAAATGCAAACATAAGTCATTACTCAGTCCTCTTACTATTATTTAAATTATTATTTTTATCGTTTTAAAAATGTAAATATATGGCAACCCTGCAGAAACAATAGCTTCCGCCCTAAACTTTCTTAAAATTCTTCAGCTTCATCTATTTACTTGTCTCACATTTTTCAAACTGACGGTGAGCATCCCAAGAAATTACATCCAACTCAAATGCATGGAATGCTTGATTAATTGTTCGCATATTCGTATTGATGCCGATAATGAAGATAACCGGCTCAAACAGTTATTTTTTAACGATTCGGTTAAGTTTGATGAGTTGGCAACAGCCTGCTTTGTAGTGATATTGGCGTTAATTGCAAAAACTAGTGCAAAATATTGTAAGAAGTGTTGTACTAAGTCTGTCAAGGTCAAAAATTACGGCGAAAAACCAATACCACTAATTTCACGGTTACTTCGAACATTTGAACCAATAACGTGGAATCATTTCAAACCACTATGTCTAAGATATAATCATATGTATTGTACACACACTCGCATACTCCTAGACTTTTACAATTATCGTTGTTTCCAGCAATGCAGCCATGCAGAGTATTTGTGTTAAATTTGATTATATCACTCAAGTTGCGAGTTGTACGCGTTATTCAAAAAATATAATCACGCAGAGCAAACCTCATTTTGCAAAATCGTTATTCATTGGAAAAGGGCAGACAGACACATGTGGTCAACATTCGAATATGATAAATGAGTTGCACTACGCCCCCTTTCACCCAACACTTATTGCGGATTTTCGGTTTACAAATTTCGGTGTGAGTGTATTGAACTTTTGCTACGAAAAACGGTATTCGTATGTGTGTCTTCTTTTGGCAGAAATCATGATTCGTCGCGTTTACAAAATAAAGTGCGCGCTTTGCGTGTATTGGTAAGCACGTGGATTAGTTATTTTTTAAAAAGGCAGTGCCGATTTCAAACTTAATTAAATTCGATTGCCGACTGGATTGAACTAAATGTGCACCGATCAGTTTTGTTTGCCAAATTAATTTAACTTTTAGCGCTGATCGAACGTTTTCATCATCTTTTCAGCGAAAATTTAAAATATATAAATTTGTGTGTTTTGCACATGACCTACAATTTAAACATAGCATTTAGTAGTAATATTGTAATATTTAATTAATTGTTATAATTTCTTTGATCTGTTTAGTTTCATGCCCATAGGCATTGTAATATTATTGTTTTTGCTTTATTTGCATACTAATTTTTATAATTATAATTTTTGCCGTAAGATAAGTTTCGCATATGCAGTTTGATATAATAAGTAATCGTTTGCCTTCTTAGCTGAACTAAATTTTCAGACATATGGCAACCTCTATCGCACGATATTTTTCGCTCAAACTTTTTTAAAACCCATCAACTTGTCACAATTTCAAAATCGTCTAGAATATATTCCTTTTTTACTTTTTTTGTCCCTTATTTCAATTACAATTTTCATAAAGACGACAATGGTTATTAACAACACAGGTCCACAAAAAAAAATCGATGAAAGGTTTCTTTGACCAAACATGGTGTTATATTTATTTTGTATTGCCATTTTGTATTTTGAAAATTTGTCTTTAATTTCGTAATAAGGGACCACTCAAAACCCCTCTATCCCAAAATTAAGCTAAGTCCGTTAATATTTTTAAATTTTTTTCTGTCAAGTAAAATCCGACATGTATTTTGAGGTTAGGAAAAATTTCTGACGTGATGGAGCAAAACGGACTTCAGATTCGGATTCAGCGGCCCAAGATTCATTTATTACACCATGTCTCGTCAAAGGAACCTTTCATTGATTTTTTTTTGTGGACCTGTGCAATAAACCCGATATATATCTCTTTTAAACAGATAACTTTCATGCCCATCGTGTTCTATTTTTATTTCCGTTTTATAAATTTAGTTGAATTAGAGTTTTATAGGGGGGGCAACAAAGATTCATAAATATCTTTAGACAGTTTTCACATCCTTCTCAAAAATATCTTCAATAGACATCTTTGGCAAGCATATCAAAGTGATTTTCCGTTGTAAGTTTCTTTAAACATCTGCAGTGTCTCTTAATCTTATATATTTTTCACTTACGCAAGCTTTAGTACTATAGTTGTGTTCTCGGTTGTCAATATCATTTAAAAATAATCTATCTCGATTATTTTTAAAAAATTGAGATATCGTGATAAAACTTGTTATGTATGGTCTTGGGTACCAAATGCATTTTAGTATTACAGGATCGGTCAATGATGAGAAATGGCTTATTAGGAACCGAAATAAAAATTGAAGCAAGTTCTTCAACAATCAATTGCAACCCAATTCAGTAAACAACATTACATTAACATTGATATATTAAGCTATGAAAATGGGCGAAATCGAAATATAACCTCACCTACTTCCCCTTTGCACATTCCATCTATTTACTTCACTTTGCAGTTTACAATTCAAATTTCAATGAAGTTATCGGAAGAAAACTTTATACAAATAATGCCCTTAACATCTTAAATTAAGGTCCCAATTGTTTAAATTTGGGCCATAAGTTATTGAACCCTAAGATACTGAATATGTGGACCTGAGTGCCCATAGCTAATTTATAAACGCAAATAGTGGTCAAGGTCGAACATTGAAATTCAGGAAGAATATTTTTGTCTTGACGTGCCCTTGTGTCGAAAAAGGACATAATCGTGACAATACTTTCCTTAACCTCTAGATACCTAATAAAAAAAATTTCGAACTTCTGATTACTTAATGCCGTTTCTATCGGTATGCAAGAAATCTCAGTGAAATTCAGAAGGAATCCCCTTCATATTCTCTGTGCACAAAATTGATAAAATCAATGAAGTGTAGTCCCCATATACCTATCAAATTAATTTTCAAACATCAGATCAATTATTGGATTTTCATAATTAGTCTGACGTTCGAAAATCCGTTTGTTTGTCACACACTTAACTGTCGATGTCGAAAATGCATAAATTGCTTTTAGAATAACGAAATTAGTTTTCTTTTTTTCACATCCTAATCCATTACTCAAATGAATTGCATCGTCAATAATCGCGGATATTTTGTCACTTGATTTAATTTTAGCATTAAAAGAAGTTGGCTGCGCAATGACATATTCCACGGCAAGCTTACGCACACATCATTAATTCTTGCAGCGCATGTCACCTCATTTCCTCGTTCTAGTTAAAATAAATTCAATATTTGACACTTGATGTGAATTAAAGCAAAATACACTGACAGTTATCGGATTTATTCACAAAGTGCCAACAATAAAAAGTAATACCGAGTGGTCGCAGGTAGCACCATACTTAATATACCATATGTGAGAGCGAATATGTACATGCAGGTGTTTGTATTTATATTTATTATATATTATTACACATGTCAACATATCTTCTTTACTGCCGTAGACACCGCTACGCGGTTATATAACGAAAATAAATATGTATCGACTAAGATATAGCTTGAAGTAAATTGTAGGTTACTTACTTTCATATAGTGTATGGAAAATTTATTCAATTTTGTTTGGTTAGCTTTTTAAGTTCAAATGCCATAAGTAATTATTTATTCACGAAATACCTATTATATTATATGGCTTCATAATTACACCACCTTAAACCGCTAAATTTTGATTACGGTTTCGAGAAGTGGAGGATTTATTCTTTTGAGAGGCTTATTATTTGCAGAAATAAGGCCGGAGACAAAATCCTCGCTTGGTAATAATAATAATAATCTTTAATAACATCGACTACGCCATATTTTCACAAACTTTCGATTCGAGTAAGTGCTCAGATTTTACAGAATCGAATGCTTTTAAGATGACCGTGGATAGCAAAATAGGAATTTGCCTTGCAACAATATTCGAATGCTGTTCCTTAATTCAACTTTAACTTATCATTAATTAACTTAAAGCGCCAGTATGGATTTTTAAGGAAGTTTAAACACATTGTATTAGACATGTGTTTTTTGGTAAGGAAATACTTTTTTCGGAGTTGTTATTTTTTACAGCATTTACTTCAGGTGCGGATCCAGAGTAGAATTTTAGGGGAGGAAATATACAATTCTGTACTTGATTACATTGATTTTTGATACATATTTAAACATTTATTTTACTGCATAAAATCAATACTGTATTTCCATTACTTCTTCTGGTTTCACACCAAAGTTGTAGTTTATGTTGAGGAGTGCTAAGCCGTTCAATCTTTTGTAGAGCATCGTTGTTCTGAGCCAAGTCTTCATTCAGGGCAAAGAAGAAAATGCTCGTTCAATACAAGTATTTTTAAAGTGCAAAGTACATGAAGAAGAGTATGAATATATGTATGTATATACTACATTACGAAGCTCACCAGTGTTTCGAAGATTGGAAAATCCGTTGGCATAAGTGCATTGCATCGGGAGGGGATTACTTTGAAGTTGATGAAATTGATTTGGAAGAATAAATAAAGAATTTTCATTATTAATACAATGTCACCTTATATTTTGGACACAGTATTTATCGCAAAAGCTGAGGTATTCTAAGGCAGAAATCACTTGTGTTCTCGTAGTCATTTGCATCTTCAATTGTTGTGGACAAAGTGCTATTTTTGCTTTCAGCCTCGATTTCTAGAGTTCTTTATTTCCTGGCAAGATTTTCCCAAAGCGCCGAACTAGGCATTCAATAAGTACAGTTATATCTTTTTCTTCCAAGTTTAGGTTAAATTTTTGGTAACAGCTGACTCATAATGAAACTTTCAACAACTTCATCGGAAAACCTTCGTTTTTAAATCTTGCATTGCCGTGTCAATGAGTGGAATGTATGCAGAAACCCTTTAGAAGTCTTCACTAATTTGAGATGGGTGATTCTTTCGATGACTCTGACGTTCTGTGTTTTTCCACTTCAACATCTAATTTTTCAGCCATTCGCTTATTTTTTTCAGTGCTAGAACGCTTTCTAGAAGGGCAATGGCGAATTGAAGAAAGGCATTATGTTTTTGTACAGACTTTGTCTCACAAAGCTGCGCAATTTTTTGTCAAAGAATTGAGTTAACAAATTTTACGTTCCGGTCTTGAATCTTAGAAAAACGTTGTAACTTCTCTGAGTATTTCACATATATTTT
The DNA here is from genome assembly GCA_037783105.1 of Bactrocera zonata. Taxonomy (NCBI): domain Eukaryota; kingdom Metazoa; phylum Arthropoda; class Insecta; order Diptera; family Tephritidae; genus Bactrocera; species Bactrocera zonata. The sequence continues at coordinate 1,464,212 of JBAWJQ010002354.1, forward strand.
TAAACAAAGCTATTTGAATGGATTTCAAAATGCTGCTGTTCAATGAAAAACACGGTGTCATCTCAAAAACAAACGCTTTGTGGCTTCTTTTTTGTACTCGTATTTCCATCACCACTAACTCTTTTCTTGAGAAGGTACAATCGCGGAAATACGCTTATTTTGAATCGAAATAAAACATATTGACACCTCAAAGTCCTTTTCTTCGCGGACTGTCAATTATGATGGAAGAGCGGTAACTTACATAAATATATAATATACCATTTTCGTTAATATTATTGTCGAATCATTAAATGTTGAATTTTTATAATTTTCGTGGCTCATTAGAAATAATGTATAACTTTCAACTTTTGGGAACTCTCACTCAATACATAAAGTAAAGCCCGAAATGAGTGACGCTATGGAAGAGTATATAGTACTAGCAGCCCGTCCCGGCATCGCACGGGGTAGATAATTATTTGTTTTTGGAAATTTAGATATAACACACTTTTTTCACAAATATTTTTATTTGTATTAAAAAAAAATCCCACAGTTATATTTGTATGTAAGTCTATTTATGTTCAATTTCTTTGATGGTTTAAGTGGCGGGCACTTTTGAAAAATTAAAAAATAAAAATAATAATAATCAAAAAATTAAAATAACAGTAATAAATAATGAATTCAGTCGTTTTACATATATTTTTGCCACTGCACGTGCTCAATTCTGTTAAATAGCAGCGACAACGTCGAATTCCTTCCTTTGAATCTATCGGCTCTGTTAGCCGCCAAATCGAACATCATGCAGAATTCAGTTTGCACCTTCTCTATACTTTACATTCTCTAGACCGGCGCGCTTTTCAGAATGCATCGCAAACAACGGCCACGGCGCTATGGCGGTTTTGTTTATTGTTTGAATTTTTTAATTCTATCCTTTGAATGGAAAGTCCAATTTAAAAACTATTTTATAGGAAGTTAAATGGTCTTGGCCTTAAAATAATTTATTTGGATAAGGATTAATAACACATAAATAGCATGGTTTGAATTTGGTTACCATTTTCATTAATGTTTAAAATGAAAAAAGTTGTTGTAGTGACATAACTACAATAGTTGGACATATGTATGCTACCGCGGAGTTTTTTGTAGACATTATGATGTTCTTCAATATTGTTGTATTTATTTTGTTCTATCGCTAATAGTTTCGGCAGCGCATTCGACGAAAGATATTTTAAGACTCATTTTTCTACTCCTTCGGTTACATTCTTCAAATTTTACCAAGGATCCCTAATTTTTTTCAAAATGAAATGTAGCCTATGTCAAATTGGAAGAATGTAGCATTCTATTGGTGAAAGAATTTTTTAAATTGGCCCAGTACTTTTTGAGCCTATTCTTTACAAACATACAAACATACAAAAATAGGTACAAATCTTTCCTCTTTATAATATTAGTATAGATTAGGCGCATTATTGCTGATATTGAGGTCATAAATCGGTAAAAAAAGTAGTCGAAAATTGAGCCTATCGCCTAGAATTCATATAAGTCGCGAAAATCACTTGCCCGAAATCGTTTTTAAAGCATAACAGCATCTCTATAATAAAGATAAATTCTTGGCCATAATTTTAAATTATTCGCTTTTTATTTCTTCTCGAAGACGTCAAGTTTAAAAAAATCACCCTTTACAACGATTTTAAGCTACCTGAGAGTAAATTAAAGTCCCAATTCATTTAAAAGTCACTTGTACTTTTTATTGCAAACAGACATTAACTATCCAGTTATTGTTTCGTAGCTCTTTATACTTAATAATAGAAATCAATTAAAGCTCAATCAATTGCAACCATTTCATTAACATAAAACCTACAATGCATTCGTAGCCATGAGCAGCCACGAAAGTAAAAGTGCAATAGTCATATTACTCGTGTATTGCTCGGCCGTTCGCCGGGCGTCAAATAATTAATTCTACCGAATGATAGCCCTTAATTTGCCCAATTTTTGGTGGTGTTGAAAACCAATTAATGTTTGCCAACGGCTCTTATTTGTGAAAGTCCATTTACATCTACGCTGCTCATGCCGAATTTGCTTGCAATTTTGTGCCTTCGGCATCGCAAAAACTTGAAGCTTTCTGTTTCTCGGCTCGGATGATTACAAATTCCATTATTTAATTAATGGAAAAGAGATTTATATGTTTTCACTCATGTCGGAAATGTTGTAAGCGGCACGCAGGCAATATTTCGGCAATAGAAATTAAAAGCTACAAAAGCAAAAACAACTCAATATTGATCACCGCTTGGTCGCAAGCTAGAAGCGAAAGCAATAAACTCGTAGCGAAAAATACATGCTAGACACAGCCGAGCTCATTGCAAATGATGCCGCCAACAATGTGCTTGGATGGCCAGATAGTTATGCAATAACCAGCAATGAAGAGACAATAAATTTCTTACCACCAGCAGTTAAATGTCAACGATTATGCAATGCTATCAATACTTGCTTGGTTTTCTCTTCATTCAGCGATTATGTAAGAAAGTTTGACTGCAGTTGTAAGCATATGCAAGAGATGTTGCACCGAGCAGCATTAAGAATCCATGCAGACTTGCTCAAATATGCAATATTTTTATTAGATATTCATGCATGCATTAACTCTACAGCCAGGCATGAGTAAACCGCACCGCCAGGGGACTGAAAAATGATGCTCACTTTGCAAAAATACTACTTTTCTATGAATAAAAGATTTTCCTTGCTGTTTTATAGCCATTGCTGACACATTTAGTCATCGATTATTGCATATTTCTTAGGCGGATGAGACAATTATGTAATGAAGAAGAATAATTTTGTAATATCAAGTCAGTTGCTATTATATATTTGATGTTGCTATTGATTTATGGAAATATAAAACCAGCAAGAGCTTAAATAAATTTATAAATAAATAAATAACAGTATTTGGCGTGCAATGCATTTTCTACGACGTATGTAAACATTTTTGATTGCACTACTACTATGGGCGAAAAATAGTAAGACTTTTTAACTTAAATTTTCTAGGTTGGTGTAAGTGATATACTATAAGTGCCAAAAGTCACATCAATCACTTTAGTTTTGTACATTTGCGTTCGGCGATTTTTACCATGAGTGAAATTATTCAATAAAGAAGTACTATTAAATTTTGTGTGGAAAATCAAATTTCTGCTACTGAAACGTCTAGGAAGGTCTTTGGGGATAACTGTTTGTCGCGAGCAGGTGTTTTTGATTGATAAAAATTATCCAAATAGGGTCACGTTGACGACAAACCACGCCCAGAATGGCCATCAACAGCAACTGATTATCAACACGTCAATGAAATGTAAGAATTGATGCTTGAGAATCGCTGATTAATAGTCAGAGATCTTATTGGCATCGTTCGAATATCGGAAAGATCGGTGAAAACCATTTTCAATGATCATTTGAACCTAAGAAAAGTGAAACCACGATTGGTTCCAAAATCACTAAATTTTTTCGATAAACAGCGTCACGTTAACGTTTGTGAAACAATGCTTACCCACTACCAGGAGGTCACGAAACGTATTATTAGTAGCGATAAGTCTTGAATCTATGCATCCCACCCGGAAACATACAATAAATCGACTGAATATCATAGCAAAGATGAACCAGAGCCAAAAAAACCACTTCAAAGCGTCAAAAATCAAGGTTATATTAAAAGTTTTCTTCGATTATCGAGGTGTGGTGCACTCCGAATTCCAACCGACCGGGCCAACTATCAACAAGGAATATTTGAGTGTTATAAGTACGTCGTTTGCATGAAGCATTTCGTAAGAAGAGGCCGGAATTGTGGGGCCGACAACTCTTGGTTTTCGAACCACGATAATAGAGCATCGCACACTGCTTTGATTGTGAAAACCCGTCAATAGCAGATATTATGACATTATTTAAAGGATGGAGGACGGAATTTTGAAAAAAGATAAAATGACTAGTTTCTGCGGAAAGGCATTACAACCAATGGACTGTAGCAGAAATGGTAAGAAACCCAATAGAGACATAGGGTTCTCAAATAAATGTGTAAATAGAACTTTATATAATAAATCGGTTTTAGGTCATTGGTATATTTTAACTGAGAGACAGAGTTTGACGCTGGATTCACTGGTGACCGCTCAAAACTAGATTGATGATTGTAACGTTGTTTTGGAGAGAAATGGAAATGGATGAAATTTTGAAGCTAACGAGGCTGTAGGGAAGACCAACAATTTCTTTGTTTCAAACTGGAGCCAGAAAAGCCTGATAGTTACCATATTATGCTTGAAAGGAGAACCGCGATTTTGGTTTGGTAGAGGATATTATATATATATAAAAAATATATATAAAAATATATATATATATAAAACAAATTGGAACCATGTTGCAGTTCTATGTGTCGCCTTTTGGCGGCCATTAGCTCTTAAACAGGGCGACCTAGATGCCGCAAACTATTCGACTCATCTATACACACAAAGGCACGTTTATTAGAGATATTAATCGCTTATAAAATAAGTTTTTAATATGATTCCTCGTCAAGAGAGCAGGAGCTATCACCTATCAAAATCAAATTTCTTGCACAATGTAGTATATAAGCAAAGTTAATAATCGCCATTAAAGCAAGTAATTAATGTCGCGTAAATATTGAAAAGCTGAATTAATTATGTTCAACAAAAACAATAAAATTCTTAAATAAAACTTTATTGATTCACTAATGTCTTATCCTGCGAGGAAGCAGCAGTCGCAACTCTCTTATGAATTCTGTGATCAACGTTGAAAGTTAGGCACTAAAAGAAATACTAATAGAAGGATTTGAAGGAAAAAAAATTTTATACAGAACTGGTGATGATTTTCCCATAAAATAGAACCAAAGGAAGGCCCGCTGATTGCTTCTATTTATATATGGAGAACTAACACTATGTTTTTTGATTTCTGCAAAAGGGTGAAAATAGTGGTGATATAGTTTATAGAAATTTTATTCAGTAATAATGGTGTGATAAATTGCAAATATGATGAGTATAACAGAACTCGTTTATTATTTAAATCGCTAAACTCCAGAATTTTAGGGGTCTTGAGTTTACTATATATACATAAGTACACCATAAGCATCATTGATTTCCATTTGCAGCTGCAATATTTCAAAAGAATGCATAAATTTATATTGCCACACCCCAACATGCCCAGCATAATGTGATAATGGCTTAATTAAGAAAATTCACATTAATCCTCAAATACACAGCTTTACAACAAAAGTCAAAAAGTTGTCAAAAAAAGAAGTCACAGCTCATAAGTCTGTGCCCAAAGTATTGTAGGCGAAAAAAAACAAGCAAACATTGCGAAATTCAATTATGAAACGGAGAAAATTCACATCATTTACAGATCACCAAATCACAATTATTTATGTGCATAATGAGACCCTAATGAAGTCAATTCAAGCGATCGTGCCAGTGAATAGATGTGCCCGTGCGTGTGTGTTCATAGGCATTTGCATGAGTACTCATAATCACGCTCATGTGCACGGACATGCGCATGCGCGTCGCTTTCATGTAATGACTTGTGTCTGTATATTTGTGTAGGTGCCGCAGCGCATGATTTTAGGCTCATAATATATGTCTAGATTTTGGTATTGTCCTCGGCACGCAAGCCGCACGGTACGGCTGCTGGGCGCCTTGGCGCATGTGCAACCAACCACAGCTGGCCCAGCACGTTTACATACAGACGCACATGGTATTTGGCAGGCATGAAAACAATGAGACGCTATCTGCCATCAGAGCGGCGTAAAGTAACGCAATCATTTGTCAATTTGGGTTACTGCGGCTGATGTGGGGATATTGTGTCAGCGTTGATAGCAATGCATAGGTGTATGCTTGTGCGTGTGTCAGTGTTTTTCGGCTGCTAACATTGTCTATTACTCACCTACATATCTACATGACATATATGCATGAATTCACACACATTTCGGTTTAGATGCTGGCGCGGCAAGTTAGCAGTCACGGCATCCCACTGTGTCTGCTGTGACGGCGGCAGCCACCGCTTGTGATTGCCTGCTGTTGTTGTCACTCGCATTGCTGATGCATTGCGTGCTCAGTGAGCTTTAAAGTGATTTATAAAATCAAGCACACCAACATATAGTAATTGCAACTGTAAAGGCAGTGTGTGAGTGCTAATAAGCATTAATTTCCACCCGCGCCTTCAACATCCTTAAGCTTTCGACACTCAATTGAATATTTTTTCTTTAAATTTTTTCAAAATATTGAAAATAACGTTCCAATCAGTTGCGAAATAAAGCGATTGTAGTTTGAGCTGTGGAAAAATTGCATTAAAGACTAACTAAGAAAAGATTTTAAGCTTAAATATTAATTTTTTTGCCTTTTTGTTGCTCTCAACTTTTTTCAAATTATTTCAAAATTTTCGAATTAACAAAAATAAAAATTTTCTAAAATTTTTTCAACACTTTTTTAACGAAATTAGAAAAACGTTACTGCAAAAACAAGCACAAAAGTCTGCCTTTGTCGCATTTCGACACAACACACTTCCGCCACCAGTGACCACAGCTAAAATCGTGTTGTGGTTAAGCGCAGTTTTTTCATTTACCTGCAATTATATTTTTTCGCATTTTCAATTATCTTGGCGCAACATTTGCCAATGCTGCCAGCCGTGAAATAACTTAAGCTATGCAATAACTAATTCCGAAAAATGCCAACATTTCAAGTGCCTTTGAGAAAAAGTTCGTAAAGAGTGCGGCGTGATCCCAGCAATTAACTGCATGAACTCTCACCTAAATATTTTTGTATTGGCGCATTATTGAATATTACTCAAACTCAATATTTAGCGTTCAACAGTATCAGCCGCTAGTGCCTTTGGCGGGTTAATGCCCGGGTGCTATCATTTAGTGCGCCTTTGGCTGTGATGTTCTGTCGTCTAGCTGGCGGGCTTCTTTGCTGTCGAACTTCATTTTTAACGGTATGTATGAGGCGTACAATGTGGGTCAAAACTTTTAGCCCGCAATTAATTTTGCCCTTTTCTGTGCGCAAGTTCGGCGCTTAAGTCTTTTGTTTGCTCAGTGAATTTCGATTTTCTTTGCAAACTCAGTGCCTTCAACCCAAGCGGCGCATACTTTAGTAAGCTGTGTGCAACCAGCAGCCATGGCAAGCGCTGAGGATTGCACAATGCGCAGTAAATGTATGAAATAAGTGCTGGAAAATGTGGGGAAAGATAATTGAAAGAAAACCCAGTCAAGCAGATTGCAAAAGTTTCGGCTGCCATTATGCATGGCCGGCGAATCTGCCTGTGCGCTTTTTTAATGTGTGTGAGTCAGCTGAAGCGTGTGAGTGAAGTACTCTTTGCAATTCCATTGTTTTATTAAATATCTTTTTATTGCATGTTTATGTATGTGTGTGTGGCATTGATTGCAAAATAAATTGCATGTGTGCTATTTTACTTTGTTTTGGAGAAAAAGCAGAAGTCTTGCTATTGTTTGCCACAATTCATTGCAACAAACAGTGAAAGTGCAGTAAGTCAGTGAATTCAAAGCGAAATTCGTGCGATTCCATTGTGCTGGAGTGGTATGTAGATAAAGATTAGAAATACAGTAGGCAAACAATGGCTCAACCGCCTCGCGAAGCGCCTAACACATTGACACATTAACCAAAAGGTACAAGGCGGCACAGTTCGCTGGAAGGGGGACGATGTGGCAACAATACGGTGGGGAGTGGGCGGCAAAGATCGTAAATTATTAGGCAGCGCATAGCTCTGGGAGCAGGCGGCGCTTGTGGTAGTTTGCCGCAGCAAAGTGGCATTCGCTAGACGCCGTTCGCGCTGCCAAATAAGAAATTACAAAGGCACTCGCTATTTGTTGTATTTTTTGGAAAGGTAATTATTTGGTAATAAGGAAGCGCTTGGCATATAAATAAGCAAACAATTGGCTCAATAAAAGGTTTATTTTACAATTGATTGCGCTTAGGATTTAGTGGCCAGCGGTACATTGTAAATAATGCCCAGTACTACAATGTAGTTATTTATTGGCAAAGTGATTTTTTCAGTTGTTTAAATAATCAATTATTGTTTAATCAACTTCTGAAACTAATATGCTTGGCTTCGTCCAGAGCTGAATGATTAAATTCCTTTATTTCGATTAGTCGAAATTATGACTAGTTACTTTATGGCCTTTTAATAATTATTGAAACAATGAAATATTATTATTGTTATTAATAAAAATATTATGTATATACAATAATGAAAAATAAATTAATTATTCGCAATAAATAAAATTTAGTAATCTAAAGTTTATTTCAATTCAGTACTCTTACAACCTCAATTTTAAAAAAATTTCTATGAGCTATAACCATAAAATTGCAAATATTATTGCTGCTTGGAAAAGACAATTGGCGTAGGATGATTGATGTAGGTTTCGGTTGTAACATCCTTTTACTCCGATGATAAGTGATTAACTTTAATTTATATTTGTCATATGGTGTTGAGATAATATTTAAGAATCCGCTTGATCTTATTATAAATTTAAATAGGATCCTTGGGCATATAAATAGTCCGCTTATACCAGTTTTGGTTCTTTGCGATAACAGTTCAATTACTAGATTCATAAGGAGTCGTCATCCTTTAGGACTCCTGCGCTTGAGACGAATTTTAACAGACTTTGTATACTGAACACTCATACACATATACTACTACTATGTCCAAGGTAAGGTGAAATTTGAATTTAAACTGCGCGCGTCGAAGGCTATGGGGAATTATTTTTTTTTTTAGGTTGGTAGTACTGTCAGTCACATTTATGTCAAATTTCATGTCAAAATATTCATTAGTGTTTGAGATACGTGTCGTTTTGTGAGCTGCTAAAAGTGAATCTTTCGTTTTTTGCGATGTCGAAATTTGTTGAGCAAAGAATTTGCATTAAATTTTGTTTACGGAATCAATTTTCTGCTGCGGATATGGTGAGGATGGTGAGGTTATGACTAAAAAAATGTTTACAGGTGGTATAGTGAGTTCCAAGAAGGCCGTGAACGTGTCGAAGACGAAGAACGTCCAGGGCGACCATCAACCTCAAGCGACGAAGCTCACGTTCAACAAATCAAAGATTTGATGTTGAAAAACCGTCGATTAACAATTACAGACCTTGCTGATGAAGTTGGCATATTGAAAGGCTCAGCCAATACCATTTTGAAGGATGTTTTGGGCCTCAAGCGCGTCAAATCTCTACTGGTACCGAAAACATTGAATTTTTTGGAAAAAAGGCGTCGCGTTGAAGTGTGTGAAACGATGCTTTCCGACTACCAGGGTGTCATGAAATGCATTATAACTGGCGGTGAGACTTGGATCTATACTTACGACCCCGAAACAACCGATCAACCGAGCGAATATCGTGCCAAAAGAGAGCCGAGACCAAAAAAATCGCGCCAAAGGCGCTCAAAAATCAAGGTCATGTTGACTGTTTTCTTCGATTATCGTGGTGTTGTGCATTATGAATTCCTTCTAACTGATCAAACAGTAAACAAAGAATATTATTATAAAAGGCCGGAATTGTGGAAAGACAATTCTTGGTTTTTACACCACGATAAAGCACCATCCCATACTGCCCTCGTAAATCGAGATCATTTCGCCAAAAACTCAACCCATATCGTTCCGAAACCACCTTATTCACCTGATCTGGCGCCGTGCGACTTCTCTCTGTTCACCAAGCTCAAAAGACCGCTCCGGGGACACCGTTTTTATACGATAGAGGAGATTCAAGCCGCAGTGAAGACGGAACTGAAGGCCATCCCGGAAAGTGACTACAACCAGTGTTTCGAAAATTGGAAAATCCATTGGCATAAGTGCATTGCATCGGGAGAAGATTACTTTGAAGGAGATGAAATTGATTTGGAAGAATTAGTAAAGAATTTTCAAAATAACTACAATGTCACCTCATTTTTTGGGCACAGTAGTACATATAGGTAGACTTGATAAAATCAATTCATTATTCAAAGTGTGTCCCGAAAATAACTAGAATTTTAATATTCAAAATTTTGCGAGCTTCAAAAGGAAAAGGATATAATGTCATTCATTATATATATATTTTTTTTTCAAAAAACGAAAATGCCCGTTATATTTTTAACATTTTAAAAACTCTTATATATACTTGTATTGCAGTCCAATGTCTCTCAAATAAATCATAAGTGAACTTGCCTTGCGGAGCTAAGTTCCTGCTTTTCGTCAACACATGACTCCAGTAGTTAGAAGTGATAGATTTTAATATACACAAAACATTACATACTGCTACTAGACATTTGGAAAAGAAACTGCGTTTTCACAATAGTGACTTTGATTTTGGGGGATAAACTTTTGGCTGTCCGATTTTTTGTCAAATAATCGTCACTTGGGGAGTGTTGATTATCTTCCTTCAGTCAAAGAGATCGACGGATGAGGCACTTTGAGAACTGCCAACAGTTTACGAAGCTGCCACCTCAAGTGAAACTACAAGCTTTGATTCGCTTCTAAGACGGCGATTTCGACATTAAGGGCCATACACGTGAGCGTGAATTGGAGACGTTGCTCGTTAAGGATGCTTGTTAAATGCAAAAGAATTTGCTTTAGCATTAAGAGTCACACGCCAAACTATTTAAAGCGACTACATGCGCTGGGAATGATTCAGAAACAAGGAACATGGGTTCCTTATGACCCGAATATCAGGAGAGCCACGAAAAAGTGATGCTCCTGCATGACAACGTTCGGCATGACGTTGTCAAACTCGTTATAACCTATCTGCAATCACTTAAATAGGAAGTCCTACCCCACGCATGTATTACAGTGTTGATTTAGTATTTGTTCCGTGCGATGGCATATAGTCTGGTTCAGAACCAGTTCCACTCTCAAGACGACATTCAAAAATAAAGGCGAAAAGTCACATAATATTTTTGCTATCTAACGTGCATAGACAATATAAATATATGAGTTTTTGAAAACATTTTCCTTCGAAATTGTGAGACCTTTTATTATCACTGAGAAGCTTAAAGCTTTTAAAAATTTTCAACAAACGCATTGCGAAGTGTTATAACTAAGTGTGATCCAAGTAGAGGTACGTTTTTCAATAGAGTTTTTTGACAGACCATTCGTGTAAAGCTGTCAGGTTATTTCTGTTCAGTATTGTTTGGCATTTCAACATGGAAATATATACGCCTGAGCAACGTTTACAAATTGTTCAACTTTATAACGAAAATTACGTTCTTTAAAGAATTAGTTTCGCGTGCTTCACTCAGCTCATGGTCAACGTAATCGGCCTACTGAGATAGAGATAATCTTCAAAAATAAGTGCCAAAGAATGTTCTTTCGAATATTCGGATAATAAACATTACCCATTAAATTTGGAGTTTCAGTGTTTTTTCTTTAAAAAAGTAGGGACCCTAGAAATGGATCACCCTTTATGCAATATGTACATTACTTGTGCTGGAACGATTGCTTCACAATTCAAGAAACCAGTATTTGACCGTTGAGGTGTCACCATTGCTTTTGTCATCAAGAATATTTTTGTATCAAAACACGAAATTCACTTCCTTCATTTTTAACAAAAGTAACAGCGATAGCATTACTCTAAGCGCAATAGCTCGAGCATTGTTCGATGCAATGTCATGGTGCAAGTGTTAGTTATTGTCCTAAGTCTAGGAAAGAGATTTTTGTTTTAGTGCAATTTTCACCTTTTCCGCTCCAATCATTTTGATATTCTATCAACTACTTTTTGTACCCAGCTGACAAGAGAACATGATGATAAATACTTATCCCAACACTTTTCAACAAGTATTTGGGCGTTTCGTATTTTTTTGATTTTTCGTATGACATCAAAACTTTCTTTCTTTCTTATTAATTGCTTGCTTGTTTTGAACTCTGCTTATCACTCAGCTAACCCAAAATCAATGCGATTTTATCATATACTTTATACATAAGTTACATACATATGTACATGTGTATATCTATTTCTTCATATACCTTATATACCCTTTGTTTGCTTCATGACAGCATGTGGCACACTTTGTATGGGTTGCCAGCTGACTCTCGAATGGGCAGTGCGTGCCAAAGCATCCGCCGCAAGCGTTTATGGTAATGAGAAGAGGAAATACGAAAATGTATAAAAATAAAATTAAATAAAAAGTCAGATGTGAAATGGCAGTAAGATAATAAACTTGTTTCCCGTTAAAGCCTTTTAAAAGCAAGTTATCAAAAGCTTAAATTAGACTTACATGAAATTTACTGTGTAAATTACTTTAAAAAATAGAAAATCCTCAAAGTTTTAAGAAAACTTTTATTAAATTAAATATCATGATACGAGAGGGTTTTACACTTGTATAGTCTCATAAAGTTATCTATACTAATATTATAAAGAGGAAAGATTTGTACCTATTTTTGTATGTTTGTATGTTTGTAATGAGTAGGCTCAAAAAGTACCGGGCCGATTTAAAAAATTCTTTCACCAATAGAATGCTACATTCTCCCAATTTGACATAGGCTACATTTCATTTTGAAAAAAATTAGGAATCCATGGTAAAATTTGAACAATGTAACATCAAAGAAATTGAACATAAATAGACTTACATACAAATATAACTGTGGGATTTTTTTTAATACAAATAAGAATATTTGTGAAAAAGAGTGTTTTATATCCAAATTTCCAAAAATAAATAATTGTCTACCCCGTGCGATGCCGGCACGGGCTGCCAGTAATTCACAAAGAACCTAAATCAGAGCTTTGAGAAATGTAGTTGCGAATACTCATTTTTGTATGTAATGCAACAACAATTTTTATAAAGATATTTAAAAAATTATGATTATGATTTTACGATGTGTTATGACAGGTTTTGAGTCCCTAATTAATTTCTTTTCATTTTATTTTACATTAACACTATAAAAACCAAGCACAAATCTACAAGCACGAAACATATTTCTAATTTTCTTTCCAAAAGGCCTTGTCTTCCTCCTTCGTTTCTTCACTAACAATCGCTATCTCACCCAAGTTTAAGATTATTTTTCAAATCAGCAAATGTCTTTCTATTGAATTCAAGTTTTTTGTCACAATTTTGCATTCCGCTTTCCCACTTTCTCCACACATTTTGGTGGAAGTTTATGTGCTAATTATTCATTTAATGAATCGCTATAAATGGCTAATGAAGTGATGCGTTTTTAATGAAGTGCGTTTTACATAATGCGATTTGCATTTATAATAGCTTTTATTAAGGAAATTGATTTATGTCGAAATATTAATACTTTATGTGTCTTTAATTGACATTTATTCCGTTTATAATTACTTAATTAGTCACAAATGTCGGTATGTGGAGCAAATTGCAATACGTTCCCAGCGGATGGTGATTAATGAAGGCGGACATTTGTCGTTCGAATCAACACGCGGATGATTTTCAAAAACTTGATAAGTTACTGCCATTTCTTGTCTTTATTTATTTGCTACTCTGATGTTTGCAGAAATGACAGCTTAAAATAAGCACAAATTAAGATATGATATAAGAGTTTTTTGGCATTCCGTAAAAGTTAAGTTCATATAACAATATTATTTGATACTAGTTACTATAGTAAATGTACATTCTTTCTTTTAGACTTATACAAAAATTTTGACACTTAAGGGGTTATACGTAAGTTGCTATATATATTTCTGGACTAGGCAACACTTAGTGTTGCCAAGTACAATCTGACATTTCCATTGGAAAGTTTGACATTTTTTAGCAGAACATCACTCAGAACGTTTTGTCATTTAATCGTGAATTGTTTTATTTACAGGGAATTAAAAAATTCATCTCGGCCAAAAAATGGAATTAACTCGTGAACATTTTCGTGCGATCATTTTTCACAACTTTCGACGTGGATTATCACGACAAGAGTGCATCGATGAACTAAAATATTTGTATGGCTATGAAGCACCATCCCATAGCACTGTGAAAAACTGTTACAATGAATTCAATCGTGGCCGACGCTCGCTCAAAGACGAATTCCGTGAAGGTCGTCCAAAAACAGCCGCTGTGCCAGAAAACATCGATGCCGTACCTGAACTGATAATGCAAGACCGTCATGTAACATACCTTCAGATAGAGGCATGCCTATGCATTTCTTCCACCAGCATACATTCGATATTGTATGAACACCTGGCCGTAAAAAAGGTTTGTTCTCGTTGGATCCCGCACAATTTGACAATCGCTCAAAAAAAGGCTCGTGTGGATTGGTGTAAAGAAATGCTGAAAAAATACGATCGTGGTGCTTCAAAAGACGTTTATAAGATCGTCACTGGTGACGAATCATGGATCTATGTGTCTGAGCCCGAAACAAAACAGCAATCGACCGTGTTGGTCTTCCAAGACGAGCCAAATCCAACGAAAAAAAAAGAAAACATTTTCGTAGATAAATATGCCTATTTTCATTATTAAGCCAGAAATATATATAGCAGCCCTCGTACTATTGTAAATGTACGTTCCTACTTTTAGACTTATACAAAAATTTTGACACATTTTTGACTTAATGGGTTATATACAGTTAGAAATTTTAAAAAATCTATTTTTTTACATATGCAAATTTAAAGGTATACACAGCCAATTTCATATCGTTCTAGTGAATATTTCGATTTTACAAAAAAAAAAAAAAAAAAAATTAAACGCCTTTTAATCAAAATGGTGTTTTTACAGTCGGCAACTAACATTACTCGAAAACGGCTAAATCGATTATTCGCAAATTTCCACACGGGCTTCTTAAAAATGTATATTTTTAGTAATTAAACGAAGATTCTTTCTCGAAGATGAATATTGTTTTTTTATAAACAATTTTAGGTCGAAATTTTTGTCAAAAATCTATTTTTTTTTTTTGAGAAACCGCCATTTTGTCAAAAAATTTTATTTTGCTTATTCCTTCGATTAATTTCTAGATATTACTTTAATGAAATGAAAAGTTTTCTCATAAAAAATTCTGGAAAATTTCCTTTTTCGACATTCTAACTACACATAAGCCTCTAAAGTGTGTATCCTTATTACCACTTAATTGAGTTTATTTTTGTTTTGCTTTAAAATAGGTAACGAAATTATTTATAAGTTAGTACCCTTATTAACCGATTCTATCTGGGAGCATCAGTCATCTAACCTAAACTAATCTAACCTAACTCAACTCTTCTCTGTGGCAACTCTGATTCCAAATTGAATGAATCCAGTACGACACCATCCCAAAAGTAAATTTGTACCTTCTTATAGCCTTATCTATCGTTCCATTGTCCACTTGTCTTACGGATAATTAGCGAATGAACCTAATAAAACTAAAACGCCTCTCTAGTAAAGCTTTAGGAAAAATTTTTTGGTTTTTAGATTATAAATATCGTAGATAACGTACACTGATTTCCTAAAAAAAACGCACCGTAAACATTACGATCGAAGTTTTCAATTATCCTATCAAGAATAGAATATGGAGAATCAGAAAATATATTTCTGTTGATTGTAAGACTGTTTTACAAAAACAAAATTATATGTTCTATTTTTCGAAGTCGTTTCACTACGCCACACAGTAAAATTGATTTGTTTTTGACTATGGACCAAACCTATTTTTCCGAGAAAAGTTTCCATTTTTCGAAAAATGTAACTCCGAATTACCAATTGAAATTTTTGAAAAAAATTTTGAAACCAGTTTAGATAATACTATTTCAGTCTATACCTATGGGTCTGAAATGTACCGCTGAGTAGGACAGGGATATGCTCCGAAGATCTTGATATCTCTCTCCTCATGCGTCCACCAAACTCAGCTAGCATCGTACAAGCGGTAATGCTAGATACAGTGGAGCTCAACTGAACACCTATTGGAGTAAACAGAGAGCTACTATATACACAGGTAGCCAGGCGACATTTCTAGTGTTGTCATCACCAATAGTAAATTCAGCGTGGTCAACAAATGTAAGAAGGTTTTAAACTCACTGTCGAGTCAACTTAACCTTAAAAAAAAATTGAAAATGCAGTCGAGTTGGCCAGGCCAAGTCAGGAACCTCTGTAGACGACTTCGAGGCAGAGATAATACGGTGCGCGCTAGGAACTATCAAGAGAAAGCTCAATACACAATTTGAATAAATTGCTAAGAAAAGATGGAAATACATATATAGCAAAATGCAAGATAGCGAAGCAGATATGGCCAAAATAAGAGAACATAAGAACTAAGAGCTCTTAGAAATAATTTATCACGATGCCTCATATAAAGGACATGTTGTGTATACGCAACATTGAAATTACATTTAACCCATTTCATTTCTCTGTTCATTTAAATCATTTTAATTTTCTGTTCAGGTCCAACGACCAGGAAAAGGGTTTAAAGGTAAATTAGCCATGTGGACAACATTCATCAGGAAGCAAAACTAATTTATCTGCGAAAAGCGTAACGGAGATAAGTAGTTTCTAACCTAAAAATATCTTACAAATATTGGTTGGGTCAATACACAGCCAATTGTACTGTTATTGCAGGTATAATATTACGCTAAGTTTCCACAGTTTCTGTTCATTTTGGCGCATGAAAATTTCAAGATTTAGGAACCTAAATAAACCAACGATCTGAAATCTAACGATACTCTCAGACAAAGCAATGCTAAAAGTTCTTATTTGATTTATAAAACACGGTTAAAGGCTTAAATGGGTTTACGGGTTTCAAAAACTCGAATTTCTTAGAATATTGTTATAAATTTTCAAATTGAGCGGAGTAATAGTTTCAGAGATACAGCCTTGAGAACTTATCCGCTCGAGGAAAGCTAGGCTTAGTCGGTTGCCAAGATTTCTCGAGAACTACTCAAACGATCTTCATGCAATTTTACACAGGTCTTTGAGATACAATTCTTAAAGACTTGGATAAGGGATTGTTTCGATTATAACTACATATTTGAAAAAAAAAAATGTTCCGAAATTTTTACTGAAACTTTAATTTTTTTCTAAAAATGTTTGTCAAAGTTCTAAGTTAAGTTAACTAAAACACATTCCACTTTGGACGACCTTATATGGAGTTATCCTGTAAACGTGTGCGCATATTTTGACCAAAGGGTCACCGGAAATGACGTCGCAATGGCTAGTTTAAAATATTTTATTTTTAAATTTCCAAATTTCTTTGTTAATAGTGCATGTTTGTAACAATAAAAAATGAAAAAAAAAATTTAATTTTTTATATGAGAAAAAATTTGTTGAAAAAGGTTGTTTCTTACCCAAGGAAACCCATGTAACCCCTTAAACAAAACTAATTTTACGCCTGGTTTCCTAGATAATATTTTGTTTTACAAATTACGTCAGTATTTAGCAAATAATTTCAGCAAACGATTTCAGTAAACAATAAGGTTTTACAAAACTCACCTTTTTTTGCAACATCTTGCGTCTCCTTAACAGCTTCCTTAACATCGGCTTTGGAGGATGTGACGGTAACTGCCGACTGCAGCAAAAGCAAACACAGGCCGATGATGAAGCGCTGTTTTTGAAATGCCATTTTTAAATTACTTGATATAATATTTGAATTAATAGCAAAAGTCACAAGTGAGAGCAGAGTTAATCCTCACGCCGAAGATGAAATATTATACGAATTTCTACTTGTTGTTATTTAATTTTTTCTTCGTGGTTATTTTAGTTTTTTGCTGAACAAAAATTCAAATTTATGCTTGTTTTAACTAAAAAATAATGGGAAATAATATTTAAGGCAACACTCAACGCCAATAAGCAGCTAAAGCAACAGCGGCTACAGACGTTGATAAATATAAATAATTAAATAAAACAAAAAAAAAAAAAACAAAAAATCAAAGCGACCGCAGGTGAAAATTGGAGAAATTTCACTTTTGTAAACGGGAAAAGTTTAAGCAGAAATTAACATGATCGTGACGCCGCTGAAATGCCAGCATCTACTTTTCCTTTGTTTTTGAGCAAGTTGTTCACAGCGCTGTGGCAGCTGGCGGCTGGCGGCTGGGGACTGGTTGTTGCTTTAATTTTCGTTTTTGTGCATTGAGTTTTGTTTCGTTTTGTGTGTTTGTCCGTGTGCGTGTGAGTGTTGACTCCAATATGCGATTTGACGTGTGTGGGGTCAGTGTTGCGGCCAACGCACTGTTATGCCATTGACTAACGGTACAGCTAGTAGAAAACGAGAGAGAGAAAAAAGTGCGGCGGCGGCGGCTACTGTGCGCCAAACCAATAATTACGCGCAGGAAAAGTCGGTTTTATGGCTGTCGGCGGCGCTCGAGTTTCGTATTTGGTTGCTTATTTACTTATGTGTTTCTACTGCGCATGCATAATTTTGTTGTAATTTTGAAGTTATTAATAAAAATTTTATATAATTTTTTTTTTATACTAACTTCAAATGGAATTAGCAAAATCGGAGCGGCGTTTCGTAATTCAGGCAGTCAGTCAAACAGAAGCCACATAAAAAATGCAGAGGAAAATATGCACAAAAAGTGCAGCTAAACCAAAAATAAACTAAAAATAAACTAGAAAAACGAGCTTCGATAAAAAATAAATAAATAGTGGCGTGTAAAAATTATGAAAACCGACACTTTTCGCGGCTTTGCAAACTATTAGAGCAGAAACTTATCGAATTCAATGTGATCGCGTGCAAACTGGAATGCAAAATAAAAATTATCAAAAAGAAAAACAAAAAAAAAAAATTAAAAAAGAAAAAATTAATGAGAAGGTAACACTGCAGAAAGTAGCAACAAAATAATTGGAAAAAAATGTTATTTTTCTATTATTTTATATTATAAATAAAAGGCGATAAATTGTTTTCGAACCAACTGTTGTGATTAATTAAAAAATTTAAATTATGTTTGAAAACGTTAAGAGTTTTGCGCATTTTTTGACAGTCCTTCTTTTTCCTTTTTAAACATTTTTTGCTTATTTTGCTTTCTTTTTCCTTTTTTGTTTTTAATTATTTATTTTTGATTTTTTTCTACTATTTTTATTATTGTTTATTTTGCTTTCGTGCGCGCTTTATTGCGTTGTATTTATTCACATTTTCCTGCACACGGAAATCAATAATTTTGTCTTGCTACATAACGGCAATGCACTTGCCACATTATTCATGAATAAACGTTAAAATATAAATTATTATGCAAACACATGCAGACACATTTCCGCCGACACCAGTTTTTGTTTTGTCACTCATTTGATCACTTGATTTCAGAATTACATTTCGTTTCTGCAAAGATCAACGATCAACGAACACCGATCACCGATCAAAGATCAACACTAATCGCACTTTAATTGCCGATCAATCACTTGTTACTATTTTTCATTTCATTTTATATTGTTTTGCCTTTATTTCTAAAAGGCGATTGCTTCGTTTGCTCACAAGTCAGTTATGTTTGTAGCGATCGTGCCACATTAGTAACAGCACACAGCACTTTCGATTTTCGACGCTGAAGCGCGCTCGAGTCAACAACTTTGCCAAATCACTTATTTCGAAGCGTTGAAACAACAGCGACTGCAGCACTCACTCACTAATGACGGTGATGATACTATAATGGCCGACTGATGCCGATGAAAGTCGCCGTTGCGCTGTGATTTATCTTACTGCAGCTGCCACGAGCGCTGCATATGCATGCCCGAGTATGCGCAGTTGCACGCGTGTGCTGCAGTGCCAGTGCCGAAATTCGTGCGCACGACTTTTCCCTTCAAAAGACACGTTTTCAAAGCGAAATAGCTGAAATGTTGTCGAAGCGTGAGGGAAAACTAATATTCATATTATAACGGGACATATGTATTTCTCAGTGATGCATCACTAAGTATTGTCAACAACTTTTCATAGTCTTTCTTTTGTAAACAAATGTTTTACTTCACTCGTTTTCCACTTTTCAAACACACATCTTTCCACGACAAGTCAGCAAGCTGCAACACCGTTTTCAATTAAGTACACTAGCGCAAATCGCAATAAGCATGTTACCTCACGAAAACAATGAACGCGTACGCTCTTCACGAACGCCCAACACCGTTTGTTCGCTGCTCCATAAAGGTTGCAGTGTTTTAAGCTGCTTGCTAAATCTATTGGCCGGGCTGTGCTCAAATTTGAGCTGCGACTCTCTCGATCAAATCGAAATGAACGATCTGGCGAGCGGATGAATTGGCTGATAGCAATCGGTGACTCCGGTTTTTATGAATGAAAATGAACAACGTACTTTAGCGTATGTGCGGTGGTATTTAGTGTGTGTGCCGTGGTTTTTGTTTACAATGCCTTTCGTGGCACACCTGGCACGCTCGATCAGCTGTTTCGAACCGGTAGTTTTAGTAAGTGACCGCTCGATCGCTCGTATCTGTCTGCCTACGAGCCAATTCTCGTATGGGTTTTGGTTTAAGCGAAACTTACGGATATAAACGAATGAAAGAGCACGTGGTGGTCATTCGTAATTACCGCTACTCGACCGAATGCTTTTGACCGTTACTGCTTGCTCTAGCCATTCTTTTCTGACAAGAAATCTCGAAAGAAACAGTAAACTAGTTTACAGCTTTTGTTTTTAGTATACAAGAACTCGACCAGGTTTTAACACTAAAGTTAGGCAGGAGTGGTTCTTGTTAGCGAAAGTTGGTTACTTTTGATAGCGTAAAAAACTAACTGGGTAACTAAGTAAGTCAGGAAGTGCTAAGTTTAATGTTTTATGCACTCACATTTTGCGTAGGTCTAAGGCGGCGAATTATTTCCTAATGCTGGTGAAACTTAATACTCAAAATTGTTGCTAATGAAAAAAATTTTAATTTTCAATGAAGTTACATATGGATTAAAAGCATAATTGACTTTGTATTAACTCAGTGACTAATGCACAGAGTATACTGAAATTATAGAGATCCCCACTCGATGACGGTGGAGCAGATGTTCCATTGCCCGACCATGAAGAAGTGTGAGTAGCAATTACTCGCCTGAAGAACAACAAAGCGATGAGGGTCGATAAGGTTCTATTGAGCGTATTGTATGAAATATTAAAGCCTACCGTAAAAAAACTAATTGAATTTATCAGTGTGATTGTAGGACTGGAAAATAAACAACAGGTCAGATATTCACAATGCGCCAAACCTTGGAAAAGACCCGTGAAAAGAGAATCAACACCATCTCCTATTCATCGATTTCAAAGCTGCTTTTGACAGCATGAAAAGGAGCTGACCGAGAAGATCAAATTCTATTCCCGTTCTGTATGGGGCGGAGGTATGGACAATGGCATCATCTGATGAGTCGGCGCTAAGAATTTTCGAGATAAAGGTTCTGCGAAAGATTTATAGTCCTTTGCGCATTGGCAACGGCGAAGACCGCAGTCAATGGAACGAAGAGCTGTACGAAATATAAAACATTGACATAGTTTAGCGAATTGAGAGACAGCGGCTACGCAGGCTAGGTCATGTCGTACGAATGGATGAAAACACTCCAGCTCTGAGAGTCTCGCCACAGTACTCGCCGGAGGAAGCAGAGAAAAAACTCCATTCTGTTGGAAAGACCAACCAAATTTGCACCAAGTAGCGAAAAGAAAGAACGACTGAAACGTTGTTGTAAGCTCGGGTATAAACGCGTAAGCGGTATCTATAGCAATAAAGAAGAAGAATCTGCCTCTACATATTATTAATTCTCCGAAATATTTGTGGTTAACTAGTTAATCTAACACTAATTACCATAATTAGTAATTAAGGTTCCATATATTTTTTATTATCAGGAAAAGATGCTAACTCAGATTAGGTAATACTTTCTGCTGTCATGTTATTTTTGTTTAGTATTGCTTGGCATTTTATCATGGAAGATTATTACGAAAATTCACGTTCTTTTAAGAATGTCTATAGCGCGGCTTCGCTCAACAGCTTACTACTATTCGCAACACCATCACCCATCTTCACTCTCAGCATTCATTGTTGGATAATACTCAACGTCAGTGAGCAATCGCAGCTGAGAGTGTTCACAAAGACCATGGAGAGTCGAATCGGCGCCGTTCGCAGCAACTCAGACTGACGTATGAAACAACTTGGCACATTTTACGTCGATATCTTAAATTGAAAGCATACATAATAAAGCTTGTCCAAGAACTGAAGCCGCTCGACCTTCCAAAGAGCACATACAGATGCTCATGAAAAGTTTCAAGAATATCCGAAGTTTTTGAGCCAAATATTGTTCTGCGATGAGGCCCATTTCTGGCTCAATGGGTATGTAATCAAACAAAATTGCCGCATTTGGGACAAGAGACAAGTGAAGAGATTCAAGAGCTACCATTTTATCCAAAAAACAACTTTTTGGTGTGGTTTGTGGGCCGATGGAATCATCGGACATACTTTTTCCTGTAGAGAAATGTAAAGTTTAAAGACTCTTCGAACAATACGATTCTTCGATTCAGGCTTTGGAGCAAAACATCACACACGTGTTTCGCCAATTACCAGTGGAGTAGGGAATCTTGAAATATAGCAACTTTTAGTTTAAGTTTCATCAATATTTTATTATCATAAAAGATGCTAACTTATATTAGGTTATACCAAATGTCTGTCACGCTATGGTCCTTTATAATTCCAAATGAATTATGTAATCAACGGCTTAATATTTAACTTTGGTGCTTCATCTAGTCTCTTGAGCGGCGAAGATCCCAGATATATAATGTAAATCGTGAATAATTTTCGACTTTTGAAAGCAAAAAAGGTGTTCAACGTCTCTTTCATGCATATTTTCCTGCATTTTCTATATATAGTATGTGACTTCTACTGCTCATTCGGCTCCCATGTGATGTCAGTAAGTGGTTACCTGCCCCTGGGCTAACAACCGATCTGCACTCTTTTCGAGACTGTGTGAACAAAAAGGATGCGTTCATTCCTTAGGCGTCCTTGCACATATTCTTTTTAAATAATCCTGCATGTTCTTTAGTCTTTTCATTTAACCCAGATCCGCCTGTCAGCTTTTTTGAAAATATCGTTTTTAACGACTTGCGTTAGCTTTCCCAGAATCTTTGAGGAAGTTTGAGTAACGCTAACTTAATTTTCATTAAGAAATTTCCCAAATAGACATCTGACATCAAATGCTCATGTCATACTACTAAGTAGATCATCCCCGGTGATGCAAAAGTAATTCTCATCGTCCATTCCAGAAATTTAATAGATATGGCTTCATGCAAATCGCCTTATAAGTGCACTGCTCCTTAATTACCTTGCGACCTTGAGAAGTACACTACTGTAAAGATTAAAACAACAAATTGAAGTAAAAATTTTTTTGAAGTACTTAAAGGTATAAGGCATTGACAACCTTTGCTAGATTTTTGCCTTAATTTCGTCTTTAATTAATATTTCTTGAGGCAATAATCTATTACAGGTATAATTTTATCCAGCAGAAGAGAAGGCTATTGCTTCTAATAGGTCAATTGAAGAGTCCCTACCATGGACCTACCATAGTAAAACACATTTTTTGGCAAAAATAATTTTTTTATTCAACATAGTTTCCTTCAGGGGTGATAAACTGATTATAGCGATCCTACAACTTTTCGATAACATTTTTGTAGTACTATTTGTCCTATGCTGCAAAATAGGCGTCAGTTTCGGCGAGGTGATCTGTCAGTGAGGTCTGAAATATTATCGTCCTTATCTGCAGCATACATAAGTTGCGTTTTCTTACGCTTCGGAGCGAGTTTATCGTTTGCAGCCCACTCGGATGACCGTGGAGTAGACAGCAGTGTGAAAAGATGGAACCCGGGCTTATTAGGCTTGAACGTCATCTTCAAACACTGCTCCGAATCATCAACTCGTCGTTGTTTTTGGTAAAAAGTGAGCTCCCATGGCACTTTACGGTCATCCATAAAGTCATTTGTGTACTTTTTTGATATTTTCGTCGGTAACAACTTCTTTAGCGCCGTCTTTGGTGCTCATTTCAGCACGTTTAAACACGGCATATCAATCCTTGATAGCTGATTTATCTTGAGCAGTGCCCGGAAACTCGCCTTTAAGCAAAGTTTCTGTAACAACTGTATTTTTACTCTTTATAAGGCAATATTTTATCAACACGCGAAATACCTTTTTATAAATGTTTTCACAATAACTAAAGTTATTTCACTCAATATGATACAATTCACAAACTAATGACTCCACAGCTGTCAAATTTATACACCCGCCTTTCGAAGGTTAGGGCTAATTAAAACCCGTAAGGAGTTAACTCTAGTAGCGCCGCCTAAGTGTCAGGTCAGAGGCTTTTAATTGCCTTGTTAAGTGATGTTATGATATTAAAGACTGTAATCAAATTAAAATCAAATCTTTCCTATTGAATTACCATTTTGAGAAGTGGAATAATTACTACAATTATTACTTTCAAACTCTTATAAAAATTTGTAGCACAATTTATTCACTATTTGAAAGCAAAAAATGTTATGAAACCAACTTTTCAAAAGTAAATTTGTCACAAATATAATTTGACAATAACAACAAACGTTTGAATTCCAAATAAGCACCCAATGGTGGGCCATTTGTTCATGACAAGCTGTCAAATTGCATTGAAATACTCAAGGTTGCTACGAAAAATTTACGCAGACGTAGTCAAATATACATATGTACATAGGCTTTGTACAAAATACGACAGAAAGTAAAGTATAGAGAAATTCGATGAATCACGAGAGGTGATAGTGTAGAGCAGATTATTTTTCAGCAGCTTCAGCTTTTCTAGTTTTTACTATTTTATATAATATTATTTTGTTTCATCTACTATGGCAGTATACATAACTACGTGCTATACTGTGTTAATTATACTATATGAAAAGATAAAAAGTTAATTACAACAGCAACGCTTCTGAAATTCCATTAAAGTATTCCATTAAAACATGTAATCTATTTTCAATATCGTAGTTGATTGAACTTCTCTAATGAACAATTTCCATAATAATCATATATGAAATATCCTTAAGAGTTCATAATTAACATTACGTGAGTAATATCACGGCTCAGCTAGTTGCTAGACATGCATAATAGTCAATCAGTTTTTCTTTGATTTGGCAGTGGCGAATTTGAAGCACGAGTAGTTCCAACTAGTTCAATAGCCTATTCAATAGCCTATCGACCCAAATTCTTTTACGGGACACACCTAAATTATCAATCTAATTATCTAGGTATCTAATTATACTTTTAACGAGATTGTTCGGTTTGCATTTGTATTTGCGTTGTTGGAGCTTTATTTCTGTACTGCTAGGAACAGATATCTATTAGAAAGAAGGAGAGTGCAACCGAAAAGAAATTACTCTCAAAAACCCTGTAAAATATATACTACTCTGATCAAATTTAAAGGTGAATTTTGTCCATTTCATTTCATTTAAAGTAATCCCCTCCAGCTGCCATACACTAATGCTAACGAATTTTCCAGAGATCATAGCACTTGGAAAAATCCTCCATCGTGATGGCCATGCCTTCTTCGATTCAGCTTTTATATCCTAAATTGCATGATAGTAGTTGAAAACGTGGCGAACTGATCACGAATAACCAACGCGGTATGAGACATAGTAAAAATCGAAAAATTCACTTTAAGAGCCTCACAAAACGACGCTTATCTCAAATACTAATGAATATCTTGACGTGAAATTTAGCATTAATATAGAAAAAAAATTTGCCGATTCGGAAAACACGCGAAATATAAATTAAAAATTCTGCTTGTATATATGCAAACTAGTATTTCAGTTTTTAAGATATAGATTTAAAATTTTACACACGTACTTTTCTAGCCAAGAAGCTGCTCCATAGTACTCTGAGAACATAAAAAAATTCGACAAAATTAGCGATCAAATATATGTATGTGGTGTTCCGGCAAATCAGACCATTGTCAAGCCTATCAAATGCCATTAATCTAAAAACGAAAGGCAAATAAATGGTTGTGACGTATCCCTATTTTCAAAAAAACAGGCAACCAATTTCTTGGAAGTACTGCGCGAACCGTTTTTGTTGGATTCTGCTCCCATTGAAACATCCATACAGTATTTTTATTTTCGGGCTCATTTATCGCATGTCACGACGTCATATCGTATTTTGTCAACATTCTCTCCACCAAAAGACATGATTCTTTCTATAAGCGGTCGACAAATAGTGTAGGATCCCACGTGAACGAATTTTTTACAGTCAAATGCTCATGAAATTTCGAATCTATGCTGGTCCCACTAATGCCTATAGTTATCTCAACCTAACGATAGGTCACACGACCATCTTACAATATCAGTTTACACACATCAATAGTTTCCGGAGCAACAACTGATTTGCATACTGGACGACCTTTCCGAAATTCTTCCTGCAGTGATCTACAACCTCGATTGAATTCACCATATCATTGATTAACCCTTGTTCTTGTTGGAGGTTCATCGTCAAAACTTGAACTAAGTTCAACTAAGCACTCTTGATGAGTTAATTCACTTTGAAAGTAGTAAAAAATAATCACAGAAAAATGTTCGCGCTTTAATTCCATTTTTATTTTTTTTTTTTTGGTCGAGAAGAATATTTGAAGTTACAGTAAACAATACAAACAGCGATGCGATGTCAAGACGTTTGGAGTATGGATACCATCAAAAAAATCAACTTTACGATAAAATTGTGAGATTCCAGATTGGAACACAGGCGTTGCCAAATCCCGAAACATAAAAGGCAATCTACAAGTATGTATCTAGCAATAAGAGTAAATGTCACATTAAATAGGGAAGGACCTATCCTCTTTGCTTGATACTAAACGAAATTATAAACAATACATCTGTCGACTGATGGACGATTCCGTTAGTTTAAAAATGCTGGGATAATCAGTATTGGTTTTCTGAAACTAAAGAACTGAATACTAGATTATGCATTATTGATCTTACGACGATTACACTGGTCTACATCAAAATTGCCTTCTACATGAAAATACACTATTTTGATTGTATTTCACTCGTTGAACATAAATATACAAGTTAAAATTCATAATTAGCTCTTATTGTGCATTTATGCCTTATAAATATAATAGAGGGTAGCGCGACAGATTTATCACATTAATGATGATAACTCAAAATATTAAGTGATTACCCGCGGAAATTTTATTATTTCACATTTGTTTGTTGTGTTTAACGTTGACTGTGTTTTGTTCAACAGTTAAAACGTGAAATTGTTACCGTTTTTTTGTCATTTTTAGTGAAAAATCTACAGTTATGTCGTTATGTCGCGTAAATGTGTTAATAGCGCAGACAATTTTTGCTACATTTGTGGTAAGGTGACCCTTACTAACCAAAGATGCTCAATAACACAACGTTTAGAAACTGCTTACTTCCATTATTTTGGAATTAAAATTAAAAACCAAGACAAATCGTGGGTACCACAATTTAGTTGCACAACTTGCTCCATAAATCTGATAAAGTGGCTAAACAAAAAGATACGTTCATTGCCTTTTGGTGTACCAATGATGTGGAGGGAACCTACCAATCATGCGAATGACTGTTACTTTTGCTTGACTCCACCCATCCAGCACGGTATAAGAGTATATCACGAAAAAAGAAACGAAGCGTAGTATACCCTGACGTAGCCTCTGTATCGCGACCTGTACTACATGGAATCGATTTACCTGTTCCTCGACCTCCCGAAGAATACCAGAAAGATTCTGAAGAAGCGATTAATTCAATGAAAGTTGACTACAATGAGCCTACAACCTCACAATCGCCACAGTTTGTGGGTGACAATATTTTTTGTGAGATTTTCGCAAGATGAACTCAGGGACCTTATACGAGATTTAAATTTACCAAAATAAAAAGCGGAATTACTAGGATCGAGACTTAAGCAATGGAATTTGCTTCAACCGGATGTCAAAATCAGTTTATACAGATATCGTCAGAAGAACTTGATGCCCTATTTCAAATCCGAAAACCAGCTTGCATTCTGTAATAATGTAAATGGCTTGATGAACGCTTTGAACATTGAATACCATTCACAGGAATGGCGGCTGTTCATAGACTCCTCAAAATTAAGTTTAAAAGCTGTTCTTCTCCATAATGGTAACACACAACCATCGATTCCGTTAAAATTAATTTTAGATGCTGTATCATACTCAGAGCACGAATGGCAGATTTGTGGTGATCTAAAAGTCATAGCAATGATGTTGGGTTTACAAATGGGCTATACCAAGTACTGTTGTTTTTTGTGCTAGTGGGATAGTCGGGCTAGATCTTTACATTACATAAAAAAGATTGGAATGCTTGAGTAAGCCTGAATCCTGGAGAAAAACGTCCAGCACCTTCCTCTAGTTAATTCCCAAAAAATTCTTCTACCACCTTCACATATCAAATTGGGACTAATGAAAAACTTTGTGAAGGCTCTCAACAAGGATGGACCAGCATTCAAATACCTGCGAAGTAAATTTCCACGTATAAGCGACGTCAAAATTAAAGAGAGAATCTTTATCGGACCTCAAATAAGAGAGATTCTAAAGGACCAAAACTTGGATTCAGTTTTACAGGGCTTTGAAAAAGAAGAATAGGAATCTTTTAGAGTAGTCGTTCATGGTTTTTTGGGCAATAAGAGAAATGAAAATTATGTTGAACTTGTGAACAATCTCCTTCAAAAGTATCAACAGTTGGGTTGCAATATGTCCCTAAAAATTCATTTTCTTCACTCTCATCTTGATTTTTTCCTTTCTATCTGCGGTGATGTAAGTGACGAACATGGTGAACGATTCCACCAAGATGTCTCGACAATGGAAAAGAGATACCAGGGCCGATGGGATGCGTCAATGTTAGCGGACTACTGCTGGAATTTGAAAAGAGATACCCCTAACAGTGATTACAAAAGACAAACGAAAAAGAAGAGAAAATCTTAATCAAATACGTTATTTTTTTTTTTAATTGTAATATTTCCAATTTTATATAAGTAAAAAGCAAAAAATAAGAGTAAATAATTATTATAGTTTGTTTTTATAAAATGTTTTGTACTTTAACGTGTTACTAAGAGCCAAATTTTGTATATTAGGTATATTTCCAAAATAAGAGCTAATTCAAAAAACATATTCTTGTTCTCCTATTCAGTAAACTCAAAGCAATATAAATATAAAGTATTCAATTGAAAGGCACACAAAAAGTTACATTTTGTAGACCAGTGTTATCTGTAATATTAAATTCGCAATTCTTGCTCAGTTACTCACTTCTCTATTGCTAGACTTATGTCGAAGGATAATTTTAAAATAAATAATTCACGATTTTATTATCCCCTCTGTCATTAGTTCTGCTGTCCGACTTGCACTAACCAATTAGCTGGTATTTAAATATCATATTGAGTAATTTCCGTTTACACGATTCTCAGTTGCTTGTGTTAGCAAAAACAGCAGCAAACTTAGAGACATTCTTCTTACTAACAGACTAACTTTATACATTTAATAAAGGTATACGCTTTACCTCCATTTAATTCGAGATTCAACACATATAATAAAACTTGGTGATTAATTACTATGTCTCTTAAGCAAACCAATATTTGCACAAGAGCTAATTTTGAAATCGATCAATCACCATTAAGTCCTTCTAAAGATCTCGTAAAAGATTGAATCAGAGACAATTTTGACATATTTCATGGTGATAACAATGACAATGTTTTATCTACGTAAACTCGTAAAGCACCACTCATAAGCCAAAATAAATATAATAATTGCCAATAGCAAATGATTTAATTGCCATTATGAGCGCGTAGAGATTGGAAGTTTGCATTTAAATGAAAGCAAAGCCAATCAAACATTCAGCGAAACGTACAAGACGCCATTCAGCGATCGTGTCTACAGACTGACAGTCACACGTTCACCACAAACACAATGTCAAGTTGCATAATACCATACGTGTAGTTGTTGTTCACTTTTAATAGCTTAAAAGGCGGCGCAAAACAGTAGTTAACTTTAAAAATGTCAAGAAACATTAGCAAAGCAAGTTTCAAATGCAGATTATTATAAACGGTTTCTTAAACAATATTTAAAGCAGCCAGAGACGGGTAAGTGTGCACATTAGGACCTTTCAAGAATTTAAATTTGATCGGTTGGTATGGTTTAGTGACTCGATTTGGAAAATTTCTAAAATTGACACTGTTGCCTCAAAGAATAAATGTCGTGAAGACATTTAGTTAACTGAAAATTTTTCTCTTCATCACTTGATTCCGGTCATTAAGATTGCATGGCCAGTATATGCTATAGTATTCCGACATTGGTGGTTCAGATAAATGAGCAGCTTTTTGGAGAAAAGTGCCCATATCAAAATTTCATATCGATATCTCAAAAATCTTAGAAACTAGAACTCAGAAATCGACTCAGCTCGCCATGCTGATCATTTACCTATTTTATAGGATTTTATATATAGGATGCATCTTCTGGGTATTTCACACTTCGTAGAAAATTTAATATACCATGTTAAGGATATAAAACAAATACTAGGAAATATATTTTTATTTTGTTCGTTTATATTGTGGTGACACGAAAGTGAAAAGTGATTTGAAAAAGATTGAGTAAAAGGTCAATATGCAGATGGGCGTAATCGGACTTATGAGACGCCCGCAAAATGTCTTTAAGAAAAAAGCTTTCAAGTGCTATGATCAAAATGGTATCAAAACATTTTCTAAGGTCGGCCTTATGAGGTCAATACATATGAAAGAAATTGTAAAGAAATTCTCATGGATAAAATCAGTCCAGTATTTCCCTTAACCCCCCTACCTCGCAATGTAGGTGCATACCTACCTGTGTGAGATAGCTTAGAAAAAAATTCAACTTGGGCCGTTCACTAAGTAATTTCGATTTTTAGAGATTTTTTTTTTATTTTTTAAACATTTTATGAAATTATACATTCTCTATTTTCGTACTCACACTAAGCGCCCCAACCGGCACACTCAAATAGATGAAATCGAGTGATAACTCCGCCCGAGCGTGGTAAATTAATAAAAAATACTCCAGAAGCATTAAGAGGGTAGTAAGGTATTCTTTTTTTGCATTTTTTTTTTTTTTTTGTTTTTATTTTATATTAATGTACAATATTTTAAGATTATTCTGAGAAATTTTCGAGCAATTAAAGCAAAATTGACAGAGATATACACTTGTAAGTCTCCACCCTCCTATTTGATTGTGAGCAACCGCGAAACTTTTTTTGGAGCCGGCGAACTCTGTAGCTCAAAATATACTGAACCGATCCTTTTGAAATTTTTTAACGCTGTAGAGCTTTTTTTTTTTTAATTTTAACTTATTTTTAAACAACAAAATTTCTAATTTTTTTGATGAAAAAACAGCATTGTAAAAAGTTGAAAAATCATTAAAAAAAAAACTCGACAGCGTTACCTGAGAAAACTTATCAACTAATTAAATCAATTTGGTTTTTTAATTTCAGATGATCTAGTCACGAGTTATGCGGTTCACCGCGAATCATTTTTTTTTTTTGGAATGTCTGCGAAGATTCTGTGTCACCGGATCATTTTTTAATATTTTTCTATGAAACTTTTACAGGATATTCTTTAAATATCATATAATTATGCTATAATTATACAAAAAAAAAATAAAGATTTTATCTTTAAAAAAATTATTGAAAATATGCTTTTTTCGCTCGAATTAACCTTACTACCCCCTTAAATTTTACACCCTGAATGATATAAGACGGCTACTAGTTTCGGGGTGAAAAATAAGCAATGGGCATGGTACTGCCCACACTTCGGTGAAAAGCCATATCCCAGGTTCTATATACTATCCGATATCTAGCAAATTTGGTATATAATGTCACTTTGAAATTCATGCAAACAAAGCAAATAGGACTACAACCACGACTACTTCTCATAAAACCCAATCATTAAGTTCCATCTGATTCATTCACTTCCTAGAATGCCAATCAAAAGCTTTGTCCGAATAGAGCGCTTTATCACTTTATGATCAAAAATTGTCCAATTCGGATCGAAATTATTTAAGTCCCCATATACCGAATATGTGGATCCCAGTTCCGCTTGCGACTTTTTGTCGAAAATATCAGTCCATGTGTGAGATATATTATGGAAATTCGGAGAGAATCCTTTTTTAACAATAGTATGCCTGTATGTCAGAAATTATTATTTCAGTTATTTTAATAAAATTGAGAAGCGTGTTAAATGTTTCATGTGCTTGTGATGAGTCACGTCAAACAAATTTAATCATTTAGCAATTTCTCGGGTTATTATTTGACGATTTTCATCGACTAACGACTTTATTTTGTCCGCATCGGCTTCAAGAGTCCTTCAAGAAAGTGGTGCATCCTCAAGATCGAAATTGACAGAACGAAATTTTGCATACCAATTTTGACGTTGGCGTTCGATCAATACATAATTTCCGTACTCTGCTTGTTAATTGGCGTAGCATCGCTTACGCGATTATATCCGAGTTAACAACAGCGCGCCAGTCGTTCTTCCTCCAGCTGGTCTTACTAAAGGATGAAGGTCTTCCTCTTCCTCTGCTTCCCTCCCGGCTACTGCGTCGAACACTCTCAGAGCTGGAGTGTTTTCATCCATTCGGACAACATGACCTAACCAGCGTAGCCACTGTCTTTTAACTCGCTGAACTATGTCAACTATGTCGTACAGCTAATCGTTCCATCGACTGCGGTATTCGCCGTTGGCAATGGACCATAAATCTTCCGCAGAACCTTTCTCTCGAAAACTCATAACGTCGACTCATCACAAGTTATCATCATCCATGCATCTGCACCATATAGGAGGACGGGGATGGTGAATGACTTCGAGAATTTGGTATTTGTTCATCGAGAGAGGACTTTACTTCCTAATTGTCTACTCATTTCGTAATACCATCTTTAGGCGAGAGTTATTCTGCGTTGGATTTCGAATCTGACATTGTTGTTGCTGTTAATGCTGGTTTCAAGATAGATGAAATTATCTACGACTTCGAAGTTATGACAATCAGCAGTGACGTGGGATGGCGATGTCATCGGTGTACGTCAGTAGTTGTACACTCTTGTAGAAGATTGTACCTTCTCTATTCAGATCTGCAGCTCAAATTATTTTCTACAGGAATAGATTGAAGAAGTCGCATGATTTGGGATCGCCTTGCCTGAAACCACGTTTGGAATCGAACGGTTAGAAGAGGTGCGCATTTGAAGCTTTTTCGAATACAAATGAATGCCTGAGAGCAAATAACTCTTATACTATATAGAAGGAGGGTATCCAGTGCTATGCTTGGCCTGCCATTAAAATACTTAACAGTTATTGCTATAATTAAAGAACTAATGGATATGTGCCTATATATTTATCTATAAATATTTATTCCTCGTTGTGAACTGGTTAATAAAAGGCAAAAGGTGTTCATCCAAATCCGATAGAAAAGTTCATAAATCAGACATCATAAAATAATTAATTACAAAGTTATAAAAATGCAATTGTAATGAATAACAGCATAAACGCCGGTTAAGTAATTTCGCTTGGAGTTTCGTTTAATTTTTGGCTTGTTTATGCGCCAAAGCAGGATCTGCAAAATGCGAAGCGACGTGCGCGCAATCGGCTTCATCACCCGACAATCTCAATGACCGCCATCAATATAACAAGTGTAAAGCAGGAAGACACCGCATGACTTTTTACATACAATTTAGCCATTTTGCACTATTTCACACAGCTTGAGAGAAGTGCGTACGCACACAATTCATTACTGAAATCTGGCCGCGTTGCGTGTGTGTGGCATAATAGCTGGCCACGGGCAACAACAATATGTTCATGTTGTGTGTGTGTGTGTGCACAAAGAAACCGCCACAATTGTTTTGAAATACATAAATTAGTGCCACAACAAGTGCGACATGCACAACAACAACAAAAACAAACGCAACAATTGCGCCAACTGAAAAGCCGACTTTTTTTTTTGTTTTGCGCAGAGCGAAGTCGTCGCAGCGGGAAATTGCAAATGATGCTTATAAATATTGAACGCTCGCAGCGGCGTGGAACGGCCAGCGACTAAGGAAATCGGCGTTATCGCGAGACACGGATATGCAAGTGCGTGCGCCCCAACAACAGCAGCAGCAACAGCTCTAGATAAGTTGTGGAGAAAACCCGATCGATTTACATATAGACATATGTAGGTTCAGAGCGGAGCAAAAGCAAATCACAGTCGAAACAAAAAATTGGAAAATATAAACTTACAATTTACGACAAATTGACCACGCTCGAATGAGTTTGTCTCACTGGCCAACTGCCCCACTTCATACTTATTGCGGCTGCCAGCAATATATCCATACTTACGCACATACACATAGAGGTTTTTCGCGTGGAAAACTCTCAATAAGCAAACCCATAAAATGAAAATGTGAACTTTTTTCACAAAGTGGTCGAACGATTAACGATTTTACGGAGTTCAGGATTGTTAAATAAGACAAAAAACATCTGTAGCGAGATATGCTACCGGCTGGCTTCGGGAGAAATTGCCGGAAATGCGATAAAAGTGTAGCAACTCAAGGCAGCAACTTTTCTTTGGGCAAAAACAAAAAGTCGTGCAAAATTAACAACGTTGCGCTGTCAAACGCAGTCGAGCTCAATAAATTAACTGAAAAATGTTTTATGTATATACAAAAACCAACGCTTTGATGGGCAGCCAGTGTACTTGGGCAGTGATCAGAAACGCGCCTGCGAAAATAGTGCAAAACAAGCAGGAAGCCTTTGCACGCAACATGAAGTGTGACATTTTTCATTGACGTCGTTAGGACGGGAAGCGGCTGAGAAATAGACGGCTCACCGATGATGTTGTCCACCATAAGCTTAGTGGCAGGTACATATCAGTTACATGCTGCCTGCCAAGTTATATGTAGATAATTACCAGTTTAAGAAAATCTCAATTAGCCGAAATGGTGAACCATGTGTGTATGCATAACACCCGAAAATCAAGCAAAACTTTGCCGTTGTTAATAATCCATATGATATTTCCAGAATTTTTGCTAATTTTTAGACTATTCTATATTTTACTAGCTCTCCTGGCCGGTGGCTTGATAAACTTAGATGTCATTTAGCATTATGCATCGACAGTTGGTAATTAACAGCCGAGAAGCTTTCGTTAGATAGTTGTAATGGAGTATGGAGTCAAATGTTGTGTTACGACTTGTACTAAACTAATTGTAAGCGGATTTTTTATCAATCATAGTATATATACATATGTACATATAAGTAACGAAATATTGTTATTCATTTTATCATGAATGCTTTAAATACTTGCGGCCTTGAAACGCTGAAAGAGATGTCAATCGTGTGACCGTAAAACATATTGAAATTCACGTCAAACGCTGACATTTTAAAGGATGACAACTTCTCATAAACTACTCAACGGCACATCATCTGCCAACTGCCCGGCATAAAGATAAGACTGGAGAAAGAAGGGCTGCTTTTGTAAATAGTGCCGGTGATTCAAAAAATATATAGGGGATTCGACTCACAACAAGCATGAGCAGTCTAAATGCATCCCAGATGGATGAAAACGCTTTATAATGAAAAACAGACAAAAATCTATCTTTTTTTAACTTATTTGTACTCGAGAGCGATATATCAATCATAACAATTATTCAAAAATTATTTTTTTGTTCTCTGTGATTTCCTTTTCAATGCTTCTATTTCTTTCCAGCATTCAGTTGAAGTCCGAAAACTGAAAAGTTTGCTGGGGAGTCAATTCCAATTCATTCAAACTTATTTTGTGTGAACAGAACTTTTTCCTTCTTGAAAGGCACTTTTTTACGGGATTTCATTTTCAAAAATTCCATTGTCCAATATGCATTTACGCGGCAAGGCCAAAAATCTTGTCGGACAGAAGTTTCTCCTCCTTTGTCTTAGCTTTGCATAACTGAGGTCGAAACATCTCGGCAGTCATACCTTTGGCTAACCAGGAATCATGGTCGAAACTCATAACAGCCCTCTTAACCAATTTGTGACAGTTTCGAAACGTTTTGCTTATTTGTGAGAGTTTTATGAATTATAACTATAGCAGATTTAGATTTAGCGATCCACAACGGATCGGCGTTCTATGCTCTCCAGGTGATATCCCACTTGGGATCGACCTTTGAACCGAACCTAACAAAATTAAAATTCGATTTCACTCATTTTTTATTTATCTTATAAACCCCCAAATATAGTCCCAATATTATATACTGGCCTTGGTAACGTCTCATAAATTCCATTGTATTCTTATTCTTGTTAAAAATGATCTCCTTGTTATGCCGACTAAGCTCTCATATTGTTAATTTATCTAATGAGAATGTAACATGTACAACTTTAGAAACATTCTACATCTGATGATGGAAAAATTATTAATCATGTCAATGACCAGCTTGTCATATTTGTCAGCCCTATGGTTTCCAAAAAAACATGCACTACTGCTTAAAAACTGCTCCAGGCTTTGTTCTTCTCATTGTTAAGTAACTTCCGGAAAATGTCAGAATTCATAATCTTTTTATTTGAGAGCCTACAAGGATTCTAGCTTATACGAGGTGTGTTCAAATAGTATCGCGAAATTTGTGTTTTTTCAAAAATTATTTATTTTTTCATGAATATCTATTTTGTCCCCTTCAAAGTAATCCCCATGAGATATTATACACTTGTGCCAACGGTTTTTCCAATCTTCGAAGCACTTCAAAAAATCATTTTTTTTTATCTTCTTCAGCTCCTCCTTCGATGCCGTCTTTATCTCGTCAAGAGAAGCGTAACGTCGACTTTTCATGGGCCTCTTCAGTTTAGGAAACAAGAAAAAGTCACAGGGGGCCAGATCTGGGGAATAAGGTGGCTGCGGTATCATTAGTGTGTTGTTTTTGGCCAAAAACTCGCGCACAAGCAACGATGTGTGTGAGCAGGGGTGTTATTGTGGTGCAAAAGCTAATTTTTGTTCTTCCACAAATCCGCGTTTCTGGCGGATTGCTTCGCGGAAATTGCGCATAACTTGCAGGTAATATTCCTTATTGACCTTTCTTCCCTGTGGCAATCTGTGCAATCGAAGAAAACTGTCAGTTACGATTCGCGACACTTTTTGAACACACCTCGTATTATCGCGTCTGAAAGCTTTTTGAAAAAAATCTTCCAATATTTGTTTCTCTCCAAATTCTCGGAACTGCAAACTTCATTGCTGTTTTTTACCATAATACTAGTTAATAATATTACATAAAAGATGACATAAACTCACAATCTAGAATATATTTGCAAAAGTTACATGATACTTATGGAGCCTTATCTGATTATTACAGGCGAATTGAAATAAATACTTCACAAATCTTTAATTTTTTACTTAAATAAAAATGTTTTTCTCATTTTAATAATTTCACCATAAATCTATCAAACGAGTCAACGTCGTGTTTACAAATTTTCGAAGATATCGTCACTATTTCCGGTATTCTTTCCTCCCTTTTGACAGCAAACGCGAGCGACCGACATTCATTGGCGCCAAAACAAAAAAATGGTCAAATCGCTTTAATTGATTAAACACTAAATAAATATTTTGTATTTGTAACGTTCGGATCCATATACATATCTTTGCTTATAAAGGGTGATGCATTCCAGGTTCCCTACTTTTTTAAAGAAAATAATGAAAACTATAAATTTAAAGAGAAATGCTGCTTGAAGTTCTTGAATATTATTTCTTTCAAATCTTAGCCGCAGCTACGTCTC
Organism: Bactrocera zonata; assembly: GCA_037783105.1. Taxonomy (NCBI): domain Eukaryota; kingdom Metazoa; phylum Arthropoda; class Insecta; order Diptera; family Tephritidae; genus Bactrocera; species Bactrocera zonata. The sequence goes on from JBAWJQ010002354.1 coordinate 1,501,738, forward strand.
GTTGAGTCCAATGGTCGATGAATGGTAACTGGCGAATGACAAGCGTGATATCTTGCTCCAGGCCTCAATCGAAGTGGGTTTGTCCGCATAGACTTTAAACTCTGCATATCCCCACAGGAACAAAGACGAACGTTGCGATATCACACGATCTTGGTCTTGGCCAATTGACCGGCATAAAACCGAAATGATTGATGCGATGTGTGGGAAGAGTAGCCCTCTTGTTGAAATCAAATACCACTGACATCACGAGCATCAATTTCTGGCATCAAATAGTCCATCGGCCCATAAACCACATAAAATCGCTATTTTTTCTGGATAAAATGGCGGCCCTTGAATCTATTCATGTTGCTCTTTGCTCCAAATGCGGTAATGTTGCTGGTTTACATACCCATTGAGCCAGAAGTGGACCTCATCACTTAACAAAATTCGGTTTGAAAACGTCGGATCGTCTTGGAACTTTTCAAGAGCCCATAGAGCGAAGCAAATTCGCTTGGGAAGGTCGAACGGCTTTAGTCCTTGCACCATAATTTCCACACATTCGTTGTTCGTAATAAAAAATTGTGTAAGATATCAAATACTGCATATATAGTAAATTAAATTTTTACATTTAGTACATTATCTATTTTAATCTGGTGAGATTAGCTTCCCTTTACCTATGCTCTTATCGTGGACGACATTATTTTAATCGACGTAGAATCACAAACGTTTGCGTAGAAATATTCCTTTTTCATTCTTCGATTTTCCAAAGGATTAAACAATTAAATTAAAATTTCAAACAAGTGGCAGCATTCTTTTGTTAACATGCATTGAAGAAATCACCGAATAAATGCAAAAGTAAATATTTTTCTTTGAATGAAAAAATCCTACAAAGCATAACATTAGTAAGGGATGGAGAGTAATGACGGTTGAATGTGTCAATGAACTATCTTTCGCTCTCCGTAAAATGGTGAAAAAATAACTGAATATTAGACCTCGTACGCAACAAATACCACCATGTGACTAAACTAGGAAGCCTTAGCAGTCACAAGCAATCCATCAGCGCTAAACCCAAGCACTTAAAATTGTTTAATAAAATTACAAAATAAAATGCAATTATGTTTAGTTGGCAATGTCTAATGTATCACACATACCTGTCAAGCAATTTTAAATAATAATTTTAATGATACGTAAGAAATTGCGCGTTGTCGCGAAACAACTTGTATCTGCTGTTTGTGTCGCATCCAGAGCGTCGCCACATAAATTCAAACGGTTTGAGGAAGCAAACGCATAGTTTATTTGTTTGTGTTTTCTTTCATTTTGCTTTCTACTTAAGGCCTATCTTTCATGTGGCATTAAAAGTGGTTTCTCAATCGTCGGTACAGGTGCAGGATTAATTGCCAAACTGACACCAAGAGACGCAATTAAGCTCAGCACTTTGAGCAATTACTCGGTGAGCTCAAGAGGCTGGCGAATCGATAGTAATGCCCGCTGCAACTCTTACGTCTCACTTGTTAATACAACTCATTCAACTGCACTTTCCATCGAAACAATTTTCTAATTACCTCTATGGTTGCCAATTGTCCAGTAAAATGTATTCACACTTTTTTAAATCGCTAGATAGAGTCAACTGGCCAGACTGCTATTGAGAGGTTACAACCTAGCAAGGTTTAGAGATATGATCGACATTCCCCGAGACAAATTTCATCGCCTCGGCGCGCTCTATACTGGGCACTGCAGGCTCCAGAAACACTTGTCCAACATAGGCATAGCCTATTGTGCAAACTGCCAGTTTTGCTGTATAGAACCGGAAACTGCAGAACATCTGATTCAAAACTACCCAGCAATTTGTAAAAGCTGGCTCAAGGCTCTTGGATCCATCTAGGTGGACAGGGATCACATCATCTCCATTACGCACAGCCAGCTTTTGGAATTGCTCAGAGTGCTGAACCATACATATCTTTGTCACCATACATGTGATGTAAGAGGTCGCAATAGATAATAGGTCGCATTGCAAAACCTCAATTAATTTCTATCTATCTACGCAACCAGAGAGGCGAGCTCGATTGAAATTTCAAGGAATATCTGCATTTGTATCTTATATTTTGGTTGATAAGGAAAATATTTTTGGCAATGTTTTATCATAATTCTCCGTCGTATCCTGCATTTGAAAGATGGTTGCTTACCTTGCTGAAATATACATATGTAGTAAAAAAAAGTAATTCCGTGGACGTGATGGCAACCATCTGTCTATTACACGTAAAATCATATTTCATAATAGCTATTATACTTATGCATAACATATGGAGATATGACACTTATCACTTAGTTGACAGCGGCGCGCCAAAGTTAAAGCAACTTATACACAAACAAGCTCAGACTCAAATTGTATGACTAATTTTGAATATGATTTTTGCTATCTCAATCATTCATCTTTGTATGAAAATTTGCTTTTCTCTTTTGTTATCGGTATATACATATGTATGCATGTAAATGTTGATAAAGCCTCTACAGTTGGTGTATTTGCACCAAAACTTTTATATGGTTATCCGCTACGTACTATTTTTTATTTGGAATTTTTTTGAGACTATTGAGAATCTAGCTAAAATTTAGCAAGTTTTTCTCGTATATTTCAAAAATGATAAATACTTACTGCAGACATCAATATTACAATTGAAATATTTGTGTCCTATTCTGCATGTTACACAAGCACAGTTTTAGTAACACAGAAAGTTATCGTTGTAGATGTAAACAATATTGATACCGATAGCTCTTTTACAACGATTACTAAAGTCATCTTTGTACTCTTTACTTATATGTGCCTTTCTGTAAAAACTGGATAAATATACATATTAGTACCGATATCAGTTATATTTACTACCGGTTTATATAATGCCTCATTGATTTCCGCTTAATTAAAACAAACGTTAACTCTAAGCGGAAAAATGTTGAGGAAAGGAACTAAATTTATTTTTATACTCTTGCAACATGTTGCTACAGAGTATAATAGCTTTGTTCGCCTAACGGTTATATGTATCACCTAAAACTAATCGAGGTAGATATAGGTTTATATATATAAATGATAAGGATGACGAGATAAGTTGAAATCTGGGTGACTGTCTGTCTGCCTGCCTATCCATCTATCCGTGAAAGTTACAACTTGAGTAAAACTTAAGGTATTGATCGATGAAACTTGGTACACAAGTTTGTTGTTCACATGCAAAAATTTAAGACGTAGATGAGCGTAATCGGACGACTGTCACACTCACAAAACGCCATTAATCGAAAACGTATGAAGTGCAAAAACTAAGCACTTAATTAAGTTATAGAACCTTTGGCACAAGAGATCATAGTGGCAAGAAGTACCTGTGAGCTAAAAATTTTGAAAAAATAGGCATGGCCCGACCTAATTGGTTTATTATAAATATATCCTTTACCATTTAAGCTACATTAACCAAATTCACTCAGGACATCTCCCTTTAACTTCCCTATCGACACTGTAAAATAGATGAAATCGGAAGATAATCCAATCACCATTAATAACTAAATATGCCAGACACATAAAAATTTACAACCGAGATGGTATGAGAGGGCGACATATGAGCTGTCATCAATACCGAACGGTAGGCGTGACGCCGTCCTCTTTTAGGTTAAATGACATATCTCAGCACCTCATCCACCGATTTCGACTAAATTTAGTTCGTGAGATTCTTCTCCCATTTATATGTCACAATGTGAAAATGAGCTGAATTGAGATTACAACCGCGCCTACATACCATATAGCACAATTTTAAACTCAATTTGATTTTTTCATTTTTCAGTACACAGATAAAGAAGTAATTAATGAAACAGGATGCAATTTGCAGTAATAATTCCTTTAGAATATGCCACCTTATGACCACAAACTTTTCAAATCCACTCAAAACAAACTCCTAGCTACCCAATATGTGGACCCCGGTATCTATAGTATTTCGGACTGAACAATGAACCGATGTACAATTGAAGTTCAGAGGAAATCTTTTCCTGATAATAGTACATCTGTGTATCAAAAATGGGTTCAATAGGGTTAATACTTACCTAGCCCCCATATAACTAATGTCAGGGCTTTTGAACATTTGGCTGACTTTACTCCATATTGTTAATTGTATGTGAGGGACCTTAATGAAACCCAAGGAAATTTTTTTTAATATGTGGCATGATAACATTTAATAGATAAAAACTGGTCGATAATGCACCATCTCATACTCTATTGGTTATTCGTGATCATTTCGCCACATTTTCAACTAATATCGTGAAGCAATCACTGCGTTCGCCGTATTTACCTTCGTGTAACTTCTGGCCATTCAGCAAATCCACATGACCACTCCGAGGTCACCGTTTTGACTCAATATCCTCAATTAAATAAAAGCTGAATCGAAGAAGGCTCTGATGGTCATCACGACGGAGAATTTTTTCAAGTGCTGTGATGACTGGAAAATTCGTTGGCATAAATGTATTGCAGCGGGAGGGGATTACTTTGAAGGAGATGAAATGTACAAAATTCCCCTTTCAATTTGATCACAGTAGTACATCTCGTCAGTATTAGGAAGCAAAATACTCAAGAACAACAAAAAACTACATGTTATATTTTTAATGACTTACTTATAGTTACTTAAGAATATTTTGCACATCTGAGTTTTTATTGTGCAATATTTTCGAATGATTGATAAGTGCCTTCATTCGTGTATATACTATATGTATGTAGGTATTTATATATACACACACGTACATGTAGAGCTGTTTGTATAGCTAATATTATTTGTTATTATTCGAATTCGTAATGCTGGAAATATACATATATACATATATGCACTAATATAAGTTAAAGTATTTCAATAATTAAGCCTATTATCTTGTTATCTCGCATTCTTAAAGAACTAACTATAACTGAGTCGCTTCCGCAATGAGGCCTCATACATTAGTCCAAATGATTAATTAGAATACAAGCGGCTTAATTAAATTTAAACAATTTGGTCTTTTTTGAAAAATAGTTTAAATTTGGTGTAAGCTGAGTGATAGAATAACAGCCTCAGTTTTAAAACAGTGCGTGAATATCCATAATCATTTATGTAGATCTGGTAGAATTCGGGTATCGAGTCAGCGTGTATTTATTGTGTTGCAATGAAAGCAGATTTTATTTTCAATTCAAATATGGCCGATTCCGGGATTTGTAATCAACCATATTACGTGCACTACATCCTCGTTTAAAATTTTTGAAAATTTGCCCGCCTTCTCGAATTTTGAGGTAAATAGCCATTGTAGTTAAATATTAATATTATGGCAATCTTATGAAATTGTTTGAAAGGTGTGAATGGGTTAAAAATAACGTTTTCCTGCTATGTGATATTGTAGTATCATCAACTTTGAGTTGGAAGCTAATATCCAAGATGACATTTCATCGAATTTTGAAAGAGACAACACTCACAAGATGTTTTTTTGTTTATTTTATTAAAGCTTACATAATAACAAATTATTATACAAACTAAAGTACGCAGCGCTAGCATCATAGGCTTTCCTCACAAGATGTACTTTATTATATTTAAATGGAAAATAGCTATAGTTCCTATGTATAGGTTAGGGTAGTCTGGTAGGCCAATGAGTCAAGCATAGATCAGTTTTGGTCGTTTACGTTAACAGATGAAGTTCAGTAGTCTTCCTCTATCGATACCTCTTCCAATGTTATATCGTAATCGCTCCAGATGCTTACAGCGTATTCTTGTCAATGCAGGACAAAAATATGCTCCATTGTTTCCCTAGTGCCTTGCTCTAGACATTTACTGCTGTCTGTCAGACGCATTCTGCGGGTGCGTGTCGCCAGACAGTGATTCCTACAGTCTTCTCAATCTGTCATATGCATTCTGCGGGTGTGTATCGTCAGACAGTGACCAGTTTGTATTTCGATCATGTTCTTACAGTATTTTCTATCGACCGCCAGTAGCAATTTTGTGTACTTCCGATCTACAGTTTTCTCAATGACTTTTACAGTTTTACCCCCAGGCAGATCGTTCCATCAGGTTTTGATTTTCTTTGTCATGCTTCTGCTCAGATCGTCGTACAGACCTCAGCTTGAAATATACTGCAGTGTTCCGCCAACTTAAATGGCTGCCTTATGTCTAAATATGGGCAGTATATCCACTCATAGAGCCATCCGTTTAGAGTGTTGCGCGCAGTTAACATACCTTTACTCCAATCATCTTTCTCTATGTTTAAAAACTTTGAACCTTCTTTCCCAGTTGAAAAATGGGATCATGGTGCATGCTAGACCGACATTACCTACCGAGCTATGTCCGAAAATTCTATATATAAATTCCCCTACAGCCAGTAGTCGTCCCGCCGATTTTGCTGCCCAGTTTTCAGTGAAGAGGTCTATAGGTTTAAGTATATGTTCAAGAGCCGCCGTTGCAGTTTTTCTTAAAGCTCCGGTTATGCACAGCGTAGCGAGCCTCTGAACCCTTTCAATTGGCTTCCGGTGATGGGTATCCGTACGCCTGTCTACCATCGTACTGCACCGTAGAGCAGAATTGATCTTACAATAGTTGTGTAGCACCAGTGCATGAGAGAGGGAGAGAGCTACCATGTTGTACCGAGCATCTGCCTCCAAGCATACAAAGCATTGCTTGCTTTTCTCACTCTCTCTCTTTCACATTGTTCTTCCACAGCAGTTTGCTGTCCAAGACTAGCTCAAGGTACTTTGTGCGGTCCTTGAGATAGAGTTGTGTTCCATTTGTCGAAGGGAACCTCCATAGAGGACTTTGTGATTTCTTGTGAACACAAGTAGATGTTTTCTCCGGCTTCAACCCCAGACCAGCTTGCGCTGCCCCATTCTGGATTTTATTGAGAGTGGTGATCATAACATTGCAGACACGTACCCGTTAATAAGATGCCACTACCTTTTTGGGTTTTCCGTTCAAGTTCCTTAGCATAATGCCCATAGAAGCGGAGATAGCACTCCACCTTGCGGAGTACCTCTACAGACTTCGTTGGTCATTCTAGCGTCGTTCCATTCTGCTTTTATCCTTCTAGAGGTCAATGGGTTTCTGAACCAGAGTTCAATAGCAGACTCAACTCTTCTTGATACCTATAATGTGTCTAAGTGCCAAAATGAAATACAACACTTCAAAATCCTCGCTCGCCTTTCTACCGAATGTATTAGTTTTGGTAACTTAAAGTCAAACCATCGGTTAGCAAGGTTATTCCGAACTTAAAATATTAGATTTTCTGTATCTTCCGGCAAAACGGTAAACCTGCCTGCTTCAGAGCATGGCCATTCATATAGGAAATATTTAAGTCTTATGGATACAAATTGTTGGTCAAGTATTGAAACAAAGATAAAGAGTTTTAATTTGAGAATATGAAATGCTTATGGGGAAAGGCATAGATACGGAAAAATCTTGATTATATATTAGTAACTTATCTTACAACAACAAAATAGTTTAAATACTGTACTTTCGAAAGTTTTTGAAATGTTATAAATGCAGATTTCAAAATTAAAATATAAATTTATTTATTTTTGTTAACTAGTGATTGATGACAATGTTTTTAATGCTAGTGAGGTCGCACTCCGGTTTGAAGCAAAGAAAAAAGCTGATAGATTTTAGTACGTATTTCCACCTTCTATCGCATACACAAACCAGATATTATAATGTGCTTATTATGGCAGTAACATACGACACAATTTTTATAGCAATTTCGCACAGCTATGTTACAGAAAAATCCCCTCTTTAAGTAAAGTTAACATTGCTAAATACTGTGTAAACGCAGGGAATATAAACAGATATTTTTCCCACACTAGATGGCGCTATAAATGCGGCAACTATTAACATAGAAATTTGAGATGATGTTAATGGAACTTCCTCTATTAATTTACTCCTAAGGTTTATTGCATAAATACTGCTATAAATTGGGCGTGTTTTTTGAAAGAGGGAAATATTGTGCAATGTAAGTATGTTTATCTTTATCTTGATGGGTTTGTGTAATGAGTAGACGCGTCCTGGTTAGCTTGCGTGGCCTTTTATTATGTATTCGTAGTATTTTCGTTCGTTCTATAAATTTACCATTATCTAAAATACTTTCTAGAATTATTAAGTATTTTAAGCCGATAAAATCACTCTTTAATTTTTCAAACTCGAAAACCCATCCTTATATACATATACATACCTCTGATCTCTCCTAATATTGAAATGTGAGGATGCTGATGGTTCTGATTGTGCTAGGCCTTTTCTCTAAGGAACATGTTTCCATATCTTTGAAAGCCTATCGTCCACCAGTTTGTTTATCTATAATTGGAGTAAACTAGCCTGTGGGACTTTTCTGACGTCGGCTCATAACATTGTCAAATCGACTAGCTTGGGTCAAATACTCCAATCTTTCTCCATATTACAACTTTAACCCTCTGTGACTGATGTGGTAGTCTAGAAGACACCAACAGACACAAAAGAGTATTTTGTACCGTTATTTTCCATACATCTACTCTCTTGTCCTCTGTACCTTCTTATTGTGTACTCATGCCTATGTTAGTTTGTTCAGACCAATTGATGTAAGCACACGTGTCATTTTAAGCGAAAGAGTGTCTGCGAGTCAACCACATCAATATTAAGGTAGGTGTCTGTGAGACTATCACATCAGTATTTTTGTTATATTTTCATAGTGTCTCCTAAACAACACGTCAGTAAAATTGTTATTTTTTAGTTTTGTTATTATGGAACAATCAAACATATCGCAAGAGCCACATTGTTCTAAGAGAACCTCATCTGGAACTTTTAAAAACCGAAATGAGGTAATACAACAGTGGCTGGAGGAAGAGAGTGAGCAGGAGTTCAGCGATATGGATGTGACGATATGGAACAACATGCGACTACCTCTGAGTCACAAAATATTTGTGAAGAAGTGAATCAACACCCAACTAGCGACTACTATAAAGGTAAGAAAGGATTTATGTGGAGTGCAAGAGAGCGACCAAAAACATCTAGAACAGCATCCCATAACATAGTTAGACTACCAGGTCGTCTGCATACTTCTACCTTTGAAGGATATTTACAGCTTTGGTCCAAAATTTTTGACGAATCCATGTTGGAATGTTTAGTACAATATACTAATCAAAAACTCTGTAACTACCGAGCTAAATTTAGTAATACTGCAAAGGTGGAACTTATGGGTACATATGTAACAGAAATGAAAGCATTCATTGGCCTACTGTACTACATTTCAGTTTTTAAATGTAATGACGCAGATCTTCGCACAATATTCGCAACCGATGGCAGTGGCTGTGAAATATTTCGTTGTGGGATGTCAAATTTACGTTTTTCTTCTTTGGTAAACTGCCTTAGGTTTGACGATTCAACCACCAGAGCGGAGCGTCTCAAAGAAGATCAACTTGCACCAATTTCAAATTTTTTCAACAAATTTATCCTAAACAGTCAATTTCAATATACACCCGGACCATACCTTTGCCATAGATAACTTGATCAGAATCTCTTTTCTTGCTCTCTCGCTTGTCAGCTGGCAGGGCACCCTGATCTGTTTTCTAAGCTGGCAACAAAACACAATCAGGGTGCCGTCACCCAGCAGTTAGTGAAAAAGGCGGGATGCCAGAAGGGCAGCGCTATAATTACTTGACGAAACTAGTGTGAAATGATATTTCATTGAACTGTGCGAACATATTTTGGCAAAATAAATGTTTATTTAAATTAATTAATGATTTTACATTTTAGTATTTATATATGTATGCATTTTCAAAGTGTTTGACTTAGTGTTTTGCATAATTTATTATATACCCAATCTAATATTTTTCAGCAGTGGCATCATTGGCAAATGTTATAAAAAATGCGAGTTTTGACAGCTCTCTCTCGAATCAAAGAGTCTCGTATCAAGTTATCCATGCCTTTGCATCGATGAAATGTTACTGCCGTTTAAAGGTCCCTGCAAGTTTATAATTTACATGCCTCGGAAACCAGCAAAGTATGACATTAAAATAATGTTGTTAGTCGATGCTCGCACATACTACATTTACAATGCTTATATTTATCATGGTAAAAATTCTGACGGCATAGGGATAAATGAACAGGAAAGGAAATTAGCAGTATCAACTCAGTCTGTGTTAAGACTTGTGAAAGTTGTCGAAAACTCAAACCGGAACATTACAACTGACAATTGGTTTAGCTCTATACCACTTATGGAAGCTCTGCTGAAAAAGGGATTGACTTACTTAGGAACTCTAAAAAAAAATTAAGTTGAGATACCAACTTCTTTCTTACCGTGCAAAACTAGAGAAGTTGGGAGTTCAATGTATGGTTTATGAAAGAATTTACCCTATTATCATACGTACCGAAAAAAATAGAGCTGTTTTGCTGATTTCGTCTTCTCACCATTGTCAAGAAATAGATACTGATACAAAAAAACCTGTTATGATAGCAGACAAAAGGAGGAGTTGACGAAATTGATAAAAAGTGTTCGATATATTCATGCAGTCGAAAAACTCGTCGATGGCCTATGGCAGTATTTCAAAGAGTACTAGATATGTTGGTGTTAATGCCTTTGTCTTATATCAAATGTGTACTGACAGTGATGTAAAAATGAGAAGAAAAACGTTTATGCTCAATCTGGCAAGAGAATTGGTGCTAGACCATATGGAATTCCGGGTGTACAATGAAAGGTTGCCACGAGAACTAAGAATGATGCTCACCAGGGTTCTTGGCCAAGATCTACCCCCTCCTCCACCAATTATTCAATCTAATCCACCAAGTGGAAGAAAATTGTGTTCAATTTGTCCTCAAAAAACAAAAAGGGTAACAAGATATTGCTGTTGTGATTGCTTAAAGCCTATTTGCCTATTTGCCTACATGCTCCAAGTCTCTTTGTGAAAACATTTGTTCAAAAAAATTTATTTTTCAGTTGTTTTTTGATGATCTAATACAGGTCTATGTTTTTTGCAGAAAAATCATGCCATACCGATAAATAACACACACAAAATACCTTTATAAATAATAACTTAAACTTATAAACAATAAACAAAAATGGTTTTATTAGTTTCACAAAACGGAACTTGGAAAATATAAGGCATAGAAATAGTGTCTGGTAGTCTACCACGTCATTAGAATTGTTAGAACTATATCACGTCAGTCACAGAGGGTTAAAGTAAGTACTTCATAGTTACCTCGAAATCAATATATGTATGTACATTGGTTTTAGAATGCAAACAAAAAAATTTTTTTCTTAAATCGAAACAGAAATTTAAGGTTACAATTTTAAAAACTAATGACGGACAAGTTCTGTCCTGCCTGAACAATGAACAAATGAAATATGTATATGCAATAGGGTGTTCTTTTGAACGATTCAATTTTTTTAATCCCCTCATGAAATTTTCTTGGAAATACTCTAAGAAAGTTCTCTGAAAATTTGAGCCGTTTATATAATACTAACATTAAGTACTCGACCAAGGCTTGTAAAAATTTTCCATTAAAAATACACGATAATCGTGATTTTTTATCTTTCAATTTCTATAGGTCAGAGGCATTTTATGGAAACGCTTTGATTTTAGACACATATTGCTCCGAATTAAACACTCTACAAAAGTGCAAATTGCGACAAAGTCGAAGCTCATACCGGCGAGGTAGTACGGGGCTCTACACCTGATTTTTCCACGAAATTCGCATTTTTTTGCATATAGCTTGTAAAAATTCACACATGACAAACTTTGAGGAAATTTTATTTGTTACAAAAAAGATCCGAGCGCAAATCGCTAACGTTAATACTTCTCGAGATATTCGCCTTTTTAAGTAAGGCTTTAGGGAATTTCCATAGATTCCATAAATGAAATCAATAGTTACAAAAAAAAACACCCTAATATATCAAAAAAATTTAACCGATTTCTAAGGACTTTCTCGATCATTATAGACTGACAACAATAGAAAAAAAAGTCAGCCACTGATTCAGTTTTTATTGTTCTTTGCATTTTATCAAATTCTTCACATACATAATGACACGAAAGATCTTTATAGGAAAAACCTTCATCTAAATGATTCATAATGCTGTCGACAAAGAGTAAGTCGATAAGATATGTACATACATATGTAGGTAAAGCTGTGTACAATTTTTCAATCATTTAAAATGTTTAAATGTGTTCTAACTTGTTCACATCAATTGTAAGTAAAGTAAGTAAATTACCAAAGTGAACCATTTTTGTCTAATCGCCTCATAGAATCTTGTGCTAAACTCACAGAGGTTCGTCTACAAACTTTCTGGGAAATATGGAATTTTCAAGATACGAATTTCTATTGAGAAATCCTATATACCGGACTTATTTACATATTACATAAAATTCACACGTGAGGGTAAGAAATTCAAATTTTAAAATATTTCGAAAGGGAATATTTATTTTTACTCAAGAAAACCCTGTTTCAAATATTATCGGTTGGTCAGTGAAAATGATTTCAAATGCATTAAAATATATAGCAAACTCCAAAAATGAAACATACACTGTCTTCATAAGGTGTGAATTCATTGGTACGATTTACCTAACGTAGGAAAAAATAGTATTGTGGGTTGATTTCTGCACCGGGTAGTTAGCAGTGTTCGGTTGAAGCTGACGAAACATTTTATTATCCGTCGAAAATATGATTTTAGTTTAAAGTAAAAGGAGCACGAAGCGGTTAGAATGGGGTAAATCCAATCGACAACTCTCGGGGTAAATTCAAAACAATCCAGCACAGTGGATCGAGTGTATATATTTACGGCTGATTTTCTTATCACGATGCAGATCTATATACGACATCAAAAGTTTAATTGAATGTCACTAAGTTCAAGACTCCACGTTGAAGCTGTCGTATGTTAAAGAAGTAATGATATTAAAGTGGGACGAAAAATTGTCTAATATATGAAATCAATAGACTATAAGCCGCGTGAGAACCTGTGCAATAGGGTGATTCAAACAAACAACGAATATTTGTTTTCGCTAGGTACTCTGAAAATATACTCTTATGACCGGTTTCACAGTCCATACACTAGTTGTGCCCAAATAAAACCTTAGCTAAGCATTGTTGCAGACTGAGTTGTTTGCGTTACATAGTCAATGTTTAATTTCTATAAAATTTTCCTATGATGTATGGCAACGTTATGGGCAACATATGTTTTCCAAATGTTATCCATAACAATATATTTGAAATATTTAAAATATAACAGACAATACATAAATTTGCGAGATAGTTATATCTAAAATGGACGAAAACAACAAAAGAACCCCGAATTTCACCGCTAGCGAGTCGAAGCACTTATTGGACTTGGTGGAAATCCCAATCCGAATCCATATTTATCACAAAAAATATTTAATTTCTTATTTCTTATTATTCTTCTTTTGATAAATAACTGAAAATTCAAAACAATTTAAAACAAAAATCAGCTGTGCCCAAAAAATTTGAATTTCAACTGCGCGCGTCGAAGGATTTGGGGAATTATTTTTTTTTTTTGTTTTTAGGTTGGTAGTACTGTCAGTGACATTAATGTCAAATTTCATGTCAAAATATTCATTAGTGTTTGAGATACGTGTCGTTTTGTGAGCTGCTAAAAGTGAGTTTTTCGTTTTCTGCGATGTCGAAATTTGTTGAGCAAAGAATTTGCATTAAATTTTGTTTACGGAATCAATTTTCTGCTGCGGATACGTTGAGGATGTTGCAGAAAAGCTTTGGTGATGAGGCTATGTCTAAAAAAAATGTTTACAAGTGGTATAGTGAGTTCCAAGCCGGCCGTGAACGTGTCGAAGACGAAGAGCGTCCAGGGCGACCATCAACCTCATTCGACGAAGCTCACGTTCAACAAATCAAAGATTTGGTGTTGAAAAAGCGTCGATTAACAATTAGTTGGCATATCGAATGGCTCCGCCAATACCATTTTGAAGGATGTTTTTGGCCTCAGGCGCGTCAAATCTCGACTGGTACCGAAAACATTGAATTTTTTGGAAAAAGGCGTCGCGTTGAAGTGTGTGAAACGATGCCTTCCGACTACCAGGGTGCCATGAAATGCATTATAACTGGCGATGAGACTTGGATCTATGCTTACGACCCTGAAACAACCAGCAGTGAAGACGGAACCGAAGGCCATCCCGGAAAGTAACTACAACCAGTGTTTCGAAGATTGGAAAATCCGTTGGCATAAGTGCATTGCATCGGGAGGGGATTAATTTGAAGGGGATGAAATTGATTTGGAAGAATAAATAAAGAATTTTCAAAATAAATACAATGTCACCTAATTTTTTGGGCACAGTTGTATATGTACCTAGGTGACTTATAGAACACTTCAGTACTTTGGTCTCTATATTTGAGATTTGAAATTAGAAAAAATGTTTGTGCTTTGAGACGATTTTGCAATTCCGTATTCGACAGTCAAAAAAAAAAATATCTGAATTGAAAACGAACAGGACAGGAAATGTATTGAGCTAAAAATTATTTGCTTTAGAAATTAGTAAAAGCTAAAGGCGTGAAATATTTAATAATGAAAACAAATAACAGCAATTATGACAGAGATCATGCCCTGGGCAGGTAATTATTTCTACTTTAAAGTTTCTCACAAGTCAGTACTAAAAATAGCAAAGAATCTGAGCTAAGCTGGCGGTTATTTGCATAGGAAATGTTGCATGTGCAAAGTAGTTAGTTAGTAGATCGATTCATAGAGTTCATTACTATCTTAAAATCAGATTTAATTAATTTAATTTCAGAAGAATTTATGAAGTAACATCAATCTTAAGGGTAAATTGGAAAGAAAATGTTTTCCATTAGAATAACCTCCCCACATTAAGATTTGATGCACATAGCTTTAATATTTTTTAACGTACACAAGCACATTTATCGTATAAAAGGCGGATCCGCGCCTTATTAAAAACATTTTTTTTAATGACTTATGCATTTCCCTACTGTGATCCCGCGAACCACATTTTAGTTATGCCACTTCATGATTTTTTGAATAATACCGTATTGTGGGCGTGCCAACAGTGCGATTATATATTTGTACCACACTAAATCATCAACCTTTTTCAGAAACTCGTAACCAAATATCAATAAAATATTTAAATTTTACTCTAGATTTCGCCTACAGGGAATCAATCGCCATCAATCAAAATCAATTTGTCTCGTCATCCTGAAAATATTACTTTTTACTTATAAATCATATACAACATACATATTAGGGTGATTCAAAAAAATTTTTTTTTTCGATTGGTACTCGGAAAAATAGGTTCCTAGACACCTCTAACAAAGCCTCTCCAAAAACCTATGAGTTCCATCATGATTTTTTCCATTAAGTTATAAAATCCATAAGAAGTAAAAAATTTTCCCAAAAATAATCAAACTTTAATTGTTAATATCATAAAAATCATTCGCGACCTTTTTTTGGGCCATTCAATTTCCTTCAAAATCTAAGGAACAAGATATTTTTTCAAGTAGTTGGAAGCGAGATATAAATTTTTCTATCTGATAATAAGAAAAAATAGAAAACTGTATGTAGGAGGACCTTCCCGTTTCAATTAAAAACTCATATTTGGAATGGCTTTCTTAGAGGTGTCTATGAACTTATTTTTCCGAGTACCAATCGAAAAAAAAAACATTTTTTTTGAATCAATACATATATGTATATATGAAATTAATTACACAGAAGTACTAAGTCTAAATATTTAACGCAAATTCTGGCACAATGCCTAAAATATAATAATTCCCCGAACAGTGCTTGCTTAATTTGGATAATAAACAACCAGAGTAGAAATAAGATGCTAACAACGTTTCAATTTCTCTGTCATTTAATTACAACGATTAATTTCAGGCAAACAATCGCATCAAAGTGACGGACAAAACTTTCGCCAATTGCAAAACAAACTCAAACACTTAATTGCCAATTTAGGTGAAATCAGTGAATAAACAAACATGCTGATTTGTTGCAAAGAAATTCGCGCGCAAAATCAAACAATTCACTCACAGGTAAATCTGATAGCGAAGGAGCTAGATTTACATGCTTTCATACATACATACAGAGGGACAATGAAATCTCATTACTGCACTAAATACCGTCAAAAGTAAAAAGAGTATGTTTAGTGGTAGCGCTGAAAGTGGTGTGATGAGGTTGAATTGATGATGAATTAAAGTCTGCCAGACTTTAAGGCAAAATTAAATTGCTGAGCGGCGCAGACAAAGGCGTTTATTGCCGAAATCCCACAGCATCCCGAAGGACAACGGACCAGACATCGGCGAAGAGTGCTCGTCGACTAAGTGAACGCAAATGAAATCAAATTAACTCATTACTCACAACTATTTGCCAGCATGCCAGCACTCAGCCACTCGCACTGCCCAGTAAACAAGCATAATGGTAGCCTAAACAAATCGAATGCAGTCATCGATATTGTTATTATCAGCAGCATGGGTGGTGCCTGGCTGCGGCGGCAGGCAATAATGGGCTGCCAAATAAAGACTGGGGAACGTTAGCCGGGGGCAGCACTTTGTTTTGCTTTGCTCGGGGTATCGTGCAGATGTGTCAATAAAATCTTGCTGCTGCCATTTTTGCTGTTTCGACACTTACCCCTGCCTTCCTGCCCTGCCAGTGCACTGACACATACAGACGTATCAATTAAATTAATTAAACAATTATTTGCGCCAAATCAAATTCACATTTAATCGATATTAGCGACGCAAAGCCCCTAATGACAGCATACACAGGCATATCTATGTAAAATAGTAAAAAGCATGGCACTTAGTCTTATCCCCAGGCCACCCACTCGCTCAACATTTTATGCTCTTGTGGTTGCCTTGACATCTCGCGCGATTTTACGCGATTTTCCATTGCAGTAAGTGCGCATTTGTCGGCACTTAATTGGCGCCAAATTTTTCGAGTCTTTGATTTTATTGTACAACTTTTATTGTGGTAAACCATTCTCTTGGGTGCTACCCTTACATCGCTTCTTCACCACATCATTTTATTATGGCGTTCGTCACGCGTCCGACGCCCTCTACTTTGCCCCACCAGAATTACTACTCAATCAATCATTTAAGTGCACGGAGGGCGGCGGGTGGCGGTTGTCGTTCAACTGTAATAAATTTTCTTTTATTAACCCGATATTAATTGGCAATTATTGTTTTGTCAAGTAATAGTTCAAGCTTTGCGGCATTATTACACTCTCTTTTGGCTGTAGGAGCCAGAGTGCTTGACTACTTTCGCATAACTGCTATGGTCTCCGCAATAACAATTAATTACAAATTGCGAAACCAGCGAAGAGTAACTAAAATAAAAGCTTAAAGAAACGAACTAAAAAATTTGTTGTTAAGGATTTCTAAACCTCTCATTGGCGTTGAAAGCGTTTGATGAAATAAATACGGTTGTTAGTGTTTACACCTCCCCACATAGTCGTCATTAGTATGCCTCTATCGTTTGCGCGAATATTTTGCTAAAAATATTTGGTCCCTGGATGGCATCCGATTTAAGTCTTATACAACAACTTAGAGGATTTAGTGAATTATTTCCCACCCCAAGTCTTAAGTTGGAGTATTGTGTGCCGCGGAATGTGTCCCTCCTCATCCGGCTGAAGGCTGGGCATTTGCATAGATAATGCTCCAGCGTTTCATCATCCTCCACACATGCGCTGCATTCCGCCAAATCCAATTTTCGCGTTCTCTGAAGGGAATCTTAATGGTAGGTGAACTTTGATGACCCGCATAATGTTACTAAGCTCCCTTTTGCCTAGTAGTTGTAGTTTTTTTCTGTCCACCATCAACACTACTCCAAAGTAACTTTGTGCTATGCCCTGTGTTACTTGTGTTCCAATACCTGAGGTGTTCTTCTAGAGTCCACTGCTTCAAACAAGCCTTGAAGGACTCGGAGCGGTCCAGCTCGTCTGCCTTTTCATTTTCTTCTATTTCTATATGACCGCGCACTCAAATGAGAATAACTGAGTTACCTACTGAAAGTGTAATAATTGATTGCTTGCATAAACTAATGCAAGGGACTTACTATTGGCGCTACGAATGGACTTAATTGCGGCTTGGCTGTCAACTAAAATATTTACAGACTTGCTAGTTAGAACAGAACCCCCTATGATGTCCACAATTCTTGTCTGAAGTACCGAATTGTATTCATTTAGTGTGAAACTGCATTCTGTATATGGATTTCTACAGAAGAAGACCGTTCCTGTTACTGTTTCACCCTTTGATCCATCAGTCAATATGTAGATATCACCGCTAGAGCTGTCGATCATAGAAGCATTGACCTAATCTTCTCTACTTGGGAATGAAAACAATGTTTTTAGTTCTCGAAGGCCTCCTTACCTCGGACGCTTTGCCAGCTTAATTCGAGTTCATTACCATTATACCGGGTCCGTGGTGACGCCTAGCTTGGCTCCAGTGGCCTTAAAATAGGATCTGGCTGGCGTCCGTAATCCTCGGCAAACAGTGCCGTTTGACCTGTTTCAGTGGTTCAATAAGGCACTTTTTCAATAATGCCGTTCACCACTCCATTCCACCGTACGTTAGCATGGGGCGGATGACACTTGTACAGAAGCAGTAGAACATACAGGATCGTAAACCCCACTTTGAGCAATGGATCTTCAGCAAGAATTCCAAATTCAAAGGACTTCGGAAGCCCCACTTGTAACGGCTTCTCTTCAACGTTTTTTTTTTCTCAGATAACTTCGAGATATTTGATCGAGTGTGCAATAGTTCTACCCCATGAGGAGGGGAGATTGAATTGCAAAGTTTTCGTCCTTCTTGTGAAGAGACAAATTTCGGTTTTCTCCGAATTAACAGTTAGGCCGTGTCTCCCTCCCAGTCTGCGGAGATTTCAAGGGCCCTCCCTATGTGCTGTGATAGGCGATTAAGATTCAGCCCTGAACAGCAGACAACGAGGTCGTCAACTTTGAAGTTCTCCCTGTCGAGGAGAAGTAATAATTCGTTAGTTAAAAGGACATAAAGTTAGGGTGATAGGATGCCCCCAAGTGATCTGGTGATCGATTTGTATACCTTGTCCATCGTACATAGTTTGTCTATTGCTTATCATATGATTTAACCAGGCCAATATGATCTCATTAATGAAAAGTAGCAATGGCCGATAACAGTGCTTGCATTTTTGAATGGACCTACTACATCAATGAATGCCGCTAAGGTGAAATCTCGGTTTTCAAAGGATCATTTGATTGTGCCAATTACTTCATGTAGGACGTTATCAACCGATGATATACGTATGTTCTAAAAGAATTAAGAATTTAGAACTCAAGTTTCAAGTTCGAAACGAACACATAAAATGAAATTTGGAGAATTTATGTATATAAGAATTGTATATTATACATCGAAATATATAATCAAATAACTGAGAAATATTTAGTGTTTTCTAAAAAGTATAATACAAAACCGCAAAGTATATATGTATATGTATATGGTATGTAATCGTGAATGCATATCTCTTATTTAGGCATATGTATGTAGAAGTATGCGTATGATAAGCATTTCAAATCAAGCCTTTAGTATATAAAACACAACTTTTGTGTTTTTAATTCTTACACAATATACAGCTATTCATTGCAGTATTCTTATTTGTGTGTAATACATTAAATAAATTGAAAAGCTTCACTCCAGTTTGTTTTCCGAGCGACTGTGAACCGGTGCAACTTTCCAGAGTGAAATCTTTTTAAGAAACTCTTCAGTTTGTTTGTGACAATGTCACCTCCTACGAGTTCTCAAGTGAAGGAGATACCGGATTGCCGGCAGTCTGCAAACACAACAACAACAACAACAGCGAAAACAACGTCAAAACCATTTGTTGCCAACCGAGTTTTGCACTTTTTTTGCGATTTCTTTAAACTCGCGAGTTTGGTAAGAAATCAAACGTCTGTGTTATCAAATATAAGTATATATATATTTATATGTATTACCAGTGTAATATATGGTGCATATATCGATTTTTGTGTGCTAGTTATCTTCAGAACATTTTTTGAGATTCACGAAATTATAATACAAGTTTATTTTCTTCTATTTAATGAAAATGTATCACAGTAATTAAGGATTATCGGAGAAAGATTATCTCCGAATTGTAATACTACTACTGTGCCCAAATAAGGTGACATTGTATTTATTTTGAAAATTCTTTATTTATTCTTCCAAATCAATTTCATCCCTTTCAAAGTAATCCCCTCCCAATGCAATGCACTTATGCCAACGGATTTTCCAATCTTCGGAACACTGGTTGTAGTCACTTTCCGGGATGGCCTTCAGTTCCATCTTCGCTGCGGCTTGAATCTCCTCTATCGTATAAAAACGGTGTCCCCGGAGCGGTTTTTTGAGCTTGGTGAACAGCCAGAAGTCGCACGGCGCCAGATCAGGTGAATACGGTGGTTGCGGAACGATATGGGTTGTGGTTTTGGCGAAATGATCACGAATTACGAGGGCAGTATGGGATGGTGCATTATCGTGGTGTAAAAACCAAGAATTGTCTCTCCACAATTCCGGCCCTTTTGGCGGATAGCGTTACGTAAACGACGCATAACGTTCAAATAATATTCCTTGTTGACTGTTTGACCGGTTGGAAAGAATTCATAATGCACAACACCACGATAATCGAAGAAAACAGTCAACATGACCTTGATTTTTGAGGGACTTTCGCGCGATTTTTTTGGTCTCGGCTCTCTTTTGGCGCGATATTCGCTCGATTGATCGGTTGTTTCGGGGTCGTAAGCATAGATACAAGTCTTATCGCCTGTTATAATGCATTTCATGACACCCTGGTAGTCGGAAAGCATCGTTTCATACACTTCAACGCGACGCCTTTTTTCCAAAAAAATTAAATGTTTTCGGTACCAGTCGAGATTTGACGCGCTTGAGGCCCAAAACATCCTTAAAAATGGTATTGGCTGCGCCTTTCGATATGCCAACTTCCTCAGCAAGATCTGTAATTATTAATCGACAGGTTTTCGACACCAAATCTTTGATTTGTTGAACGTGAGCTTCGTCGGTTGAGGTTGATGGTCGCCCTGGACGGTCTTCGTCTTCGACACGTTCACGGCCGACTTGGAACTCACTATACCACTTGTAAACAATTTTCTTAGACATATCCTCATCAGCAAAGGCTTTCTGCACCATCCTCAACGTATCCGCAGCAAAAAATTGATTCCGTAAACAAAATTTAATGCAAATTCTTTGCTCAACAAATTTCGACATCGCAAAAAACGAAAAATTCACTTTTAACAGCTCACAAAACGACACGTATCTCAAACACTAATGAATATTTTGACATGAAATTTGACATAAATGTGACTGACAGTGCTACCAATCTAAAAAAAAATAATTCTCCAAATCCTTCGACGCGCGCAGTTTAAATTCAAATGTCACCTTATTTTGGGCACAGTAGTATATCTCACAGATTGACTGATGTGTTCGATAAAAATAGCAAGTGGGGTTCACATATTTGGGATCTGGGGCCTTGAAAAGTTATTATTCGATTTTCGGAATTTTTAGTCATGGGGAGGCATACCTTAGAAGCGTTATTTGTGCAAAGTTTTGATTCATTCATTCATTCAGTTATACTCGTCTACTGCAAAATGAAAGATTCAGTTGGGATTTAAAATTGCGTTATAAGGGAAGTTCCAGTATTCCGATTTCAAACATTTTACAATGTATTATTATATAAGAATGTCAAGGTAATACTTGTATTATTCACCGAATTTGCCTGAAATTCTTCGAGTCGATACTGAGAATCCTAAAGGTAGGCGACGTGGTTCAATTTTGCCAGAGATGCTCCTAAAGCCAAGATATAGAAGGTTAAAACTATGAGGGAGAGCATGCCATGGCTACTTAAGAAACATGTCTGCATGTGCACTAGTCCACTTCACTTCGTAGGTTGCATTTCATATTTCGGGATTTGGCAATCATAATGTTGCAATCTGGCAACTCATAATATTATTCTAAAGTATGCCGAATATTTCGGCATATGAGCGCTATTTGTGTTATTTTCAGTAACTTAAAATATTTATCTCGGCCAAAAAATGGAATGAAATCGAGAATAATTTCGGGCGATTATTTTTTACAACTTTTTACGTGAATTATTTCAGCAACAGTGCATCGATGAACTTAATTCAATCAGGGACCAGTATTTATGGATGCTATGGTGAGTTCAATTGAGGTCGTACATCACTCCAAAACGAATTTCGAAATGGACGTCCAAAATCAGTTGTTGTTCCGGAAACTATTGATGCTGCGCAAACTGCAAATGGTTTGTGACCTATCGTGAGATTGAGACAACTATGGCCATTATACAAATGCACTTCCAAGCAAATGGCTGCCTGTTTTGTTCGTAAATTTGCACAAGTCGGAACCGTGCCACTACAAGAGTGTAGAAGGGTTTACCATGAGTCGTAAATAACTATTTTTTGCCGGTTATTCTTTAAGAAATCTGGAAAACTAACCATTGAAGACAGAACGTGGAACTTTCACCACGGCAATGCGAGCTCTCACACATCCACTAAAGCAACGGCATTGTTGAGCACTTAAAAGATGGATTTGGTTAACTATTGATTGAACTTGATGAGCTATGAGGTTTTTGGCACCTGGCGAGGCGGTTGACGCGTTCAGAACGCAAGTTTTGGAGATACCTCAATCAGAGTGACAAAAGTGATTTGAAAAATTCGATGTGAAAGATCCACCTTCCTCTGGTCGATCTTTCGTTGAAAAAGTCAATGAAGTTATGGAAAATAGGACCGTCACATAAGCAGCAATGAAATCACTAAGGAATTTAACATTCATCATCAAACGGTTTTGAACCATTCAAAAAAGGCTAGCTACAAAAATAAGCTCGATGTTGGGATCCCACATGAATTGTCGGTGAAAAATTTAATGGACTGAATTAACATCTGCGATTCTGTACTGAAACCAAATGAAATCGAACCATTTCTGAAGCGAGTGGCAAAAGGAGACGAAAAGTGGATCAAATACCACAATAATGTGCGAAAAAGATCATAGTTCAAGCGTGGTGGAGCTCAACAAATGGTTGCAAAGCCAGGATTGACGTTTAGAAAGGTTATGCTGAGTATTTGGTGGGATTGGAGAGGAGTCATCCAGTATGAGCTGCTCCAGTCTGATCGGTCGATTGATTCTACATTTTACTGTCAATAACTGGTGAAATTGAAGCAAACAATCGAAAAAACGGCCAGCACTGATCAACAGAAAGGCTTCGTCTCCCATCAGGTCAACGCTAGACTACACACATCTTAGATGACTCCGCAAAAACTGGATCCACCACATAGCCTTGACTTTGCACCATCGGAAAGCCATTTGTTTCGGTCAATGCAGCACTCCTTTAATGGCTTAAAGTGAAACCTGTGAAAATTACTTGTCGCAGTTATTCGCCGAGAAACCAGAGAAGTTTAACACTGATAGAATAATTTCTCTAGCGTAAAAAGTGGTCAACTAAAATGGCATATATTTGGTTCATTAAAATTCATTATAAATATAAAAAAAATTAGCTGTCGTTTGATTTGAATAAAAGGCTTTTTCGACTACCCCATATTAGTCCAATATTGCCGGTTCCGACAAATGAGCAGCTTCTTGAAAAGAAAAGAATGTATGCAAACTTTCGATTCGATATCTCAAAACTGAGGGCCTTTTGCTCGACATGCTGATCAATTATATATACACATATATATATACTTTATATACTTTTGATTTCCGGTTGAAAATGTATGAAGGAGATTTGCAAGCAATTTCGGTTTTTTTATTTGAAATTAATTGAATTATTAATTGAACATTTTCATGAATGTATTTCATAATACGAAAAGTTTTTTTTACAGGTCACAGGATTCTTTGGAATATGGACAATTTATTTCAATAAACAATTTTGGAAAAACAAGCACATCACTCTTTGTAGTATTTGCGCTATTACTAGCTATTGCCTAGTTTTCGTGGCTTCGGTGGCAGCATTTATACAAATTAAGAGGATTGAAATTCTGGACATTCATTTATTGAAATTGGCTTATGAAAAAAGACAGAAAAATAAAATATCCGTGGGTTGCTTTGACTTTTACCAATTCATCACATTGTTAAATGACTTTTATTATTTACAGCAAAGCCATAAGAGAGCGACTATGAAGCGAGGTAAAATCAAAACAAAAAATTTTCCCAACAACAAATGAATATCTTTATTTTTAATAAAGTAATTCGAATACGACTAAACACCAAAACGATATTTTTCTGGATTGTGGGCCAAATAAATCGAAATAGCTTTTCAAATATTTTATGGAATTGAGTTAAGGGCGTGACTATTATTAAAATGACAGACTGGTAATATTTTTAACTTATTTACAATCATATTTTTCAAAACTACACTCAAACTTCCGATATGGAAATATTTATATATGCAATATAACGGGTATAACCAAGTAGACGTAGCTTTTTCAATAGTCTTTCTTTGACAGATCAAGCATGAGTCGTGTCAAGCTGTCATGTTATTTTTAGTCAATATTGTTTGGCATTTCATCACTTACACCTGAACAATGTTTACAAACCTCTCAACTTCATTACGAAAATTCACGACCTGTAAAGAATGTATTTCGAGCGCTTCCTTCAACATATGTATGTTCTACATAATCGGCCTACTAAGCGTAACATTCACAGCGCCATCACCCATCTGATTGTGCAATAAACATATCTATTGGGAATACTTTAGAAAGATCATGGAATGCTATTATTATATGAAAGTAAATATGACTCTATATTAAATACAGACTAATTAGAAACTGAAATTTTACATTTTACAGCAAGTATGCAACACGCAGCTTGGAAAAGTACACCGGAGTAAGAAAAACTGCTGTAAACTCTCAAACTAAAGAGAAAGATACAACGTACGTAACAACAAACTCAATAACCAGCTAATGAATCTATTTTAAATAAAGTTTCGAAAGATCTTAAAAATATCTTCTTAAAAATATCTTCGGTCTCTAACCAATGGGAGAAATTACAACTACTCTCTTTGGAAAAGCTGTAAAAGATTATAAAAACCTGAAACCAAAGTATGTCCCATTAAATTAAGCTGATTGTTAGGCCAGTGAAGATTGAAAAAAGTGGAAGTATTTTCGGATTATTTAACTAAAATATTCTCCCCTAATTGAAATACATCTAGATTATCTTACTGTTTTCAGTCAATAAAGCGAAGAAATCTCAAATTGCATAAGCAGTGAGCTAAGTAGAAAAATCAAAGATCTGAAAAAAAAAAAAAAAAACGTGGTTTCGACCTGATTACTGCCGATGGTCATTGTAACCGACCATTTGATGCCTTGCATTGAAGCTTGTGATATCGGCGACATTTGGTTTCTACATTACGGCGCCACTTTCCACGCATCGCATCAATAATGAGAAAACACTTTGTTGAGAAGATAATTTCATGTTTTGGGCCGGTCGATTAGTCATCAAGATGGTGTGATATGCATCGTTAGACATTTTCCTGTGGGGATGTGTAAAGTCTAAGGCCTATCTGGACAATTCCGCTTCAGATCTTGGAGCAAAACATCGCGAGTGTCATTCACCTGTTGAAATGCTCGAACGAGAAATCGAAAAATGGACTCAACGGATGGACCATCCGCACCCAAAGAATGCTGTTTCAATGATAATAAACATTCCCCATTAAATTTGAATTTTCTCTATTTTTTCTTTAAAAAAGTAAGTAATCTTGGAATGGATCACCCTCTATAATTTACATATATTCGATAAAGGGGTCCACCCGATGATCATTTTAATAACACCCAGTAATACCTCTATGGAAATCATATCAAATAATTGACTCTCAAGAATTGGAGGAGGGATGATTCATGTATACCATAAATATAATATATAAATTTATATTCATCTAAGGTACCAAAAATTGAACGATCTTCTTGATGAAAAAGTGGGTTTCTCTTATCAAAGACTGTCTGTATTCGTCTACTCTATCACCTTTGACCATTTTCTGACATAAAAAAACCTATGCATGCGCTGCTTGATTGTTCCAAACTCTGTATTGAGTCTAATGGAGCATATTTTTTGCAATTGTATAAATTTCGGGTATTTAAGACTCACCTTGTGTAGATGTATTTAGTATTAATGGAAAATAACTTCGAAACTACGCTAGTCTTTTTTTAGCCCTTATAACAACTCTATACAAAAAATGTAAATATTATATTAGGTTGTCAAAAAAGTCTTGCGGTATTTTCGCTAGTTGGCGCTGAAAGCGCGTAGTTCTAGTTTTATTCGTCGCATCGGGTCATGCTATACTTTTTTGGAAAGCTCATTTCACGCTCTAACACGCGTTTGATTGATTGTCGTTTCTTTTAAGTCGTTCGTGAGTTATAGCGTCGCAAACATGGAGCAAAATAAAGAGAAAATACGGCGTATTTTACAGTACTACTACGATAAAGGCAAAAATGCATCTCAAGCCGCCAATAAAATTTGTGCTGTTTATGGACCCGATACAGTTTCCATTTCCACCGCACAAAGATGGTTTAACGTTTTCGTTCTGGTGTAGAGGTGGTCGAAGATGCCCACGCTCCGGAAGACCTGTCGTCGAAAATTGCGATAAAATCGCTGAATCGGTCGAAAGAGACCGGCATAGTAGTCATCAAACCGTTATAAACCATTTGAAGAAGCTTGGAGTCACTAAGAAGCTCGATGTATGGGTGCCACACGAATTGATTCAATAAAAATACCGCAAGACTTTTTTGACAACTCACATTTGACAATGTATCTTCACAAAAGTTGGCACAGGTTAGTTTCTAATATAATAATGTAATATACGACGAAATTGTTCAGATCGGCTTACTATAGCATATAGCTTCCATACAAACTGAACATATAGTTACGAGTACTAAAAGAAATGCACCCAGCACATGCAAAAACCGAATTATTGCGAGAAAAGTTTGGAGATTCAATTATTTCAAGAAATTGTGACATTGAAGGGCTTCCAAGTAATTGTGATTTAATTATTAGACTACTTCTTGTGGGGTTATATGAAGTCATTGGTCTTTAGCAATAATCCAGACTCTCTTTAAGCTGTAGAAGTCAATATTGAGCGTGCTATTCAAGTCATGATTTGATTTAATGATAACATTGGATTCATCGAATTCGTTCCTGCAAGAGAAGTCGTGGAGGCCGTTTGAATGATGCTATTATCAGAACTTTCCATTGAGAAATTCAAGAATTGTTTCGATTGTGATTGTTTGTAAATGACCGAAAGTAAACTGAAAAAAGAATTTTAACGGTAAATCGTTTGATACCATTATTATATGATAAGAGGCCATGAGATCAAAACAATTACCACAATCCAACGGTGGGTAAGTTAGTTTATAAATATATGTTTTACGATTTTAAAACTTGTATCGAAAATTCAAGAAAAATTATATATTTTTATTTTAACTTTTCAATATTTTGCTTACAAATCTAGCAATATTAGTTTCCAATTTGGCAATTTGGTTAAAAAAAAAAACGTATGCAACGAAAGTGGTACAAGTTGTCTTTAATAGTTTATTTGATGTGAATTAAATGCTTTAATCGTTGATCTCTACTTTTTTGAAAGATGACAACTGGAACTTAAAAATATTCTTCAAAATTATTCCCTCTGTAAATCATCAGTTACATGTTTACATCTCTAAGCCGATATCCAAACATTACTGATTATTCAACTGTTGCTGACATGATTAATTACTCGTATAATTATAGTTTACGGGAAGTGTACAAACACAAATATATTCATATACGTATATAGGAACATATGTATGCGCAGCCAAAATACTATATTATTAACACAGTGTGACGCTTAGCTTTTTTCTTATAATGCTTATTTATTTACAAAACCCAAACTCGGATCTCAGGTTCAACCATTGAATGAGGCAGAAGATATACATAAAGGGTGAAAATATAAAATTTGAAATTTAAAAAATCAATTAAAAAAACGGCTTGATATTTTTCAAAGGTCTAACATTTATTTGAAAGGTTGTTTTATGAAATTTATTTTTGGAAAACAATTTCGGACAAATGACCACCACGGCTGAGTTTACAGTAGCTTATCCGATCCACCCAATTTTGGAGTACTTTCTCAATGGTTTCAGGCCTTATGGCAGTTACAGCAGCTTGAATCTCATACTTTAGATCTTGAATTGTTTCTGGATGGTTGGCGTAACATTTATCTCCCCACAGAAAATAGTCCAACGGAGTTAAACCGCAGCTTCTGGGAGGCCAATTCACATCACCGCTTTTGCTGATTATGCGATTTTCGAAGATAGGGCGTAAGAGAATGAGTGTAGCGTTTGCTGTATGGCACGTAGCGCCGTCCTGTGCCCCAAATGCGACAATTCTGGTTGTTAACGTAACCATCGAGGTGGAAATGAGCCTCGTCCGAAAAGATAATTTTTCGGTAAAATTGACCATCCTCGGTTTTTTTTTCAATATTTCCCAGTTTTCTTCCAGTGAATAGCGACCCATTTCGCAAATTTTAGACTTTTTACTTAATATCTGTCACTTTCCGAATGATATGTGATGTTTCCAATGTCGAAATATAGATAATTCAAACCCGTTAAATGAAACTTTGTGTTACAAACTGCCAAAATTGGATCTTAAAGTATTAGTGTCTGACGGGGTATGTCGACGTATGGGGCCGATTGCGAATAATTAAAATATGATTAGTTTCAGTTCAAACGTTATAATGTACGAGTTTAATAATGTTCTTGTAATTACAAATATTTTTATCCGTTTTGTGTGTTGGGTTTATTCCCTCGCTGTGGAGTGTTGTTGATGAATTAGCGTGGATCCTTATGTTGTATCCGTATTACTTGTCTGAAAACGTTTTATAATTCTCGCTTATTATATGTCTCTCTTATTATGTTCACTTGTTATCGTGGAGGAAATTATATTATATAAATATGTTTTATTGTATGGTGGGATGGCGCACTTTGTTTTCCGTATTCACTTTGCTTGATTTTCTCTGTGTTCACTTGGGTATCGCTCCTCTTGCTTTCCGTTTTCACTTGTTGATTGCTTCTAGTGTTGGCGGGATAAAAATAAGCCTTTTAGTAAAAAGCGCGGGAAAATCGTCTTCTTCTGTTTCTCTTTCTTTCGCGTGGTGAGTGAAATTGGGGCGGTTGATATTCCTCTGCATTACGCCTCTATTACTTTATGTAATTTGTGGGAGTAATGCAGAGGAGTATTTGTTTGGATTAAACAGTGTCTACATATTTTATAGAATGTTGAAAGTACTTTTTGTCAATTTGACTTCAATAAGAACAATAACAGACATCGAAAAACCGTTTATCACCTACCAAATCATTAAGGTTGACATTCTAAAAGGAACCGGAAATCAAGCAGACGCTCCTTTGCATGCGGTGGAAGTTGGGTTTAAATATGGTATATCATGATAAAACTCTATGAATGTTAAGTTAAAAAATAAAAAAAAGATTTTTGTTTCGGACTGGTTCGTTTAACTCAAAATTTGTTCCAGAAAATTTTAAAAGTAAAGGTTGAGCAATTGGAGACATTAAAATGAATGTCAGACAACAGAGATGGACTACAGACTGACAAAACTTTTACAAGAAATATTATACCAAGCATTCTCCTGCGACTAGTGAGTGTTTTAAACGAAAAGTATATGGGGGAAGATTTAACCAAGCCAATGCAAATGATTTAAGGCAAAAAGTAAAAATTGTTTTTGAACAGACTCTAACTTCTCCGAATGTACTTGATAACTAGACAAAAAGCATACTCCAATATAGGCCTCTCCAAAGATGTAAAATGATTTCCGTAGCAAGTGGATCTTTAAATTCTTTAACGTTTAACAAAACTAAGAGCACCTTTAGCTTTAAAAACCATGATTGAGTTTACTAAACTCGATGTATACAGGGTTTGTCCGGAAAGTAATA
This sequence comes from Bactrocera zonata, assembly GCA_037783105.1. NCBI lineage: Eukaryota > Metazoa > Arthropoda > Insecta > Diptera > Tephritidae > Bactrocera > Bactrocera zonata. The sequence goes on from JBAWJQ010002354.1 coordinate 1,531,634, forward strand.
GGACTGATTTTCTTCCACCGTGACTGTACTTCGGAACGTGCGCGCACAGACTGGATTCGGTAGAGGGTGTTCCTAGCTAACGAATGAGCGGCTGGTCCGAGCACCTGGAGAGTCAAAACAAACATTTTCGCGGAAAGTGTTTTTGTGAGTGGTGCAAGCCGAAAATGCACGGTCGTTAGAGCAGTGGTACGCGATTAAATTCTTTACAAAACTCGGTAAATCTGTGACAGAGACAATTGATATAATCAAGCAGGCTTACCCCGATGCTGCTTTAGCAAGATGTGGTGTATTTCGGTGGCACCAGGCCTTTTTGGAGGATTCCCGGCCCTGATGAAAACCAAATACCGCCTTTTGAACAGCTTCTTAGCCAAGGCCGGCATACCTACGCTTCCACAGCTGCAAGCATTTCGAAAGAACAGAGGCGATCCAAGCAACATGTACCTCGGCTCTCAAAGCTATTCCAGAGAATTCCTTCCGTGACGCTTTCAATGCTTGGAAATAGCGCAGGCAGCGCTCCATCGACACAGAAAGAGCCTATTTTAAAAGTTTTTCAAGAACTGTAACGATTGGTTCAATACCTCCATGTTTTACCGTCCGTAAAACATATTTAGGATCAAATGAAGCTTTTACTCGCCTTTGTACATACTGTCTGCGTCTTCGGGAACTAAATAAAACAATAGTTGCGTCATTTTTCGACTCGCTAGTGAAGGTGCTCTTCAGCAAATTGAACTCTTGCCTGCACATTCTTAAGCCCCGGTAATGGCACCTTTCTTGGACTCCTGCCATAGACTTAACTCATCTTTAATTTTTTGAGATATAAAATGGCTTTTCTCGGACCAAAGCTACAACTTTCCCCAACTGTACCAACGAAAGAGCTTCTTTTCGTCCCCTTGCTTCGGAATTTGATTTCCATTTTTTTACATTCGCAATCATTTTGGCAGAACATCCAAGCAAATTCTTGGAAAACTTGTTAGATTTTTCTTCCGTCAACATTTTTTTAATAAGATTTCGTTTTTCTTTAGAACAGTGTTTGGCCCGGTCCAATTTAGAAAATGAAATATGTTTTAAAATTTAAAGAGCGATGTATTCTTTGAAACAAAATGACTATTTCAAACCACAGAAAAAAAAGCAACTATGTAGGATAAAAAATAACGGGACTCGTAGAATTTGATAGCTGTTTCAAAAATCAATTTAAACCCATAGAAAAAATTAAATGAGCAGAATTTGAGTGTAAAAATAACATAGTTTTAATTTTCATAAGCCACTGATATTATTTCGAACACATTTGTTTATTTGTATGTAAGAACATATGTACGCAAAGCCAAAATACTTGGATATTAACATAGATTGTCGCTTAGCTTTTTTATGAGATTATATTTTTATGAAACGATCAAACTCGGATCTCACGTTCAAGCAATAAATCAAGTAGAAGATATCTATAAATGAAATTTTGTATTTGCATAAACTGTCTGTTAGTGTCTGTATTTTCTTTATAGACTATTAACAGTTCTTTTCGTCCGTTTGCCTTCATTGGGAACAATGAAAAATATCGAAAGATCATCAACTACATCATCTTGCTACACCGAATACTCTCTACTATTTGCTAAATAGCAAGTGCAACACTACATGGGAAAACTCTAAGAATGTTAAATTAAAAAATATAAAAAAAAAACATTTTAATGAGCTTTAAATATATTAGTACGGATGTATAGCATGTGCATGTTCCCCACTTTATGAAAACTAACCTAAAATAGCTACCATAAGTAGAATACTTTTCAAGGTATTGCGAACAAGTAGAATTTTATTATTTATTTACAAAATTTAAGTAAACAACAGGAGCATGTGTTAAGTATAAAACATGAATGTAAATATTTTCTTAGAGTATTTGTGTGCGCATTTAATACTTTGGAGAGGGCTTCCTGCAAGGTGACCAGATGACTCTCTTTGTCGTGCTTTTTGGTGAGCTTTCATTTGATGCCAGGAACGCTGGAGTTGCTTAGTTTATAATATGTAGTAATAAAAATTAATGTTGCATACATAGTTTTAAAAGTGAAGTGAAATGTATCATAACATATGAAATAAATTGTAGTTAAGTATAAATGGAGAGATATTATTTAAAAAAAAAAATTTTATTATTTCAAAACATTATTTCTCTATTTGATTTAAGAAAGTTATTTTAATAGCAATAGAAACAGAAGAGGTTAAATGATAGAAATTATTTTTAGAAATCAGAGGTAGTTTTGGAAAGTTGGGCTTTATGAAAAATTACTGTAACTTGGTAAAGAATTTTGTAAAAGCAAATGTTAATAAAATATGGAATACTAAAATTTTTATTTAAAATATTTGCCCATATTATTCATCTCTAGAAAAGAAAATGTCCTATATGGATCTATATGCATATTTTCTTCTCTAAGTTTGAATAATATGAGCAAATAGTTTGAATACAGTTGTTGCGTAAAATTACGATGATTTTCGAAAACGATTATGTTTCTGTAAATGCAATAAATATTGTTCTTAATATAAGTATTTCAGACATAAATGTAAATAAACATCGAATTTCGATTTCCGCGGACCGGACCCGGACCTCAAGGTGATTCAAGCCCGCACACTGCTCTGTGTGCGGTTTGAAATGCTTTTGCTTTCGAAACATTTGCTCTTACTTCTTCTGTAATTAATTGCTGAAAACTTAAAATTAGTTTTTCTTGAAAGTGCTCCCAAAGAGGCTGATATAAATACTTACTCTGGTAAAATATTACTAATTTTACAATTACTACCTTGAAAATCGTTTGTTAAGTTGTAACCCCTGAGTTTCCTCTAGTAAAAAAAAAAACATTTTTTCAACAATTATTTTCTCATATAAAAAATTAAAAGGATAACTCTTTGCAGGGCCATCTAAAGTCAAAAATACGTGTTTTAGTTAAAACTTTAACTTAGAACCTGCCCGAAGGGAAAAAATCTGAAAATTGGATTTTGGCAGACATTTTTACAAAAAAAATTAAAATTTAAAATTTTCAAATAGTTATAAACGAAAAAAAGTCCGTCGTCCAAGTCTTTAAGAATTATTTCTCAAAGACCTGTGTAAAATTTCGTGAAGATCGGCTGAGTAGTTCTCCAGAAATCTTTCCAACCGACTTCAAAAACACAGTTTCGTGAAAAACGCTTTTAAAGACGGCGCACTTAGCTTAGCCAGTCTCGAGGCAAAACGTTCTCAAGGCTGTATCTCCGAAACTATTACTCGAATCAACTTGAAAAATTAAGACACTATTCTATGGATGTTGTAGAATTTAATAAGAATAAAAAATAAATAAGAAAAAAAAAACCGTAAACCCATTTTAATTTATTTGTTTTCATATCTGAGTCGCTTCAAACTGCTCGAAAATATTCTTCCAGTATGTACTTACACACGTACTATATATATTTAAGTATGTACATACATATATACAATTCACTGTAGACTCTTTTCTGTATATCGTGTGGACTGTCGTGTGTGCCAAGTGTCGTAGTGATAAGAAAAACGTTTCAACTGGTCACTCTAAATAGCAGCTGTATTCAATACTTTTAATCGACGTTTAATCAAGTGCACAAACGGTGTGGAGCGCACCAGAGCTGTTGGGAGAATTTGCGAGTGGAGTGAGTGCCGCTCTACGCTCTAGCTTGTGTGAACTTGATTGTATTACAGCTGAGCCAAATTTGATAAGCGACAAAAGCGGTCGGTTTGCTTTGAAAGCCGCGTGAAAGTTGGCATTTATGGCACATACGAGTTAAACGATTGTTCACTTACTTTTATTTGTGTGTGTGTGTGAGCGCGTTATTCCACGCTCATTAAGTACGCACAATAATTTAAAATAGCATTTCGATTTCAACTCATTTGTATGCGATTAAGTGAGCGCATTTCTTTTCAACGAAAAGAACAATGTGAAATGGTACATTCTACAATTTATACACACTTCTATTATACTTATGTACATACATACATTATATACAAATTTGGAAAAAACAGAGAATCATCAACAGAGACGAGTGAGTAATGCCACTTCGCCGGGCAGTTGCCGTCGAGCGTTTCATAAGTGCGGCCGAGTGTGTCCGGCTGTGCCGTTCAATTTGTTGTTCGCTGCGAAGTGCGAAAGATACAAGTGTTCCGAAATTTGATAAGACTGCTGAACGATACTCGCGTTACCATATAAAAAATATTTCAACAAAAATATTGCAGATAAACGAAACATACCAACAAATGTTTGCGTCAAACGGAAATCAAGCAGTATATGAAGTTGTTTTTGTATTTGCTTAATCACGAAATAAAAGTTGTATAAATATTTTCCAAATATTTTGTGTAAACAAAGTTCGTATTAAACATACATATATTCATCTAGTGAAAAAGTAAGCTGAAATAAGCAAAGTGTTCGCTTGCAACAGGAACGCTTCCGGACGCAGAAATAACGCTGCAGTTTATGCAACAGTCATACACAGAAAATGTTCTCTACATCCGGCTACGATCGACTCTATGTCCGCAGCTCTTCCGGTTTAGCCAAATTGCTCTGTATGGTAAGCGCGCGCAACGCAGCTATGATTCAGTAAATTTTTATTATATTTTGCTACACATTTTTTCCCGCCTTTCATCTCTTCATCTCTTAGCTATGTGCCGTGGCTGGCATCACATGCATTGCTGTTAGCTCGGCGCCAGTGACGAATCTGCGCGGCCTCGTCTACATGTGTGTGATGGCGTGCGCCTGCCTCGGCAGTGCGCTGGTGTTTTTGAATAATTTTTGCGAAATGCGGCTTTGTAGGCGGCACTTTTGCAATGCAACCAGGTTTGAGCTGTATATTCATGCCACACTCGCCGTTCTGTGCTTTCTTGCCTCATCCGCCGCGTTGACGTTGGCGCTGGTGACCTACTCCATTGCAGCGGTGCGTATACACATACACATACATACGTATAATGACTAATAATTAAGCGTGCTTTTGCTCCACAGTTTTTCGGCTATGTTGCATTCTGCTTGTACGCCTTGGAGGCCTGGTGCAACTATAGGCGATACCGCCAGCGTGATATGAGCACGCAGACGTAGTAGTGTGCATGTGAAGGTTGTTGCAGATAACAGTATTTTCGCTGTTTAGGAAATATTTCATAAATGTTTGTGGATATTACCCATGTCGATATCACTTGCCTGCCTCTAATGAAGTGCCGACTGTCATCGCACAGTGTTTCAAAATAATGTTTAGTAAACAGTATGTAATATTAGTATAAGTAATTTTAACATATTTTTAGTGTTCTAAGCTGTACTTAAGCCGTAATGACTTGTATAACTTTGACTCAGAAGTCGAACTTGCTATCGGTCTTCAAACACCAACAAAAATACTCTTGTACAGTCAGATGACTTTAAAGCATTTAAACTTGAATTCCAAGTACTTATGTATATACATATATTCATATATTTCATACATTTATCTATAAAAAAATTTATTCGCTTACATACATATATATTGTAGTATGTGCAAAAAAAAAATTATAAATTGACTATATGCTGCCCATATGATTAAAAATACTAAGCATGCCTATGAAGTGCCTCGAGCTTGTTGAAAATTATATCCAAGGAAATATAGTTGAAGTTTTTCAATTTGTATTAAAATGCTTCGGAATTAGAAAAACCTTGTAAAACTATAAAATTCTCTGTTTTAAATATTAATTTATATCAGTTGGTCAAGTACTATTATTTTTTACAGCTTCAAGAGACTCCTCCCTGTTATCTTCAAGTGTTCTGCAATCGTTGATAGTAGTGATAATATCACTAGATTTAAATAATTTTTTGTCATTTACATACCTATTAATATATTACATATTTATTGTAATATTTCACGGGTGATTAAAGGCTTAAGTTAAGAAAAAGCAACATATTTATTTATGTTCCCTCCTACTTGCTAAACAAAACATTCAATGCAGAGAGAATTGAAGCTGTTAATTTAAAACCGGGGCCACCTTTGTCATACCTTCAATGTTTTAAGTTTTTCCAGACAAATTAATCGGTAATAACCGATCAAGGCACATTTTCCAAGTTAAAATGATTGGCCGACGAAGTTAGCTCGAAAACAATACTTTCCATAATTTTTAAGGGGAAGGAAAAACGATATAATACAAAGCACTCACATTTAGGTGAGGTTTCTAAAATCGATTTTTGATCAAAATTTCGAACTTAAATTGTTTATAAAAAAAAGATATTTATCGGTGAGAAAAAATCTTCGATTAACTACTAAAAAAAATATTTAGAAGCAGGTGTTAAAATTTGAGACAAAATATTTAGCCGTTTTCAAGTAAATTTGGTCACCGACTTTGAAAACACCATTTTGAGAAAAGCGCATTTTCAATTTGGCCTTGTACTACCAAGCACTCTGAAACGTAATTTCAAATTTGCGTGCAACTTCGAAAATATTCACCGGAACGATATGAAATACATGTACATTAAGAAAAAAATAATAATTTTGTTGAAAATTCTAATTGTATATAAGCCCTTAAATATATGTAAATATAAAATAATTTTATAAAGAAGAAAAGAATTGTTTACTGTTTTTCCACTGAAACAGTAACCCATAGTCAGCTAAAGATCTTAAGGGGCCGTACCAGTGTGACACTTTCAAAAAAACAAAATTTTTTTTATTTGCTTTTTAGATGTCTTATATTTCCATAAATATCCTGTGAAATCGGGTAGGTCGTATCTTGAATAGTTTTTGGATGGCAGCGTTCTAAAAAGCGACTCTCCACGAATTCGTAAAAATATTAAAATAATGAATTACCAGTTGGTATAGTCTTAAAAAAATACATATATTTTTTGATTCCACATGCATATATACATCTGCAATCAAAATTAAGTGAACATGCACGCGTAGAGTATTCTAATAAGTAGCAATGTACAAGGGCGTTATAATAACGGAAATTATTGAATTTTCAGTTACTATAAATTCCAGCTAACTAAGGCAATTTGTCACGTATATTCATTTGAGTGCGAGTTCTTGACGCATAAGTAAGCAAATTGAAAAATTTGTGAATCATAAATAAATGAACAAGCAACATTTTGTCAAATCAAACTGTAAAATTATTAGAAGTAAACCTTTTTTCATTTTTTGGAAATGTTGAACAAAATTGTATTTACTGAAGTTATAAAATGTATTTATCTTAAGTAAAGTAAATGTTATTAGTTATTAGGTTAAATAACAATGTTTTCGTAAATATATGATTTCATTTAATAAATATGGGAAAATTACAACGTCTGAGTACAGCGGAAAGCACTGCATTTGCATAAAAAAGGTGAAACTATACGCTCAGTAGCAAAAACTTTCAGCAAATCTCTTTCAGTAGTGCACAAAATTATAAATATTGTCATGAACAAGCATCGAATGGCTCGAAAGCTTTCGACAGGAAGGCCGAGAATTACGTGAAAATGTGTTGATTGGAACCTAATAATTTTTGGGCAAACATTTTTTGGACGGACGAATCAATGATAAGGATGAAGTATAGTGGTGATCAAATGTATATGTGGCGTAAAAATGGCGAAGCATTGACATTCTAATTCGTAAAGCCTATATTTTAAGAAGACGGTAGGAGTTTCATGGTATGGGGTTACATTTCTGTCGAAAGTAAAGGAAAGATATTGATACTAGTGAATAGTGAAGACGATGGTATGCTTGAGAATGCCTTGGAGTTTATATGAATTAAAGGAAATAATTATAGAAATATGGCCAAGATTTTCACAAAAAATGTGTGAAAAGTATTATCTTTCGTTGGTGCAGCGCTTGACGAAGTTATCACAAAATAAAGGTGGTCAACGCGGTTACTCATTTACATGTTACTTAATTTTGATTCATTTTCCTTTCTCTGCTTTCTCTCTTATTATTAACATAACATGGGTTAAGTTCAATTGCAAGAGGAGCTAGCATATATCAGGTAGTGATTACTTTAAATGGCACAACATAGCTATCCATGAAAAAATAAGCACTTTCTTAAGAAATACAAAATACGGGATATTTTTTGAATAAACTTCGTAGCTTCGGCACCAGCTTTCCTTAAAACAACTTGATCATATTGTCACACTTATGTTATTATCTTTAAATATTTTTGTTTTTCTATCTAATGGTTACACGAAGGATGGAGTCATGTATAGAAGTTCACTCAAGTGAGGAAAGTTCTCTGATCGCCATTGACTTGGGAGTGGCCAGAAACGATACTTTTACAAATGGCTCAAGCAGCTCACGACTTCCGGTCTTTGACCAAGTATTCTCTGGGTAGCCTAAGAACATCCATTCGAAGGCGAGCTAAAGTGAGAAGGCGAAACACCCCCTTCACAGGGTTGTCCGCTGTGTTTGGGACCCGCCACGTAAGAAGCGTCCCCAATGAAAGATTACCAACTGCCTCGGATGAGGGACCCCCTTTGATGACGACTATGGCAAACGAAATAAGAACTACGATTTGACCGTCCACGAAATGCGATGGACTGCACAAGGACTGAGGCGAGTAGGTCCTTGTGGCATTTACTACAGCGGCCATATAAAGGAGCGCATGTTGGATGTGAGATTCGTGGTGGGAGATAGACACCGTCGCCGAGTACTATCATTCACTCCGGTGAATGAACGTCTAGCCACAATCCGCATCTAAGCGAGGCACTTCAACATATCCCTGATTTGCGCCCACGCCTCGACGGAAGAGAAGAACGATGTAACTAAAGATGCTTTCTATGAGCGCTTGGAGCGCACGTATGAGAACTGCCCCCGTCACGATGTTAAAATCGTGCTAGACTCCAGCAAAGAAAAATTCATCAAGTTACCTGGCTGTCTCCGAATCGAAATACCACCAACCAGATCGATGATGTTGTGATGGACGGAAGACACGTCTCCAGTGTTGTACACGTGCGTACTCTCCGAGGTCCCAACATCGACTCGTACCACTATCTTGTAGCAGCCAAGATTCGCACCCGCCTCTGAGCAGCAAAAAATGCACGTCAACATACACAAAGAAGGTTCGACGTCGAGAAACTGCAATCACAACAGACAGCAAAACGACTTTCTACTCGACTTGCATTCCTGCTCTCTGAGAGCACTCCTCAACAACTCGGTATAAGGGAACTGTGGGAACGCTCCTTACGTTCGAAATTGCCAATGCGCAAAGGACCATAAATCTTCCGCAGAACCTTTCTCTCGAAAACTCGTAATTTCGACTCATCAGATGTTGTCGTCGTCCATACCTCTGCACCATATAGCAAGACGTATTTGCAGACAAACTCTCTATAGCGTTTTTCTAATTTTTCACTATGCACATTTTTAGGGAATTTATAGAGCTTTCGTTTTATGTAATACGAGTATCTAATAGTTCCAACAATATTTCGTTCCCCATTTCTTCCAAAAGTGTACAATAAATTGTATGTTTAGTTAAAAAGAGCTGCTCTTAAATTCTTCCAAAGTCATGCAAAGACATTTTTGCGGGTTGACGGACAATATATTATTATTTAATATTAAATGCTTACTGTCGCAGCATAACAAATCCCGATTCGCACGCAACAAGCATGTCCAAGTTATGTTCCTTAGACATTCATTGTCGTGTCGTAAAAAGCCCAACAAATGATTCAGCAAATGGGAAACAAAGATGTATTAAGGAATCCCACTCGTTGCATTGTAAGGACAATTGAGTCGCCATAATAAAGTCTACGTGCCTATGTGTTGCAAGTCGTAAAGTATGTGCTTTAGCAATATTAAGTCCTTTGCTGGACAGCGTAGAGTTCGTAGGCTTAAATGCTTCCATAGCTGGCGGCGAACTGTCATAACTTTGTGTCAAAGAGTAGCCAATGAGATAATGAAATTATATGCGCAGCCAAAAAGCGAAATAATTTCATAATACCAAGTGGGAAAAAATCCTTTTGTAATAGAGCAAAGCCGCGGCGTAAGAAAAATTAAAAGGATAAATAAATTGCATGTGTGTGTACACCGAGTAAGCGGTAAAGGTAGCAGACGACAGCAGAAATTGGCAATCGATATTAATTGTGTATTAATTAAGGCCGACGGGCAAGCCGACATTTCTGATGGTAAACGTGCTTTGGCTATGAGTTTATTTCAGTAAGTAAAGGGTGTTGTTTTTAATGGGGTTTCTCATGTGATTTTCAACAAAAAATGAAAGACATATAATTTAATGTTATCGCCAAGAATTTCGCTTTGTAATTATGTAAGATAAGAATTTGATATAAAATTTTAAAATGAAAATGATACGAGCAAGTAATCGCCACGGCTAGCTTGAATAAACTCCAGCCGAGAAGCTCAATTTTGGAGCGCTTTCTGCCTCACTAGAGGCCGTATGTCAGCAATAGCGCGCCGAAGTTGTCTCTTCCAAGACTCTTCCAAGGAACTTCACATATCTCCACCAGAAATAGTCCAGCGGTAAATTGTATGATCTTCGAGGCCACGCCATAAGCCTTCCTTAAATAAATTTATTAGCTGAATTATATATCGTGTAGCGCCGTTTCGTTGGAACTGAAAGTCGTCCATATCAACATTCTTCAATTCAGGCCCGAAAAAATCATTACTCACGACTAAATATCGTTCCCGATTAATTATAACCTTGCGGCAGGTTTAATTTTTTGAAGAAGTATCGAGCAATAATTCTTTCCACTCATGGAGCAACAATTCTCAACAATGGCTTCAACAAGTTATCTTGTTAAAATCAGGATCGGTGGTCATTCCGTTTTGGCTTCATTTTTTGCACGAGTTGGATATTGTAAGCCGGTAAATTAAGATCCTTACGCAAAAGCTTCTATAAAGTGGATAGGCATAACTTCATTATTGCGCACGCTGGTGGGTTGACTCATTCGGGTCTTCTTCGACGTCTCTGAGGATGCGCATTATCTCTTAGAGTAAACGTGGTGCGAAACCGATCTATGGTTGCGCAAGTTACCAAACACTGCGTCGCGGCAACCTATAATAAATGTCATGTTGTTTCTGTTTTGTATAGCTTGGCATTTCAACTTGGAAAGACTTGCGACTGAACAACGTTCACAAATCGTACAACTTTATTAAGAATATCCGACGTTTTCAAGCCAAATTTTTTACAACTATGGGACCCATATCTGGCATTTTGAAATAAGGGTAGTCTGAGAAGATTCTAGAGATGTCATTTCATCCAGAAATAACAACGGTTTGATATGGTTTGTGGGCTAGTGGAATTATAAGTCCATATTTCTTAATAATGATGATGTGCGAACGTAATAACCGACTGAATAAAGTTGAAACTCGTGATCTCGACGACATTTGGTTTCAACAAGTAGGCGCCACTTCCCACGCTCGCATTAATAAATCGATTTATTGAGAAAACACTTCGATGAGCAGATAATTTCACATTTCGAGCCGGTCGATTGACCACCAAAATCATGTGATATCACACCGTTAGACTTTTTCCTGTGGGGATATGTAAAGTCTAAGGTCTATGCGGCCAATCGAAATTCTCGAACGAGTCATTCATTAGACTCAACACATGAATGCGGCCAAGATTTGATAGAGATAGTCTTCAAAAAATAAGTGCCAAAGAATTTCGAATGACAATAAATTTGAATTTTCTGTCTTTTTTCTTTATAAAAGTAGAGAACCTAGAAATAGATCACCGTTTAATAGTTCAATTGAAATATAGTTCTGAGATTAAGTATTTTAAGCACTCCTGTTTGTCACGCCCCATGTATTGACAGCTCCTTTATCCGGAGAGCGACGGTGGTTGTCCGGTTATAAGGAATTTCACTGTACGAGTACTTGTGTTCATAATAAAGTAGATACCAAAACATGTCCGCATCATTTTCAACGGTGATTCCATTTGAAGCACAAAATTTCATGCAAACTCGTTGTTCCTTGTTTTCAAAGGTAAAGATCGCTGGGAAAAACTTTTAGCATCATTAACAAACAGCGGCAGTGTATGGCAAATAAACATGGTTTTTAGCGGATGTCCTGCTGGAAATACACAATATTTAACGACAGTGGAGAGGTAATCAACGACTGCCTGACAATACTCTTATTATTCCAAACAGATGGTTTTTGTTTGAATGGATATATTTTTATTTCCATGTCCATTCGTTCAGTTTTTCTTTCATTCTTTGATTTTTTGCCACATATTTTTCTCTTTCTTTAATAAATTAGTTTAGAATTCGGACAAACTTTATTAAAAATAGGTGAAAAAGCCTCATACTTTTCTTCTTTCTTAAAATGAAAAATTCAGATCTACCAAAAATGAAACTCAGTGCTGATTACAAATGTTATTTTCTCCCATGTTTATTTATCTACCAATACCAGAGTGTTTAACTTCTGCTTCGTTGGTGCTTGGTTCGTCTTCAATTCCATGCTACACCTTTAAGGGCTAAGGACCACTTTCTTAAGTGTCTTAAGCGCAGTAATCAGACACCCTACCACATGCATTTCGCAGCATATTTTCCCATCACACCATTCATTAATAACTAATGGAAAGTCATTGACTATGTGCTGGTACCAGCATAACACAATTACACTCTTCAGAAATGCCTAATAGACGCAGGAAATATGGAAACAATTTGTCTCCGAAGTACAAAACGGTATAAGTTAAGTGGACTAAATTTATACTCACTTGTATGGTACATACATACTTCGTGTTTTGTTTAATTTTACCCACACGACACATAGGAAGATGATATTTTTTTACAAATATTAAAATGTTCTTAATTCAGATAATTATTGTTTAAGTTAAGTCCATCTATGACATTATCTATCCTCAAAGTAAATTCAGATTAAAAGATTTAACTTCTGACAAGTTTATAAAGTTGTGATCTGTTTTAATTTCAATAGTTGTCCTCGAATTCTTCTTTTCGGTTCTTTTTGTTTTTTGAGCTCGGCTCTCTTGTGGATTTCAATACTAAAAATTATCTATGTACTTCAATAAAATGATATTGCTTCTTTCAACATTTGATTTATTTAATTAATAAGTTTATACAGTCTGTCAAGTAAGAGCTTGGTTGACTTTACCGACAGTTAATGAAAGATTTCGCTCTTATTCCTTCGCGAGCCGATAAAGGGAAGCTTTGATGCATTGTCCACAAAGTTTCAGTTGTCGTTGATCTTTTAAAAGAGAATCACTTTAAATTCCATGAGTGCTAAGTACGCGTCGCGCTACGAGGCTATGTTCCTTTGCATCCACCGGAAAGGTCCCAAAATGTCGCAATCAGCGGCTGCTAAATACATGAGAAAGTCGAAGGCATTTGTACAGAAGTGGATACAGCGATATAAAGTGGCTAAAAATGTCGATGATTTACCAGAACGTGGTTCGATAGGAAAAGTGAACAAAAAAGATGAAAAAAGAATAGTGAATCTGTTTTCGCGGAATCCTGCTTTAACACTGTGGCAAGGACAAGCAAAATTAATGGCAAAAGGTTTAGATATATCCTACGAAACTATCCGAACCCTTCTTCATACTCATGATCTGAAATGGCGCAACACAATGAAGACGTCTCTGTAGACAAGTGGCGCTTAACGCAATAAAAATCCAAACACGCGTGTTTGACTGACAATTCTGCTACTGCGAAAAATATCACACGCACACGAAAGCGGCTGAACACGTACGCTAAGTACGTACGAAAATCTATAACAATGTTTGTGCAGCGCAAACATAATGATGAATGTTCTATATGGGCACGTTCTGTCCTGGTCAACTTCCACCAATAGGCTTGTGCAGGGGAGCGTAAAACATGGAATAAAGATGCATCTTTGGGGCTGCTTCTCAAAGCAGGGATTCGGCACTTTGTACCTCTTTACTGACAACCTAAATGTCGAGAAAATAAAAAAAAATCTGCAAAAAGGACTTACTGCTATGAATATTGGATTCTGCAGGAGAACAACGATCCTAAACACCGCAGTAAGCTCTGTACTCAGTGAAAAACTCAATCTGGCATCGTTACATTGTATTGGCCGTCGCAGTTGCCCGATGCAAACCCTATTGAAAATGTGTGGTCATATATTAAACATTTTTATTATTATTAGCGAAGCATTTAAGTTCTGTCGAAGAGTGGCTAGCGAACTGGCGTATAAACGTGAATGAACAGAAGTGTAACCAAAGATGTGCCCGGCAGTAAAAATAAACAATATTTTAGTACCCCAAGCGAACGAAGTAACATATCTTGGTATTACCTTGATAGAAGGCTCACGTGCAGAAAACACATCTCTAGTAAAATAACATGTATGAAGATAAGAGCTGCAAATTTAAATTGGCTTTTAAATAAAAACTTTAAACTTAGCCTAGACATTAAAGTGCTTTTATATAATGCGGTCATAAAGCCGATTTGGATGTATGGCATTCAACTGTGGGGTACGACCTGTGCAACTAATATTAGGTTGTCAAAAAAGTTTTGTGGTATTTTTTTTTTTGAATGATTTATTGAAATGGTTTACAACGGTTTGATGACTCATGCCCAGCTCTTGACCGATGCTACGGCTGTTACTATGCCGGTCTCTTTCGACCAATTCAGCGATTTTATCGCAATTTTCGACGACAGGTCTTCCGAAGCGTGGCGCATCTTCGACAACCTCTACACCAGAACGAAAACGTTGAAACCATCGTTGTGCGGTGGCAATGGAAACTGTATCGGGTCCATAAACTGCACAAATTTTATTGGCGGCTTGAGATGCATTTTTGCCTTTATCGTAGTAGTACTGTAAAATATGCCGTATTTTCTCTTTATTTTGCTCCATGTTTGCGACGCTATAACTCACGAACGACTTAAAAGAAACGACAATCAATCAAACACCTGTTAGCGAGTGAAATGAGCTTTCTAAAAAGGTATAGCATGACCCGATGCGACGAATAAAATTAAAACTACGCGCTTTCAGCGACAACTAGCGAAAATACAATACAACATACAACAGACAAATACATACAATTTGAAGCAGTTATCCGAAATTCGTCGGATCTAGAGATCCATGACACTAGAATACGTCGTCAAATTAATAGAAAGCATGCCTCGGAGATGCCAGGCAATTACTGGACATATTATTGATCAAATTGCATCATTGTTTGTAATGTGTACAATAGACCTGGCGCAGCTTATATGAGATTTTTTTTTTTTGAATTTTGAGTACGGGGATTGGTCAAATATGCGATTCGATGTAATAATTCATGTGGTAAATTTTTAACTCGATCAGAGTATGCCAACCTGTGCCATAATGAGGTCAAAAGTCAAAATATAGAAAAACACTTGGTTTTTTTACTGTTATCAGTTTATTTATTATATATAGAATGTAATGACCTCATTTTTCCTCAATATTTTGCACAGTAATTTTTTCTATATGTCCAATAATGATAAGAAAATTTATAGATATTAGAAAAGAGTAAATTAGTAAAAATTCCATTGAACTAAGGCGGGCCACTGACTACACAAATTATCTGCACAAGACTGTTGTTGGAATTGAGTGGAATTGCGTTCACTGAGTTCACAACAACAAATTACTCGAATTTGCGCAGATAATGTAGTCAGTGGCCCGCCTAACGGTAAATTCATACATTACGGTTCACATACGCCAATGTTGATAATTAGACAGACTGAGACGTGCAAATAGAGCTTTTAATACAGGGTAGGCCATTTAAAGTTGACCCATTTGTTTTGTTGCCAAAATTAAGGCGTCGCGGATAATTAGCTGGGTTTAGTTTTTGTGCCATTTGAATTTTATATGGAAACATCTTCAAATCTTTATGAATTATGCGTCGGAGAGTGGTGCGAGAGATGTCTAATTCCTGAGAGCGGCGATAACTCGATGTCGATGGAGTCTCCTCAATACTGGCTCGTACAGCTTCGATATTTTCATCAGAACGTCTTGTGCGTTGTCTGGATGCATGACTGGCATTACTGAGATTACCGGTGTTCACAAATTTTGCGTATAAAGACTTAATTGTGTTCTTAACTGGAGCACTTTTCACTTTATTTTTTTTGCGAAACGCACGTTGAGTTAACACAATTGAAAAGTTATTTTGAATATAAAGCTGAACAATTTCAGCGCGTTCTTTTGGAGTGTACTGTTCCATGGTATAAATTGTCTTCGAATGACGCTTCTAACGCGGTATGACATTAGCCGATTTGTCGGCGCTGTTAAAAGTTACAGCGTTGTCAGATGGGTCAACTTTAAATGGCCTACCCTGTATTTTGTCATTGCGAAATTGACTGTGGTTAAGAAAGGGTCTTTATTAAAATAATTAAAAATAGTAAAAGTTATACTGCAATATCGTGAAGGCTGTAAATAATTTTGTTACACTTAGATCTGCTGACACAAACGTATATTTGATAGGAAAATGTGAAAAAAATATACTTGGAAGCAAGTTACCGTCAAAACTAAAAGTTCTGAAATGTTTTTTTTTTACTATGTGCGGTATGAAAAGAAAACAATTAAGGAAAGTGCTAAATTGGCTTCGAAGGAAATATTGCCTTTTTGGGAAAGAGCACGTATTCCAACGTTAAACATAAGAACATGTGACGATAAATTGGTGAAATTATATGATGTGTGGAGAACAGGACAGAAATTTTGTACATCTTCATTTCCTAGTTCTCGTAAAAAGGAAAATGATTTCAATGATAATTTGAACAATTTATTCGATATTGTACATGCTGATGCTTTAGAAATGATAGCTATTCCTGAGGACCGAGACTTTTTAGTTAAACAAAGAGAGCCAGGTCGTGTTGGGAGAATGATTTCTATAGATTAATGTCTCGCAAATAAAGAAAAACGGAAGACGCAAAGGTTAGAAGAAGAAAATCGACGCAGAGCAGCAAAGTATCAAAGATTGGAAAGCACTCAAGGTATTTATTTAATTCTGCTGAAACAAATAATATGAAAGTTTATCTTTCAACAAATTTTTTTTAGAGTTGAGTGTAGACTATGATGTAAGTGATAAAAGTAAATGTGAATCTGAAAAATCTGTAGAGCAGTTGATGATCGTATCAAACACCAACGAGCTGAAAAAAACGTGGTAAAAAAAGCTTCATAGATGATAGAATGCTTGCTTGCATGGATGCTGGCAATATGTCAACCTCACTCGCAATTCATTTTATTATTGCAACAGCTAAAGCTTTGGGTCACAATATTGAAGATCTGGTTATTAATTGTACAAGTTTGAAAAAGCAGCGCAAGGAATAACGTCGGCGTCATGGTACAGAAATTATTGAGAATTTCAAGGTATAAAGGTTAATTTTGGATTTGTTATGAATACTTCTCAGAGCGAAAATTTTTCAGATCCCTGATACATTTGTGTTACACTGGGACGGTAAACTACTTCCTGCAATGACTGGAAAGGAAAAAGTAGAACGCCTAGCTATTGCTTTAACGGCAGATAATACAGAAAAATTAATTTCCATTCCAATTATTAAATGTGGAACTGGTGAAGCAATCGCCCAGTCCATATATAATTACTTAGAAAAAATTAATATGATAAATTCGGTGGAAATGGTATGCTTTGACACGACAGCTACAAACACTGGTAAACGTAACGGTGCTGGAATGTTGCTGGAACAAAAATTGAAACGTAGCTTGTTGTGGTTGCCATGCAGGCATCATATTGCAGAAATCATACTACGAGCTGTATTTGAAATATATTTCGGAAAATCTTGTGACCCGGAAGTTGCCATATTTGAACGTTTTTCGCGGGAATGGAACACTTTCAATTTAAAACATCTTTTAATTGGAATCATGGATGAAGAAGTGCGACATGCTATAAATGCAGAGGAATGTGAAGCAAATAAAGAATTTTGCATCAAAAATGTAGCAAAAGACCACATTCGCCATGATTACAAAGAGCTATTGCAACTCATGTTTATTTTCTTAAGTGGCAGCATCCCGAACTTTTCCTTTCGTGCACCTGGCGCGACGTCACATGCCAGGCTTATATCAAAAGCGATATATGCCTTGTTTGCTTCACAAAAACAATTTAAAACGTCTTCCAGCCATTTGAATGGATTCCGCAATGTGTGTATTTTCCTGGTGCGTCTTTATATTCCGCATTGGTTTCGAACTACTAATGCAGTCGAAGCACCAAATTTGGATTTGCAGCTGGTAAAAAACATTGCCGGTTATTACGACAAAAAAAAATATCTCTAGCCTTATTAGATAAAATGAAAAACCACTTATGGTATCTGTCCGAGGAAGCCGTTGGTCTCGCCTTTTTGGATTCTAATGTGGACTTAAATGTGAAAAGAAAGATGGTTGAAGCACTAGCATTAGAAAAAGAGTTTGAAAGCAATGACGACAATGGTGTTTATCTGCATAAAAATGTAAATGCCAGCATTGAAGAAATGAAAGCATTCATAAGTAAAGATTTAAGTTGTTTTGTAACGCAAAGAACTAGAAAGATCTTTTCACGATTGGAAATAGACGTAAAATTTTTTAACTTAGATCCCTCAAATTGGTGCGAAAATGCAGAATATTTAAAAGGTGTTCAAATCCTCAAAAACGTCACTGCTGTTATTGATTCTGCTGAGAGGAAAGTAAAACTAATAACAGATTTTAACCGGTCTTTAACTCATAGCGAAGAAGATAAACTACAGGCAAAAGTTCCCTTCATATACTAAAACTTCGCTTTTGTAATATTCTTGAGACATATATTAATGATTGAAATGCAAATTGTGGAAAAATTGCGTCATTTTATTTTTTCTTTAATAAATAAACAGAAAACAGTAAAAAAAAACCAAGTGCTTTTCTATATTTGGAACTTTGACCTCATTATGGCACATGTTGGTACACTCTGATTGAGTTAAAAATTTGCCATATGAATTATTACATCGAATCGCATATTTGACCAATCCCCGTACTCAAAATTCCAAAAAAAAATAACGCCAGGTCTAGTTTACAATGTATATATATGTAAATATGAATGTTTCATAAAATATTTTTTTTTATAAATTAACACGACCACGCTCTTAATTGACAGACTGTATAGCTTCGTTTGAAAAATGGTTAAAATAGGTCTAATTGTAATCGGCATCTTCAACAAACAGAAGAGTATCTAATATTTGGTTTCACCAGGACTTTTCCTTATTTATTTGCTGTTAATTTAGTTTGCCTATCCAAGAAACAATTAAGACGATATGTTCTATGTTATGCTAATAGGTTGATATGTTTGTGTATACAAGTATACGTATGTATAATAAAGTGTTACTTGCGTATGTCCTGTGGGGTCAAATGCACGAACTTAATTTTTATTTAGCCAACGATCTCAGTTTCGCATACAAAGTGTGTCTATCTGTATTTGTGGCACAAATGTACTCAAATAATAGTGGAAATGATTTCGCCTGAATCTGTGGAGTAAACGCCTATAAGCTTGGCTAGCTAACTTCTGTCTTAGCAGTACATTTGCTTTCGGTTTCAATTACAACCTTCGATTCCTTCCGTTGGCACGTACTTTGAATATGATAATAGTTTTAGGAGCAACAACATCGCTCTGCTATACGGAGTTTTCTCTGAGTCATGGTTAACTTTTTACGAATACTTCGAACTCTGGGACTATTAAACGTGACAACATGTATATGCAACTCATTTGTGATATTATTAACTTTCGTAAGACCAACAAGGCTGCTTATGGTATATAATGATACATACGCGTTTTTGGGATACGTCAAATTGTTCGGCCTGGCTACGTGTGTTGTCGCTCCAACTTGCTGGAACCAAACACTTTTAAAAGGGATACGTCTACAGTGCAGTTCTGGTTCTGGGTAAAAACAAAAACACAGGCAATTTATCAAGTTGTTGTCTTCTTCGGCCATTTCAATAATTTTTTGGTAAAATTCCAGGCGAATTAGGCAAATCGGTATACGGAAATAGATTGAAATCATCATGAATTATTCGTTGGAATAACTGTCTGCTAATTCAAAGTTGCGCCAACAAATTGTGAGTCGAAACTCTTGGATTTGCATGAATTGACGAGGACTTAAAGCGCTAGAGAGTACTGTAAAATTTTGGGTAAGCGACAAGTACAAATTCATAATCGAACATGCAATGGCCGATGAATTGTCGCTTGATGATATGAGCTAACAAAGCGCAATTGCCAAAATTACAATTCACTGTAATTGCAGTGATTGCATTCTTCGTTCGCTTACAAAGTCCCACAAGCGTGTTGCACGTGCGACCCTTCGTTAATGTGGGTAGGTTTGAATTGAAACATATCGTTCGAATAAATGCGTTGCAAGGTGGGTGGATGCAGATGAAGGAAAGTAGTCGCTTTAGTGCTAAAGAGAAGATATATATTTCCATTTGTAGTTTCGCCTTACTATCTCAAAGACGAAATTGGACTCGCTAACAATTTTAGTGACCTGTGATATCTCTTTCAAGTTTGAAGTTAAAATAAACAGGAAAAAACGTTAACTTCGATTGCACCGAAGTTCGAATACCCTTAACAAATTATAAAGTTTGCTTACAAGAACTTCATTATTTGTATATGTGTTCTACAGTAAACTGATCTGAACAATTTCTTCATGGATTGCATCGTTAACCTGGACAATAACTCATCCCAAAGTTCTTGAAGATATTTCATCAAACGTAAAATTTTTCTACACAAACACTTAATTTCGATTGTTCAGTTTGTATGGCAGGTATATGATGCAGTGGTCCGATATCGCTCGTGACGAGCAAATAAGCAGCTTTTTTGTTGAGGAACGAACGGCTGAAAAACTTCAGATCGATATCTCAAAGGCTGAGGAACTGATTCGCATATACTCCTATGAGCAAAATATAGTGAGACGTTGTTTATAATTTTGAAATTCTTAATATGTCGTCTGCCTCAAAGTAATTCTCTTTGGCTCCAATACAATTGTGCCAACGTTTTTTCCAATCCTCGAAGAAGTTGTTAAAGTCAATTTCTGGAAAAGGCTTTAATGTGTGTAGCGATTCACGTTTAAGAGTTCAATTGACTCAAAAGGGTTTCCCTGAAGCGGTCGTTTGAGTTTGCTGAATATCCAAAAATCACTCGGAGCTTAATCAGATGAGTACGGTGGTTAAGGTACGATATTGGTTGAAAATTTGGCGAAAAACTTACTAAGAATCAATGCGGTATGTAACGGTGCATTTTCGTGGTACAAAAACCAAGAGTTGTCCGCCTTCTTTTTAGGAATAGCTTCACTCCATCGACGCATAACTTTTAAGTTGTATTCCTAGTTGACAGTTTGGCTGGTCGGAAGGACTTCGAACTGCACCACACCTCGATAATCGAGGAAACCTGTCAACGTAACTTTGATTTTTGACCTGCTTTGACGTAGTTTTTTCGGCTCACCTTTGCTACGATATTCTGTCTATGTATCGTCTGTTTCCAGATCATACGCATAAGTCCACGACTCGAGAATAATAATACGTTTCATGAAATCCTGGTAGTTGGTAAGCAGTGTTTCGCAGGCGCTGGTTTTCGAAAAAAGTTAGTGATTTTGGAATCAATCGTGTTTTCACTTTTCTTAGGCCTTCTTCCTTAGACTTTCTTTGAATACCAATTTTTTGTACCAAACAAAACACTTTCTCGCAATAAACAACTGTCTTTTCCAACGTTCTCAAAGCTTCGGCACCAGAAATTGGGCACAGATGTCACTGACAGTCTTAACAAAGAAGAAAAATATATGTCGACGAATGAGTTTTCACTCGCAATTCAAATTAAAAAATCTTACTCTTTTTTGCCCACAGTCTGTCTGTATACTGACAGAAGGTCAAGGCCAAATATTCTTCTATTCTGAGTTACAAACATCGTAACAGACTAAATATACCCTGTACATGGCAAACAAATTATGATGTTTGGTTTCCGTTTCAAGTTCTGCAAGTGGTACAACTTCTATCGCAGTTACGTAAACATTGTCATGAGCTCTCAGATGTATACATAAGATAACCAAAATTCTACTATTTTGCCATCAGTGTAGTTATTTGTCTTATACTCTTATTCAGATTAAGTTTCTATGAGTGGCAGTGTAGTTAGCTTCAATCCAGCTGGAGCATACTCTTGCTGACATTGTAACTACTAAGTAAGCAGTTGTTATCATCAACCGCTTATTGCTAAATTATAAGCGTAATTAAGTTTATTAATTTACGACATAAATTGCTACTACTTGCAAGTCGAACGTGACCGAAAGCAACTGCAAGTAAAACCCAATTAAAGGAGAAATTTTCATGTGCTGAACTCCACGATTGTATCGCCTCGGCGTATAAGTAAAGAGTGAGTATAACCAATGTGTGCATACTTGAGTCTACGTTCTTGGAAATATGTTTGCAGTAATTATGGTATTTGCAATAAAATAATTATTTATTCGAGCACATCATTTTAATCTGCTGGATCTGCTCATTAGGCGCCTTAAGAACAGATACAGATAGGCAGAAGATAGCTTTAATTGAATTGACAGCTGGAATTACACACAAATTTATATTCAAGTAACTTTCAACCACCAGAAAAAAAGAATTGAAAAAAATTTCAACTGTTAATTTGTTTGACATTATAGTTTTGACTTTCTCGTTCCGAAAAAGTTGATTTTATTAACAACTACTGGTTTTTATCTTGAATCGTCTTAAAAGTGACCAAATAATAACTACTTTTTGTTAAAAAAAAAAAAAACTTACAAAAAGATAGTGTAATTTTGTTCATATAAACAAAAATATAAATCCCAGAGTTGGGTTTCCTTTTTACTGTGCGGTATTTAAGGTAAAGATGCATGTTTAAATTTAACATTATTTGCATAAATCACTTTGAATTGTCTTGTCATCCACCTGCCAAGATTAACCCTTTTTAAATTCTTAATCAATTGAAACCCTCTTGCATTGTCATCTCAAAACATTGCTGACATTCATTTAGAATTCATTAAAAACTTCTACATATTACAAATTTATGTACACAGGTGTATATACATTTTTCTCTACATACAGAAATGCAAGAATGCAAGTTAGACATGAGCAAGTTTATGCCCTCTAACAATGAAGCGGCAGCAAATATATCTTCCTTTCATTTTGCTTTCCTTATAAATTTTCACTGATTTGGCAGGGTCAAATTTGAATGCCGACTCAGATATGCAGGTGCAGCAATCGTTATTTGAAAGCAAAACAAAAGCAGAAAAAATTTCAACTTACAAAGGCAAAGGGATAAAAAGGAAACGACCAAAAAGAAAAGAATATTGCCGGATAAGGCTTGATTCTTGACAGGTTACGATTATATACTGCAACCTACAGCACTTCAGTTTCGGAGGAAAAGAATTAAGTGTTACACAAATACTCTTTTGCTTACAAGCACAAGAAAGTCAGTGCAAATAATTTGTGTGTTTTCTAAAAAATAAATAACAGTTTACATGAGGACAACATTTTTTGTAGAATTTGAATTTGATGCCAAAGAAAATTCCAAACACTATTCTGCAGTTTTCCTTTTTTTCTGTCAAGCATTGGGCACGACTGGCCCCTAGGCTTGTTGTGTGAGTTAAAGGAAAAACTGCATATGCCTTACTATCAGATGTTGAAATCGTGCTTGCATAATCGGAGCTAATTTGTCGAATCTGAAATTCATATGCGCTAGTGTACTTCGAGGCAGCGTTCTTGCGCCTGTGCTGTACATTCTCTACACGGCTGACCTCTCAGTGATTAACTAACAAGTTACGATATTTGCCGAGCTCTATTCCCCAATTATGGCTACCTATGCAGACAACACAGCACTGATGGCGTCTAGTAGCAATTGTACTACGCCTCTAGGAAACTATAAACACAATTAATTGCTCTAGAACCGTGACTTATCAAATGGAACATGGCCAATAATACTGAAAAGTCCATACACGTGACGTATACTCAGACACGAAAAATATTCAGAAGTGGCTTAATATGGTCAGTTGCTTTCAACAACCACATTCTCAAAATATCTCGAGTACAATTGATAAGAAATATTCATTGAGAGATCATGCAACAATTAAGAGAATCTAGCTCAAATTAAGGCTGGCGCAACGGTATTGGCTTTAAAGGGCGCCTGCAGAGTGGACGCTCAAAGCTGATTTCGACAAGCTACTCATATATAAGGCAACACTCAAAACGATCTGCTCATATGTTGTTCAAATCTAGGGGAGCTCAGCTAATGTAAATTTTAATGTTATTTAAGCCTTTCAAAATAAATTTTTCGAACTACCGTGGGTGCATCTTTTCATGTTAGAAATGACGTCCTCCATCGTGACATAAAAATGCCCACTGCGAAAGCAAATATAGAATTATAGAATTTATTAATCGTTACCTTTGTCGATTGCAGGACCATATCTTTTAATTATATTTAAAGACTTGGTATTAGTAAAAATATTTATTTGGAAAGCAACTACAGCTAATATCCAGGAGCGCCTATGAACACCACATTTTAAGCATTTGGAGAGAGGTGTTCCGGTTTTACAAAGACGGCATCGTCCTTTCTCGCCCCAAACTCTCCATTGACCATTTTCATCATATCGCTTTGAGTTGGGGGGGTTCTTCAACAACATGACGGCGTTTCCAACGAGACGCTTTTTAGAAAGAAAGTGAGTCCGGAGTTGAAACGGTTTATACATTTTGCATAGAACTAAGGCATCTCCTCTTCATTTGAGTAGAACTGGAAAACACCGGCGTAGAGCTTAAGAGCTCAGGTGCGATATTCATCTGGAATTTTATAAGTGGCATATGGTTGATATTTAGATTAACGATTTTAAGATGTCTCCGACACATAAGCCAGGAGTTGATAACTACTGTGCTTAGGCTCCAATGAAGTATTTTCATGTACCACTTATTGGAGCGATGTTTCACTTTATACAGCTCCATAAGCATGTCGGCAAGATCAACTCCTCTTATGTGTTTATTATATTTTGAAACAATAGCCGGTATCGGAACATCAACACATTTTTTTCTTTCCCATTCCAACGCTTACATGTCTCGATTGGTTAATCTCCCACAAATGTGGACAATAACTTAACTGGCTTATTATCTAGCCAGCGCACTGCAGCAATGCCAAGATTAGATTCACATTTTATTTCATAGGATCCGCTGCCAAGCTTTTTCAAATCTGACTCAGACTTTAGTTCACACTTTCTCATTCGACTTTTTCGAACAGTTCCGATGCAAAATATTCCCATTTCTTTTAGAATCACAAGAAGGCTTACTGAAGGGAACCAATTATCAAAATACAGTTTGCAATTTTTAAATTTTGTTACTGTGAATGCTAAGTATAACACATTGTCCGATGATATACCGAATCCATATGAAGGGCAAGTTCCATCACCAACGTATAGCGCAAAGTCATAAATAATTCTTGATGAGCCTACCCGCGTGAACATTTTCAGTCCCCATTTGTGGGGCTAAGCAGGGTTATACTGCTTGAAGGATGATCTTCCTAAAATATGCAATTAACGTGATAACCGAAAGCTTTTATTTATTGCATTTGCATAGCTCTGAACTTACCTTTATATGCTATGACCTGCTCATCAATGCTTTGGTGATCCTCATCAGGTAGATTGTTGAATTTTTCTTTTAGCAACGATAATAGTGGACGAATTTTGTATAATTTGTCATAATTATTATCGCTTTTAGATTTTTGTTTCGACTTATCAGAAAAATTGATAAATTTCTTTATTTTCTCAAATTCATTTCACGGCATCGAATCTGTTATTGCTGTTAATTTGAATTTTTGCGACTATGCCATTCTAAAAACCGGCAACTGGACTACGCCCAAGTACAATAAAACTCCAAGAAATCGACGAATGTCATCGTTTAAGCAATTGAGTTCACTACCGGACTCTTGGAGGGAATACATATTGGTCTGTTCCACAATCAGTGTGAATAAAGCATCATCAAAAAAAGTGTTGAAATATTGAATCGGCTTATTTACTTACTATGTTAATGTTTTCTTCTGACTCTTTCCAAGTAACGTCTTGAAAGTCGATTAATTTTTAGTATATCGATTTCTAATTCTTCACCATTTTCTAAAAGCTCTTTTAAATCCTTCTCCAAAAACTCTCCATCGTCTTCATCACACTCTTCGTCAGATGATTTGACCCAGTCTATATTCAAAATCTGCTGTATGCCTTCATTACACAGCCCTTTTCGTGCTTTACTCATTTTAATAAATATTTTAATGACCTAAACGCCCAAAGTTGCTTATCTAGCGGTACAATAGAAAAATATTTCCTAATTTTTTCACTTGTATTTTTTTCTTTCACTATTTGTTCGTAAAACTGTGTAAATATTTTTTTCAAATTTATCTTCTAAGTATTTTAATTATTTTTTTATAATATGCTTCAAAACTTTAGCAATACCGCCAAGCTCAACTTCGCTTCGAATAATGAGCCATAACATGATTGAACATGACACAACCGTTATGTTCTTGTTACTTTGGTATTCCCCGAATTCAAATTGATCAACAAGATGTGCATTTTAATGAGGTGTTTGTGTATTCGACTTTTTAGACGATGTCAAACATAGAAGTTGCTTATAAGCAACTTTGGGGCTGAAAGGGTTAAGGGGCTATACCAGTGTGACGCATGAAAAATTAGGTGATTTTCGTGAATTTTTTTAGGAGAAAGTACACGATTGAATATTTCGAACTTCTTTGAACGTAATAAGCTATATTTTCAGCTATATTTTAAGATTTTTTTTTACAAAAATGTTGAAAAATAACGGAGCTATGGGCTGTCTTCGGAGGTGCCAAAAAAAAGTGCCCCAACTGCTGACATAATTCCGGCCTGAAACAAAAAAAATTTGAAAACGCATTAGACTTAATGATATTTCCTATACAATGACCTACGATCTTTGAAAAATATCAAATTAACAAAATGACGTATTTTTGAAAAAAAAATCGCATTTTTAGTTAAAAAATTTTTGTTTTTTTAACACTTTTGACACTTTTCAACCAATCAAAAAGATCGTAGGTCATTGTATAGCAAATGTACTGAGTTTTAATTTGAAGTCGATCGGTCAATTTCTCGTTGAGTTATGATGTCAGCAATTTTTAAAAATGTCGTTTCGAGAAAAACGCATTTAAAGTTTCACTCACATATGATTATACCTGCGAGTGATCGCTCTTTAGAACGCGGCCATCCATAAACTTTTCAAGATACGAACTTCCCGATTTCACAGAATATTTTTGGAAATATAAGCTATCGAAAAGGCAATTTATTTTTTTTTTTTTTTTTTTTTTTTTTTTTGTGAAAGTGTCACACTGGTATAGCCTCTTAAATATATGTACATTAAGAAAATGAAAATAAAAAAAATCGATTTTTCGAAAACTCTAACTGTATATAACTTCATAAGATAGATTCTAAATGTTCTGTCAAATGTCTCAAACATGCCATAATGTAGTTTTTGTTGGTGATTTTTCCTTTTCAAAATAATCGTTGCAAATTATTTCATGCATATCACGAAATACTGATGTCTTGGTCGACTATTTTGCTTTGGAAACTTTGGCTTCGGTTGATCACGTTAGTCCACTCAAAAGACTGTCGATTAGATCCGCAGCAAAATGATGACGCCATGTTTTATCCATTATCACTTGGGGTTTATTAATATTTTCGTCCACAATAGTCTCTTTTGTAGTGGACGTCCGCGTTCATTTTCTTGGGTGCTCATATGGTCTGTACAGAATTTTGTAAGACACCTACAAATGGTGTGGTATATACTTCCTATATGCAGTATACAGTTATGTAAGAACCAAGACATTGTATAGAATTACTAAGAAAGAGTGCAACTTTTTCTTATCACAAAGTATGCATTTAACCTTTATGCGAAATTCGCTGAGCTTTTCTCTATAATGCCACTTGATATTAAGTAAGCAAATTATCCTTATATGTGACCTGGTCTACGAAAAGGGGGCTTAGGTGTCAAAACATAATTTTTTTTTTTTCGCACGTTAGCTCCCTTTTCGTAGACCAGGTCACATATAAATATTTATGTGGTAAGCGCGTAGCTTATATAATCTACATGGCTCCGAGTATTTCCTCAGTAAGCATCGCAAAATTCGTAATAAGTAGACATTCAGAGAAGCTACGCATTTTGTGATGCCTTGTAATCACCAGGCAACCTAGTCACGCCAGTGTGCTTTAACGCATACATACATACATACATTTTTCATATTTGTCATGCAAACGCCGTTCGCTTTCAGATCATTTTTCACAAAATCAAATGGTCAAAGTGCTTATGCGGTGAGCTTACCAATCAAGCGACTGTAAAAGGAATATCGCAAATACTTGCAACACACATACAGTAGGTGTTTTTGTGGTAAAAATGTCGCTTTCATCTATCAATTGTGAACTTGAGTTAACGTCAGGCCATTTCGCAGTAGTGATGCAGGAAAAAATTTGTTAAACGCAGTTGAGCAGTTACCGTTGTGTGCCTTGCGGTTCAATCTATGAGAGAGTGTGGAATTTATATGAAAATCCTGCTTTAAGGGGAGTGAAGGAAATCGATGTATTTGTGACTGACGATTTCAAAGGGTTTGTGCTTTGAACCGGCTACTATCAATCAAATGTGTGACCACATCAACTACTCAGTTTCTATTTTCGTATCATCTTTTTTTATTCGATGGCACGAACAGTCAACAAATGATGGAAAATAGTTCGGCTAGCTGGTCTACACAGCGCAATGAATCATTTTATTTTCACTCGGCGTAAGGGTAAAAATTGCTGGTTTGCTGATTTGACTTTCTGATACTATGTATCGATCTCAGCCGGTTTGGTGGGCATGAAATCTTAATTCTCTTTAAGATTTAAATTAAGTTGCTTGCAACACCGCATCCAGATACAATATATATACTAAGGTGACATTGTATTAATTTTGAAAATTCTTTATTTATTCTTCCAAATCAATTTCATCCCCTTCAAAGTAATCCCCTCCCGATGCAATGCACTTATGCCAACGGATTTTCCAATCTTCGAAACACTGGTTGTAGTCACTTTCCGGGATGGCCTTCAGTTCCGTCTTCGCTGCGGCTTGAATCTTCTCTAACGTATAAAAACGGTGTCCCCGGAGTGGTCTTTTGAGCTTGGTGAACAGCCAAAAGTCGCACGACGACAGATAAGGTTAATACGGTGGTGGCGGAACGATATGGATTGAGTTTTTGGCGAAATGATTACGAATTACGAATTTGGCGCGATTTTTTTGGTCTCGGCTCTCTTTTAGCACGATATCCGCTCGATTGATCGGTTGTTTCGGGGTCGTAGGCTTAGATCGAAGTCTCATCGCCAGTTATAATGCATTTCATGACACCCTGGTAGTCGGAAAGCATCGTTTCACACACTTCAACACGACGCCTTTTTTCCCAAAATTTCAATGTTTTCGGTACCAGTCGAGATTTCATGCGCTTGAGGACCAAAACATCCTTCAAAATGGTACTGGCTGAGCCTTTCAATATGTCAACTTCATCAGCAAGGTCTCTAATTGTTAATCGACTGTTTTTCATCACCAAATCTTTGATTTGTTGAACGTGAGTTTCGTCGGTTGAGGTTGATGGTCGCCCTGGACGCTCTTCGCCTTCGACAAGTTCACGGCCGGCTTGGAACTCACTATACCACTTGTAAACATTTTTTTTAGACATATTCTCATCACCAAAGGCTTTCTGCACCATCCTCAACGTATCCGCAGCAGAAAATTGATTCCGTAAACAAAATTTAATGCAAATTCTTTGCTCAACAAATTTCGACATCGCAAAAAACGTAAAACTCACTTTTAGCAGCTCACAAAACGACACGTATCTCAAACACTAATGAATATTTTGACTTGAAATTTGACATAAATGTAATTGACAGTACTACCAACCTAAAAAAATAATTCTCCAAATTCTTCGTCGCGCGCAGTTTAAATTCAAATATCACCTTATTACACAGTAGTAGAATATAACGGTATATTCCAAAATAATCACAATAGCGAAACGAATTACCTTCCGAATGCAAGCGATAAACTGAGTGAATATTCGGCATTGGGTGAGTAAGTTATCGTAGAAAAAGTCATGTACTGCACAAATGAGGGAGTTAATTGTGAGGTGCTATCAGAAGAAGAAATTGCCAATGTCGGCTATCGCACAAAGGTTCGCTTGCTGCAATAACTGGTATTTGGAGCTATTCATTTGTATAAAAAAACGGACTTTGAAACACCTACAGGAAGCCCAGACCGCAAAAAATCACTCCAGCAGAAGACGGCATAATTTGTGCAAAGTAAAGTGTGCGAGCAAAAACAAGCCGTTCATGACTTCTCGCATAAAATTAACGAAGAAAGCTCAGTTTGGACTATAAGAAGTAAGGAGGTCGGGCCTTCGTGAGTTCTTTGCGATAAAAAAAACCCTCGTAGCAAAAATAAAATATTAAGAAGCGGTTAAGATTTGTAAAGGAAATCACAAAGAAGTCCCCCAATACTGGAATATAGTACTCCGGACTAACGAATCCAAGTTCAATTTATCCAATGTGATGAACAAACATATGTAAAGCGTGCTCCAAATATGACCTAAAACCCTAGGTACACTGCGAAAACTGTAAAACACGGTGGCGTATCTGTTATGGTTTTGAGAGCCTTTCCAATAAAAATAAAAATATGAATGTTCTGTGCTGGCCTCCACAAAGTACTTACTTCAATCCAACTGAAAACCTAAGGCCAATTGTGAAACACGCTCTTAAAGACAAAAACCGTAAAATAGTAATGACAACTGTTTCAAATGGTTAAGCAAAGTTGGAACGGCATATCGAGCAAACATGCCAACATTTAAATCAAAGTGTACCTTGAAGACTGGACAATGTTGTTGGAAATAATGGATATTCATCCATTTTGTTCAATGTTATAAAGATATATTTAAGTTGTTACTATCGTCTCAAAACATAAGAGCAGACTAAAGTTTTTCTTGTGTTTAGCTCATTTTCTTAAAAATTTGATTAATTTTGTTCTGGTTTTTATATAAAACTCAAATAAAATGTGTTACTTTTTCAATCTCAAGTAAAACTATATACTCGTTTCTAATTATAAGTCCACCAATGTATTTGTTATATAAACTCAATCAAAGAGGCTACATTTACTATATTGGGTACATGAGGAAAACAAAGTTAAATTTTAATGTGAACAAGGAGCTTAGATCACGGCCAACATTAACGAATTAAAGTCAGCTAGAAAGTAGGATATCATTATGTTGGAGGCAAAAAAAAGTCTGGGCATTGTTGATATACTTTAGAACTTACTTACTTTAGCACACTTAAACTACTTAAATATTTGTCGATATCGAATCGGAAGTCAATCGGAAGTTCAAAAATTGTTAGAAGAGCTACTATATGTGGGGTCAATACTTCCCGCCCAAATCAAACCAGTTTTTGACATACAGGGAAAATGTTGAGAGAAAACACGTATTCAGTATCTTGGAGTTTGATTTTTGAAACTTTTGGTCATAAGATTTCATGGTGGCACCCTTAAAGGATAGTGAAATATTCAGAGGAAATTTAAAATTTATTTATATGGAAAGTAGGCTAAGTTGTGAAACGATTTCGTTCATTTTCACACAATAATATGAGAATATTAAGAAAATGATATGTACCAAAGTTGGCTGACATTGGTCGAGCAAGCCCTGAGAAATAAGTTTTCATTGTCACGCCACTCACCCAATTTTAAACTGCTATAAAGCTCGGTAATAAAATGGATAGTTGTTGCTATTATCTGAACCCTGTTAAGGTGGCACAGTTCACGTGAGTTGCCATCAAAGTCATCTAACATACTGTTTCGACGTAGTTGGACCGTAGAGAGATGATTAGATAGTGGTCTGGATCAATTTCAGATAAGTAGAAGTTCAATCTGCTATAATATTTGGAGGCAAAATAGAACAGTTCCCACAGCTCTCGATACAATGAAACATTTCATCAATTATTGTTCGTTAGTTGAAGCTTATTTTATTCATTATTGGAGCTAAGACTCTACAACTACTTCTCTTACGAAGGTTATGTTGAAAGCAACTAAAGGCGAAGGCTATAGGTAAATCGGAAGAAAATCTGAACGAGGGAAAATTTCATATCCCTACCAATTACGTAGTTTGATTGGGACGATGAGCATGGCACCGCCAACTTTTTGGTGAAATACCATAACCCGGGACCGATTTTGACAAAATTTAGTACGTAGCATTCTTTTCAACAACCAGGCCTACTTCCCATATATCACAATTTGAATTCCACTAGATTCTTTCACTTTCCAGTACACAAATTAAGCAGCAATTAATGTAATGGAATTAAACTTTGAACGAATAATGCCTTTAGTGTATGCCACCTTATAACCAAAAACTGTTCAAATCCAATAAAAACTATTCATGCCGCTAGGTACCAAATATTTGGACCCCAGTACGTATAGTTGACTTTGTTCCAAAAAGTACCGCTCAATGTCTGAGATATATAATTGAAATAAAGCTATAATTCTTCTCTGATATTGGTGCCAAAAATGGGTTGAAACGGAACAATATACCCCATATACTAAATATAAAGATAATCGAACTTCCTGGTGACTTTGTAC
This sequence comes from Bactrocera zonata, assembly GCA_037783105.1. Taxonomy (NCBI): domain Eukaryota; kingdom Metazoa; phylum Arthropoda; class Insecta; order Diptera; family Tephritidae; genus Bactrocera; species Bactrocera zonata. Next base: position 1,564,112 of record JBAWJQ010002354.1, read on the forward strand.
CGCATATATCGGCCAATATGTGAGCTATCTCAATGAAAATAAGCTAGCGTCTTTTAATTTTAGGGACAACTTAATCTAGCCTCAATATAACTAGTATCAAGATTTCCGAACATCCGGCTGACATTCCTCTATATGATTAGTTTCTGAGTAAGTGACATATTAATAGTATGTGGTATTGGGAAAATAAATAAAATCGGGTTAACACTACCCCAACTTTCATATACTACATACAAAGGTTTTCGTATTTTTAACAAATCTTATGTGTCTGTCAGTATATAGTATATACGAGGTGTGTTCAAAAAGTATCGCGAATCGTAACTGACAGTTTTCTTCGATTGCAGGGGCGTGGTGCATCATGAGTTCCTGCCACAGGGAAGAAAGGTCAATAAGGAATATTACCTGCAAGTTATGCGTAATTTGCGCGAAGCAATCCGCCAGAAACGCCCGGATTTGTGGAAGAAAAAAATTGGCTTTTGCACCACGATAACGCCCCTGCTCACACACACCTTGTGCGCGACTTTTTGGTCAAAAACAACACACTAATGATGCCACAGCCACCGTATTCCCCAGATCTGGCCCACTGTGACTTTTTCTTGTTCCCTAAACTGTAGAGGCCTATGAAAGGACGACGTTACGCTTCTCTTGACGAGATAAAGACGGCATCGAAGGAGGAGCTGAAGAAGATAAAAAAAATGATTTTTTAAAGTGCTTCAAAGATTGAAAAACCGTTGGCACAAGTGTATAATATCTCATAGGGATTACTTTGAAGGGGACAAAATAGATATTCATGAATAAATAAATAATTTAAAAAAAAAAAAAAAACACAAAATTCGCGATACTTTTTGAACACACTCGTATATAATTGCTTGGATTTCGATCCTAAGGTTGACGTTTTACGTCATAAGGTATTCCCTGGCTTTGATTCTTCTAAGTTGCAAGAGAATAAAATGTTCGGTTGCACGCGAGCTTAGCTGTTCCTTACTTGTTATATGTATAAATGAACAAAACCTCTCATATAAAAACAGTCGGACTATAACTTTCCAAGACCCCAGGTGCGGTCTGTTAAGCGAGCTTATTTCAGTTAGTGTTATGTACCTTTAATATAAACTATTGCTAACCTATGAATATCTCGTCTTTGATACTATAAAATTGAGCCCCTTCGAACCAACCAAACTTAATTTAATTACCTTCAAATATGCTTCTTTTAACACAAAACTCGATTAGTCTGGGTTTATATAAACAAGTGCTTCGTAGACAAACTAAATAAAATTGCTAGAAAAATTATTATTTTTTAGAATACAAATTCTCTGCGTACGTGGAATGTCCTATGTATGTGAGGGAATATACTTCAGGTCTTAATTAGGAGACTCACAACTTGCCATAACGCATCGTAAAATTATAGCTGTTTACACTTGTGCAAAAAAAATGTTGTTGGACTGCATATAAAAATGAGTTTACGCAATTACAATTCTCAACGCTATGCTTTCCGTTCGCTATAACTTTGTCTGACTCTATGAAACCCTAATTATGATTATTTCAAAAATGGAGAACCAGGTTACCAGGTTACCATTAAAACTTTTAAATTCCTAGATTTTACCATTAGCATTAAAAACAACTTTTTTCTGATGCTTTAATCCAGTTCATGACGCTCGTCTCACATGTTACTCATACGCCATGTGCTCTCCACAGTAAAACACGAAATATTTCACACAAATATCTATGTCTGCACTTACACACAAACACTTGGTGTTGTTGTGCAAGAGATTGGGCTTGGGCTTTGCAAGCGACGAGCGGTGAGACTGCGAATTATCCACAACACCGTTAATTAGTCGTTTCCTGTTTGCCAGCGCGTACATTTTCCATAACCATTTTTACCGGTATCCACAACACTTAGCCTGCCATAACGGTAATTGTGCAAATTTCATATCAACGTGCAAATGTAATTAAATATTTTATTAAATTATAGTAACTGCTGCACTTAACAGCCAGCAAACAGCAGTCGAGCAGATGTTGCGTTGACGGTTTGAAAAGCCCGTCGTCCAACTAACAACTCGCCGCCCGGCTGGCTGGTTTAACAACCGTTACATGCAATATGTCGGTTAAAGTGTTGCAAATAGTTAGTTGCAAACTGCTTTAGTATGCGTTCTAATCACATTAGCCTTGCAATGGCGAGCTGGCAGCTTTCCAAAGCTGACCAAAGCGGTATGGAAAGCCAGCGAATGAAAGAGAATGCAAACGAAGGCCGATAACAGCAGCCAAAGCGGCTAAAAGTGCTAAAGTGGCATTTACAGCGTTACAAAACGGGCGTGCCATTCTCAGGTGCTCGCTTACCCGAACTCACTTAAATGCACGCAGCTGAATGCGATGGCCTGCATTTGCTTCTGGGTATCTGCTAAGTGGCCTGAAGTTTATTGAAATAAAAAATGTCGCATTTCATAAAAATACATACAGATATGTAGGTATGCATGTATTCGCTGAGTATGCGCAGGCACTTTCTTTGCCAAGTGTTTGCTTTGAATGACAGCCATTTTAAATAAGCAAATATATTTTCCATTTTCCTGACCTTCAGCAATTTTGTGCATTCTTCAGTAGCGGCGTACAGAGGTGGCTTAGAAGCAAGCTAAAGGCATTGGTATTGTAATGAGTTTAAATGCAATATTTTTAACAATCTGTAAATATCCAACCCAAAAAATTTATATTATATTTAAGATTTTATTGTTTTCATTTGACCCATTTTAATCGAAGCACCCTAAGCAAGAAGCCGATAAAAGTCCACACGAGTTGTGCGCCGAACCAAATCATAATAATGAAACTGAACTTCGAAAATTTTCGTCCGCCACAATTTTTAAATATCACACCTTGTGTACCGTGCAGCCAGTAGCCAGTGAGAACTTTTAGAATTATGACGAGATGAATTCTCTTTATACAGACCTAGCCGGTCTTCCTTTTCACTCTTTAGTGGAAATTGGATATTCCAAATGTAGCCAGGTCTTTCTCCACCTGGTCTTTTCAACGGTGAGGAGGTCTTCCCCGTCGGGTACTGCGTCGAATACTTTCAGAGCTAGAAAGTTTTCATCCTTTCCGATGACATGACCTAGCCAGCGTAGCCGTTGTCAACTTCTCTTAATTCGCTAAACTATGTCAATGCCGTCGTATATCTCACACAGCTCATCGTCCAAATATGCGATATTCGCCGTAGCCAATGAGTAAAGGACGCTGTCCATGCCTCTGCACCACATAGCAGGTTGGGAAAATGAGTGACCCGTAGAGTTTGGTATGACTTTACCTTTCAGTTCCCTACTGAGCCCGAAGTGGAACCTGATGTCAAGAGTTATTCTGCGTTCGATGTCAAGGCTGACATTATTTTTGATGTTAATAATGGTTCCGACATAGACGAAAGTATCTACGACTTCGAAGTTATGACTACCAACAGCGTCGTGGGAGCCAAGTTGCAACGACTGTTTGTTTGATGACAGGAGACATTTCGGCTTGCCCTCGTTCACTGCCAGACCCATTTGTTTCGCTTCTTTATCCAGTCTGGAGAAAGCAGAACTAACCACGCGGTTGTTGAGGCCAATGATTCGATATCATCGGCATACGCCAACAGTTATACCTACACTCTTATTGAAGATTCTGCCTTATCTATTCATCTGTGCAGCTCAAATTATGTTCACCAGGAATAAATTGAAGAAGTCGCATGATAGGAAGGCGCCTTGTTTGAAGTCTCGTTTGGTATCACACGTATCGGAGAAGTTCTTCTCCATCCTGACGAAGCTTTTAGTATTGCTTAACGTCAGTTTACACAGCCGTATTAGTTGTCCGGGTATTACAAATTCAGACATCGCGGCAAAAGGTCCAGTAAGTTTGGTGACGATTCTGTTTTAATCCTTCTCAAAGTACGCTCTTTGGAACTATATATGCGATGTTAAGAAGGCCTATCCCACGATAGTTGGCGCAGATTGCGGGATCTCACTTTTTTTGGTATCACACTTAAATTCCAATCGTTTGACCATCCCACTTTTGAATAAATCGGCCGGAAATCCATCGGTCCCCGCCACTTTGTTGTTCTTCAGACGGGTAATTGCTATTCGAGCTTCACTGTTACCCTATAACGAGTTGCTGATGAGTGCCCTCTGAGAACAGGAGTGCCAGTCGAGTTGAAAATCGTCCAGCCGTCTGTTATGATTGCAGCTTATTGACGTTGTACCTTCCTGGTGTTTGTTGACGTGCTTTTTTTGCTGCACAGAGATGGGTGTGGATCTTGGCTGAAACAAGGAAAGTGGTCCGAGCCGATATTAGGACCACGGAGCAACGCTTGTCTAAAATATTGGACTTATGAACGTGTCTTTCATCTATCACAACATCATCGATCTAGTTGTTGGCTTTTCGATCCGAAGACAAGACAAGCTTGACGAATTTTTTTATGCTGGTATCTGGTACTACAGATAACCATATTTGGAGCCCCGGTGAAGTCAATCAGCTTTAACCCATTTGGGGATGTTTAATCAAAGAGGCTGAATTTACTGACAGTTGGCCTAAGTATAATACTGTTTTACCGAATTGGAATGGTTGACTTTATTTGGTACCAGTAGATTTTATTTCAGACACTCATCCTCCTGTAGGTCTCATATAATTATTATTATACAATTTTTCTAGTATTATTTTGACTTATAAGGTGATAGATAGTTTGTTTTCATAATACTACGTATACCATTTTTTTCATTTTTAAGAAACTAGAGCACCCCGAATTTGGTAAGAATTTTTCATCCACAACTAATTTATCTATACAAACGTTATATCTGGATAGGAATCGCTATTGCAGCAACTAATTAGAGTTCTTATATTGGAGAAACAAAATGATATGTCGTCATATAGTTAGAGGCTTTGGAAAAATTAGTATTCTGATACTAGCGTCGTAATGAAAATTAGTATGAGTGTTTGAAAATTTACTATAAAAATGGCCGAAATTCACAAATGTTAGTTTGGCCTCTTTACATAATATCTACAAGTATTTAGATAATGGAGATCGTAGAATGAATCGGAAAGCATAAAAGTTTGGACTGATTCATATAGGAAGCTGAATATGCCTACGAATATCAACTCTTTTTGAGGCTCCTGTGTGGCTTTGACAACATATCTTTAATCGATATTGTTCTTCAAATATGCTGTCCTTATATTACGTGTTCGGATGATGTCATTTAAAGATGTTGGTTGATGGAACTGATTATTAAATGAAATGTTTGCTGAAAATCTCCTATTTTAAGACTAACGTTTGCGGAACCGTAAACTTAGAATTCGAAGAATCAAACAGTCGGAAGCCTGTTAACGTTATTTCGAAGTATTAGCGCTTGTTAACAATTCCGTGTGTGTGGATTCTAGATTTAGCTCGCTAATCAAGGAAGTATTTGCATGGAAAATCTTAAATTGCTTTCCTGGTATGCTATATGAGTCTGTCAAGTGCATGGGGCTTGTACTTCACACTGTGAACGCGTTTATGGTGGAATTCCCAATTTTAATTAAAAACACTTCAAAATGATGCTCAAACTGAGGTCGTTAAAATTTACCCTAGCGAAACTCATACATACTTGTATGTATATATGTGTATTATAAATTCAATATGAGAGTCGCAGTCTTCCCGGCATATGTATCCATTCAGTAGTAGCCATCACATAAACTATCCTTCTTATCTGCTATAAATTTAATAGCCGCCGTAAAAATCAGCCAAGTTGCGACGACTGCGTGCTCTCGAGCTCACCAACGGGCTTCGAATAGAAAGGAGATGACTTCAGTTTAACGTACATTCTCACACGGAATTTTGCAGTAAGCGCGGTTGACATCAACAGAAGCGTCGTCATCAGCACGGACGTCATCAGCGTCAATTGTGCAGCCATGCGAGGAACTGACATTGCCACCAGCGCTGCAGCGCACGTGTGGATGCTATGGACATATGTAGGTGTGTGGTATTAGTTAGCGCTTAAGCTCCCGTGGTGGTTTAGTTTCGTGTTGTGAACATTTCAGCGCCAACGATGTTATACGTGCATTGCCAACAGCTCAACCCGTATTCGGGCTATGTATGCGCGCAATGCCAACAGTAACAAGCCACAAATTCAGCAACAACCGTAGGCAACTGCAGTAGCGTTTCATGATGCAACGCGCCGAAAGCTTCATATTTGCCTGTATCTATTTGGAAATAGATACATCTGTGAGTAACCAAAACGCTTTTGATAAACTAATTTGCTTAAACAAGGAAATATTTTGCCTACATTGCACATAAAAATACACCATGCGATTCCACGGTTCCATACCAACGTGGATACGTTTGAAAGAAATACTATTGGAACTAAAGGCTATATAATATATAATTCCGAAAGGAATATTCGCTTGTTATACTCAAATTACTAGAAACAAGTGTGGAAGTAACTAACAGTGGATACTCCCACTTAATAAGTATACATATATAGTATAATAAAGTATATCATCCATAGTTTACTTTACCTGTAGCAGCCGCTGGATGTCTTTTTATGAGCTTGGCGATTTTCGCCTCTTTCGTGACCAAAAGCAACAACATAACAATGACGCAACCTTGATATACGATATAAGACGTCAACCAGAGGATCAGAATCTAAGCAATTTTATATACAAATACACCATATACAGTTAACTTATGCACTGACCTACGTATATATTCGGCATAAGATTTGTTAGAAATACCAAAACCATTATACGTAGTCATTATACAAAATCAGCGGGATGTTCCAAAATCCTGGTAATGGTTATACGAGGTTTGACAATTAAGTAATGAGACTGATTTTATTGCCGCACTTGTGGTAAACCTGTGACCTTGAAATTCCCTTTTTCTTTTTTCGGCATACCTCCCCTCTCCATTGATATATGTACCATCACTCTGGCTTCCTTAGTTCGCCTGCTGCGTCAAGTTGAGTAGACGTGTGCTTGTAGTGCTCGTCACGAAAATGGAAAAACGAAATCAAGAGCAACGCGTCGCGATAAAATTTTGCTCCAGATTGGGCGAAACAGCTTCGGAAACGTTCGCTAAAATTGTAAGAGTGTATGCTGATAGTGCTTTTAGTCCTGCCAAAGCTCACAATGGTTGTCCCCGCGCACCCCCCGCCCGAAAAAAGCTCGCATGAGCAAGTCGAAGGTGAAAACGATGATTATTGCCTTTTTTGATAGCCGTGGAGTCGTCCACAAAGAATTCGTTCCACCGGGGAAAACTGTGAATCAAGTCTACTATATCCAAGTACGCGAAAGATTGCGAAAACGAGTCAACATGGTGCGCCAAGACATCGCTCGTAACTGGATCCTTAATCACGACAACGCACCGTGCCACACCGCCCTCAGCGTGTCCCAGTATTTGGTCTCTAAAGGGATCGCCATATTGCAACAGCCGTCTTATTCGCCCGACATGGCACTCTGTGACTGTTGTTTTGTTTCCTAAAACAAATTCGGTGGTCAAAGGAACCCATTTTGAGTCGATTACGGACATCCAGGCGGCCGTGGCGAGGGTACTCGCGGACATCCCAGTCGAAGCGTTCCAGAAAGGTACAAAGCATGGAAAACGCGCTGGAATTGCTGTATAGCTGCCCAAGGAGACTACTTTTAAGTGAATGGCAGAGTTGTAGAATAATTTTCAAATATACGGTTTTTATGGAATCAGTCTCATTACTTAATTGTCATACCTCTTATGTGGGCTAGGTGAAGTTTTCGCACAATATTAATTATGAGTCAAATACGTTCTGAAATTTTCATTGAGATAACTCAAATACTCGCTGAAGCATAAAGTCTTCAGGAAGTTCGAAAATCTTTATATTAGGTTGTCAAATATCTCCCTTCCGCCTTTTTGTCTTTTGAACTTCACGGCTATGTATAAAGCGCTACAGATCACGTATTTGGCAATACTATACATCTTTTAAAGCTCTTGACATAACCTACAAAACGATTAGTTTGGATATTGCGTTCAACAGTTATAGACGTGTAAACATGGAGTTCACTAACGCCAAAACTTGCGCTATTTTAAAGTTTTCCTTCGTAAATGCAAATCCGCTAGAGAAACTTTCCGTGAGATTAATGGTGTTTTGGGGGAGTGTACTCTATCACTTCAAACTGCGGGGGAATGGTTTCGACGATTCAGAGCGGGTGAAAACGACACTATGGATTAGCCAGCCGGCGGAAGACCTGTGACGACAAGTACATCATAATATAATATCAAATCATGGAAAACATCGAGTTAGACCGGTATGTGGCACCTCGTGACTTCGCCCAGAAGATTTACCAAAACATATTAAACCATCTGCAGAAGGATGGATACACAAAAAAGCTTGATGTTTGGCTGCCGCATGGTTTGACGTAAAAAACCTTCTGGACCGAATCAAAGCCTGCGATATGCTGCTGAAACGGAACGACCTCGACCCATTTTTGAAGCGGATGGGGACTGGCGACGAAAAATGGATCACATACGACAATATTGTGCGAAAACGGTCGTGGTCGAAGGTCGGTGAATCGTCTCAAATAGTGGCCAAGCCGGGATTGACGGCCAGGAAGGTTTTGCTGTGTATTTGGTGGGATTGGAAGGGAATCATCCACTATGAGCTGATCCCATATGGCCAGACGCTTAATTCTACTGCGAACAACTGGACCGCTTGAAGTAGGCGATCGACCAGAAGCGTCCAGAATTGGCCAACAGAAAGGGTGTAGTGTTCCACCAGGAAAACGCCAGACCACACACTTCGTTGATGACTCGTCAGAAGGTATGGGAGCTCGGATGGGAGGTTTTATCGCATCCACCATATGGCCCGGACATAGCGCCAGCAAGTGATTACCACCTGTTCCTGTCCATGGCGAACGCTCTTGTTGATGTAAAGTTGAACTCAAAAGAGGCTTGTGAAAAGTGGCTGTTCGAGGGTGAGGAGGGGGCTTCTACGAGGGGGGTATTATGAAGTTGCCGTCTAGATGGAAACAGATTATTGAACGAAACGGCGCATGTTTGATTTAAATCTGATCACTGTAGGAAGCGGAAAGGAGATATTTGATAACCTAATATTAGGTATGTATATGGGGGTTCAGGGAGGTATTGACCCAATTTCACACATTTTGAATCTGAATTTCTATTGCATATCTCACACTTTGATCGATATTTTTGATCAAATGTCAACTATAGGTACCGTGATCCACATATTCGGTACGTAGGGTCTTGAAGAGTTTTGGATTAATTTGAACAATTTTTGTCATCAGCCGTATACCAACACCACTAAAGGCAATATTCGTGCAACGTTTAATCCCATTATATCAATTGCTATTTGATTTGTGTACTGGAAAGTAAAAGAATCAAGTGGATTTTAAAATTGTGTATAATGGGAAGTAGGCGTGGTTATGTTCGATTTCAATACTTTTCATAGTGTGACATTGGAACATGAAAGGTTCCAAATTTTGTCGAAATCAGTAAGACTGGTCCCGAGATATGGGATTTCACCAACATTTTTACCCTGGTCCCTATAAAGCCTTATCATACTATCCCGGTGGCAATTTTTACGTTTCTGTCGCATTCAGTTATTGTTTTATCGCGCTGTTAGTTGTTTTGAACAGTACAGTTACATGGGTAGTGAGCAGGTTTTTCACACTATCGATAGTAGTTCTTGTAATATTCGTGCTGGGCGAATTTGGTTGTTGTAGCTTTAGTGGTTTAGGAGATACATATGTACATTAAACTTGTTAGAGAACGGGGCCACGCCCAGATTAAAAAAAAAAAATTTCCCACCCCTTGCTACTGCATCTCCTGAGTCAAATTGCAGTTGTATAACCTAATTTGGTGATTAGTTATGATACTTTCGGTTTGCGGTTAATGGCGATTTGTGGGCGTGGCAGTGGTCCTTACGCCTATCTACGAACTGGAATTTTTTTTGTGCTAAGGAACCTGTACATCAAGTTTCATCAAGATATCTCAATTTTTACTCAAGTTACAGCTTGCATGGATGGACAGACGGATAGATACTGGATTACAACCAAAAATCTTTATATTAAGTATGTGGGGGCTCAGGGAAGTATTGACTGGATTCATCCCATTTTTAAAAAGCAGACACTATTATTGGAAAAGGATCCTCTTCTTATTTCGATAGTATATTTCACACACCGATTTTACCAATATTTAGACCCCAGATGGCAGACCTTAATAGGAGCATTCGTGCAATTTTTTATTTAATTATCGTTTAATCTGCATATTGGAAAGCAACAAAATTTTTTACTTGTATCTTATTTTGGGGCTTAGTTATGACAATTTTAAGGTTTTCGATGAATATATTTTGAGGGCGTATTTGTACTCCCATTACGCCCATCCACGAACTCGTCCTCCACTTTTGGCCAAAAACTACGTGTGCCAAGTTTTATCACAATAACTTAGTAGCAAGCTAAAGCTTACACGGACAGACAGATGGAGATACGAAGTGTCACTCGGAATTCAACTCGTATCGTCATCCTGATCATATATATTATATATACATTTGTATATGTATGTATGTATGGTATATACAACCCTATATCTAACTCGATTAGTGGTAAGTGATAAAATAACCGTTAAGTGGACAAAACTATTATAATCTGCAGCAACATGTTGAGAGAATACATATTAAACGAAAATTCCCGTTATTTTTTGAACTCACCTCGCATATTCCTCACAGAGTATAGATCGAGTGGTCCACTTAAAATTTTTTTTTTCCAACAGTAGACCTCAAGGCGAATGAAGACATGCTCATAACTTCGCTGTTAGGAACTCGGCATGGATTGTATGCAATTTAGTGGTACTCACGTAACAAACGAGTTACTTACTTATTAGTAGTCTCTTTAAATATTTAGAACGATATCAATTACACTGTTGCCATAGATTTCCACTGATTTAAGTAAATACTACTGCATCTGTGCTCGATCTTCCATGGGCAGCTGTACGTCACTATTGTCTCGTTAATTTTGCAGTCTGTTTTTGGAACTTTTATGGGTTACGTGTATTCTATTTCGATTACTTTGTTTCGTTGTATGATATGCCGACAAGTTCGGCCAATTTTAATTTTTAGTTAATTTTTGCTAGCTTTTCTGCTTGGACGCGTTTTGATTCGTCTTCGATTTTGCTCCAAAAAATGGATGAAAAATCTGTATAAAAACAAAAAAAAAAAAATAATAATAAGTGCGCAGAGGTATTCCCAGCGTTTACTGTGGCATTTGGTGATCCTACCTTAGACAAAAATATAGTAAATGTTCTCAATAGGTCGAGAAGATGCTTTTTTGCTTAAGAACATATACATATATTGATAGTGCTACAGTCACCACATTTCCCAGAGCTGACCTCCTGTTTTTGTTCCAAAAACTGAAAACACCCATAAAAGGATGACGCCTCGCTACGATTGATCCATCGAAAGAGGAGCTAAACAAGATAATAAAAAATTATTATTTTTTAACTGTTTTGAGGATTGGAAAAAACACTGCCTGAAGGGAGGGGTGGATTGTTGGTGACTTTTTGCAGGAAAAATATAGATATTCATGAATAACTTAACACTTTCTTAAGAAATACAAAATTCGCCGTTCTTTTTTAACAAACCTCGTTTGCACACATCAATAATAGGCCTACACACATTTGCTTATGTCTGTTTCGGCGCCAGCATGCCACAAGCCTTAATTAGCTACTCTGTGAATTATGTGGCGTTTTTGCTGAATTGTAAAAGAGTTTATTTGCCAAACTAGTATATTTGGTTTCGGCTTAGACACCTGCGTAGCGGTGAGTAATGTGTGAGATGCTTAGTGATTTGTGGGTTACCATTATTTACTACTCGTATTTATTTATAAACTTAATTGGGAAACATTTCTGTATTTATTTGTATATTAGACTCCAAATAACACAACTCTTCTTCCTGATTGGCGTAGACACTGCTTACGCGGTTATAGCCGAGTTTGCAACAACGCGCTAGTCGTTCTTCCTTATCGCTGGAACCAATTGGAAATTCCAAGTGCTGCCAGCACTTCTAGCTAGCCGCTGTCTCTTAATTCGCTGAACTGTGTTAGTGCCGTCGCAATCTCGCACAGGCCTAAGTTTAATAATGAAAAGAAAGTCACTGTTTCTTTTACTCAATTATCATTAGCATAGTAACTCCATAGAAAATAATATGCGCTATAGAAAAGTTGGAATGATATAAATAAATACATAAATACATTCAAATAGACATCATTAATAACAATAATATGCAAATGTCGGCCTTCTTCTTCTTCATAATTTGAGCTGACATGCTTTCGAATATAATAAAGAGTCTCATGAAATCTTCGAATTAGCAGCGTTTCAGTAACTGCGTATTAACATCCGATAAATTAGCTGCGCACTGAATGATTTTTGATGAAAATGGCAAATATGTGTCATTGCATTCAATTTTCTGCCAACAGAATTAACAACTCGTGACTATATTCATATATATACATATGTAGTCTGCTTTTAGGGGCCGTCAGAATACTGTATCCAGATAATTTTAAGTATGCTCGTGCAGTCTTTGACTTATGCGTACCGCCACAAGTATGCGTTCATCTGCATATATACTATAAAGTACGTATGTAGGAGTATAAGAGTAACAATTTATGCAAAATTACGTTCGCTCCCAGCGCGATTTGCACAAACAAATTACCGGCTTCAGGCAGGCTGTTGCTTTTAGCCAATCTGTAGTCAATATGTCTGTATATACAGGCGTATCTATAAGCAACTGCGTCTGTGCAAAAAATTAATAGATCAATTAATTGCTTCGAAGACAAATCAGGCTTTTTGTTGGCGCTCGTCTAAGTAGTCCGCCGGGCTGCTGTCGGTTGCCAGGACATGATAAATTTTGCCATAAATAACCCAATGCAGTTTGCCTAATTCAGATTCGTATACGCAAATATGTGATTGTGAGTGCCAGGCGATGGATAAATGTTTTAGTTACGTGAGAGCCAGATTGGCATAATATCTCATCTGTGGAGTGTGCTAACGCATGGAATTCCCTAATGCAGATAAGCTAAGATACACATTTACGCACACATAAAGCACATATATTTCGAATGCAAATGTTTGTTCAACATAAGAATAATGAAAATGAATATAAAGATTAGCAATATTATTTGTGACTTTATTATTTGAGAAGCAAATGTAAAGAAAAACGTTGAATACCATGTAAACACCTTTCGTTATCTATTTGTTTCACTATATAAATAAATTTAGTATATTTAACGCATTGATGAAAATACTGAATAATTGATATACTACCTATACTCAAACAAATAAAATGTGGGGAACGATTATGTCATAAAAGTGGGTTTAAAAATGTATAAAACATATATTCAGAACCCTCTCAGCAGTTGATGAAACCAGTCATACCGGTAAAACAACCAGTAATCACAATGAAACATTCACTTGTTGTTGTTGTTGTTGTTGTAATGATTACCCAGACCCTGCTGCGGAGACAGCTGTAAGTCACTTGCATCGAACTCACTTAACGGTAGACCCAGGCAAGGAGTTGTTTCAGCGAGTTCAGACCATAGGGAGAGGGGAGTTGGTTTCATTGGGCTGCAAAAAGGCGATTGATGTCATGTGGGAACTCATTGCACGCAGGATATATATTTAGGTTCCGTCGGCTTAACTGCTACAATACTCAAAACGAAGTTGCGTTGAGGTCACTCTTGTTTCAAGCTGCAATTCGAGCTCTTGTTTTGCTGTGGGTGGGTTTTGGACGCCAAGCACGCTTTTCACTGGGATGTAGTCAACATTAGTGGCACTCAGTAACCGTCGGAAATTGGTCGCAACTAAAATTTGATCGGTATACTGTTCAAATTCCTCGTTGGAGTAAAATTCTCTTGATGTTCCTTGGAGGCGACTCCGCTTCAAGCAGGTGACTGGCGGGATGGTTTTTGCGAAAACACCCCAGAAAAACTGGTAGGGAACATACGAGGACATCCTGTCATATTTAGGGTTGTGGTGTTCTGACAGGTCTGTTTTCTCTATATGCGTCCTGCTTCATCTAGGCAATCATATAAGGGCGGCGTAGTTAATGTATCTTTGTCTCAAGCTTGTTTTTGTTGCAATCGCTATTGTAAGCGGCGTGAAAGAGCTCAGAGAAGGTTGTTTATCTCAGGAAATTCATAATAATAAAAGGAAATGTTGAGGTCCAGTCTATACTTCTTCGTCCAGTTCGTAAATATGATGAACGTAGATTTGGTACAGGAGAGTTTTAGACTCCTAGCAGTGAAGAAGCGACAAAGATATTTAAAATAGGCGTTCACTTTTGAACACGTGACCTCAATTCCATTGCCCGAAGTCCTTATCGTTCAATCATCTGTGAGAACTTCGAAATGTACTGATTAAACAGTGCAGAAAGTGAACTCCACCATGCGAAACCTGCTGTTAAATTATTCGCTCCGTCTAAATCGGTAGGGACTTCCGCGAACTATTCAAATTCAGACGACGTTTTAGATAGTGTGATTCATCATCTGCGTACCTCGCAGAAAGAATCATAGTGGAATTAGCAACGGTCACTGCAACCTTTTCCAGCTTAGAAAAAGAAGCGAAAGAGTTTAGTCTTGTGGTGAATGAGTTGAAGACAAAGTACCTAGAGGTAGCACACTTAGCTTCCTCGATTCTTGGGAACTACGTCACTGTTAACAGCTTTAAAATTTAAAAAGTGAAGGAATTTGTCTGGAACTTTTATACGGCATAGAAATAGCATTCGTAAGAACGATCCTCCGCAAAATTTTTGGAGTCGTCGGAGTGAACGATGAATATCGAAGAAGATGGAACTACGAATTGTATAAACTTTACGGCAAAATGAATATAATTGAGCTCAGATTGTACGAATGGAAAATGCTGATCCAGGGAAAATAGTTTGGATTCCAGTCCAATGGGTGGACAACCAATGTAAAAATATCAAAAAACCTCCCTTTACTGTAAAGGTTCCGATAAAAGTTTAAATGTATACGTGCGATAGTCTTCTAGTATCATAAGAGCCGCCAATATCCATTTTTGAAAAAGCTGCGTTTAGAGAGCTAGGAGTTAATTGATCAATTAACCCGGCTTTGCTCGATTAAAGTCCTAATTTAGATCGATTTACCATACAAAATAATAAAAAAAAATGTATTTTACTGCCTTAGTTCTTAATAAAATAGCAAAAGAGATGAAACTGGAATGCAACTTTGAGGGTTGTTGTCCACACTGTAGATTTGGCTTTGTTACGGTTGTTGTCCAGGCTGTAAATTTTGGCTGTGTGCATTAACAAAAAAGCAATCATTTGATGAATTATTCCAAAAAATTCAAAATACGAAAAGGGAAACATACAATAGTATCGTGATAAGTACTCACTTCTTTCCGTTTTAACATTTTTTGCATTATTTTCGAATACTTGAAAACAAAATACAAATACAAAATCTAGAAAATTTACCTCAACATCGTAACTAAACGGCAAAGATTTAAATTGGACAAAATGAGAACAATAAAAATTGCTCTTTGTTCAGAAACACTGCGGGGGACGCATGTAGGAGTCTTAAATTTATACGTTGCCCACCACTTGATGTACATTTTCCACATCATTATTCATTTCAATGTGACGCCTGCAAAAGAAGTTCAATAACAAAGCAGTAAATGTGTGAGCGCCGCGACCTCGAACACCCTCTTTGCATTCTACCGAAAGGAAATGGTGTGCTAATAAAATAATAGTACATTTTCGCTCACACCTTCCTTTATTTTATTTACTTTTTCAATTATTTTCACAACACTGAAGTCATTTTGACGGCGTTCGACTTCCGCTCCACTGAATGAGCATACACATTAGGGTGATTC
Organism: Bactrocera zonata; assembly: GCA_037783105.1. Classification (NCBI taxonomy): domain Eukaryota; kingdom Metazoa; phylum Arthropoda; class Insecta; order Diptera; family Tephritidae; genus Bactrocera; species Bactrocera zonata. The sequence continues at coordinate 1,579,953 of JBAWJQ010002354.1, forward strand.
AAAAAAATATTTTTCTTTTTCGATTGGTACTCGGCAAAATAGGTTCCTAGACACCTCTAAGACAGACTCTCCAAATATGAGTTTTTAATTGTAACGGGAAGGTCCTCCTACATACAGTTTTCTATGTTTTCTTATTATCAGATAAAAAAATTTATATCTCGCTTCCAACTACTTGAAAAAATATCTTGTTCCTTAGATTTTGTAGGAAGTTGAATGCTCTACAAAAAAGGTCTCCACGATTTTTTCGTAAACCCAACCGTTTAAAAAATATCTTTGATTATTTTTGGAAAAATTTTTTATTTCTTATTTTATAACTCAATGAAAAAAAATATTATGAATGATGAAACTCATAGTTTTGTAGGAAATTTACTGCTCTATAAAAATGGTCTCTTATGATTTTTTGATTAAGTTAAGCGTTTACGAGTCAAACATCAATGCATATTAGGTTGGATTAAAAAAAAAAACTCATATTTGGAGAGGCTTTTTTAGAGGTGTCTAGGAACTTATTTTTCCGAGTACCAATCGAAAAAAAAAAGTTTTTTTGAATCACCCTAATACACATATTTGAGATTTGTGTACTGTCAACACAGCGGGAGCACCCGGAGCACGCACTTTTCTCCCCTCGTCTGTAAGTGTAATTCTGCGATTTAAAAATATTTTTATAAGTGTACTTTACTTGATGATTTCGCCAAGCACCGACACTTCGCACAAGCGTCGTCTTTATTGTTGCTGTGAATAACTTCCGATGGGATGATAGTGCCATATTTTAATTCGAAGCTCATGTGTGCGCACCTTATCATAGAAATAAATTGGAGCATAAAATATTCAATATCATCAGCTGAACTCTTGGCTCCAGGCACTTGAGTATGCACACACGATTCCATCCGTTGGCGGGGAGTCCTCTTCGGTTATTGGAATGTGTGTTAAACATTTTATGCGAAAAATTATATGGAACTTTAGTATTCATAAACAGATATATGGAAATACTCGTTCACAGTTGTGGCAAGTTAACATAAAAATTATAACATAAATATGAAAGATCAGAAAAATAAATGGCCACTGTAATTGAGTTATTGCTTGGCATGCTTTCGGAAGCTTATTGGCCAGGTTTCACATATGAGTTTTTGGGTTTAGTATAGTCGTATCGTATATATTTTTCTTCATCACGTAATGCGATGCAAAAAACTATTTATTTTTGCGAAGCCGTAAGCCCTGGCAGCTAGTGCTTCTTACTCTGTAAGATAATAATTGTATTATTATTTTTCATTTAATAAATAAATAAATAAATATATTTTTGTGGCATTCAAGTTGCATCTCCAGCATGCCAAATCGTCTTTAAACGTCTCTTGGCTTCAACTCATTTCAATTCAATTTCGACTGCCTTTAAACATTTTAGAACGACTGTTGAGTTACTTACAAAAATTCTGCGGGATTTTCTAGTGTTTTCCAACTAACAAACGAGTAATGCCCCCAGTAACTCATCCTTAAACTTTTTGGTCGTAAAGGACGTTCTTCGTTTTTCTAGCAAAAATCGCCACTTTTAATTAATTTTGGCCTAGTTGGTTTCAGTTGATATTAAAGTTATGAAAAAGTACCATCCCCAAAAACACCCATTCAGCCAAAGTTTTATATTGGTATTTGAAATTAAATTCAATTATTTTTAGAATTTAGTGATTTTGTCTCGTGCAAAGCATGGTACTCACCCCCAACCCAACCATCCCATTATACTTTTTTTACTCAAACATATAGTTTCGGTAACACTCGTTTCGGCAACACCCGCTCCATTTTCATTACGTAGAGCAGACTTTCGTGGAAACGGAAATAAGTCTAACAGAAAATAAAGCCAAAAGAAGAACATTGATAGGTATACCGTTTTAATACCACGCCCTCGGAGACCCTTTTAAATATATATATAAAAGTATATATCTATACTAATATTATAAAGCTGAAGAGTTTGTTTGTTTGTTTGAAGGCGCCAATCTCCAAAACTACTGATTCGAATTGAATAACTTTTTTTGTGTTGGATAGTCCATTTATCGAGGAAGGCTATAGGCTATATAGCATCACGCTGCGACCAATAGGAGCGAAACAGTGGTAAATGTGTAAAAAGGTTCAAGATACACAAATATTATGTATGAAAGAATTATTTCTCTATTAATGATCTAAAAAAAAGTCCCTGAGTACTGTTTTTGCGATAACTAATTTGGTCGAAATTGTTTGTTAGAGTTGTATTAACATAATAATATTAATCTTTATCCAAATAAATGTGTTGTTGGTTAAGAGTATTTAATTCTGAATAAAATTATCTTTGACGACACTTAATTTCAACGAACAACTTAAAAGATAATATTACAAATAAATAACTCCGAAACAAAATCAACTCACACTTTGCGCTGCGCTCTTTTGACACAATATTCAGTTTACGTAAATACCAAGTGCAGGTAAAAATAATTAGGTTCCTATATGACAATCAACAAACACAATCTTTTTTTCGATTTCAATGCTGCTTTCGACAGCGTGAATTTCAGACAAGGCGACTCACTTTCGTGTGACTTCCTCAATTTGCTCTTGGATAAAACAATTCCAGCTGGAAAACTAAATGGAGAAGGTACTATTTTCTACAGATGCTGGCATACGCTGATGATATTGATATCATTCGTCCCAACAACCGCACTGTTAGTTCTACTTTCTACGGAATAAATGAGGAAGCGAAGGAAATGGGTCTGGTAGTGAACGAAGGCAAGTCGAAATATCTCCAGTCGTCGCACTCGCGACTAGGCTTCCACGTCACTGTTGACAGTCACATCTTGGAAGTTGTAGATAATATCGTCTATCTTGGTATCAATAATAAGAGCAACAATAACGCCAGTAAAAAAGAAGAAGAGAAATATGATCGATATAGAGATTGATTTAGCTATTTACGATATCCTTCAGTTTGTAAGATATCGATCTAGAATTTTGCACATGTCCTCTTCTCCCCAAGAAGCTGATCATTTGATCGAATGGCTAATATCTGACCAATATAGCATAAAGCTTTCACACAAATTGAACCAACGGAATCAAGTCCCTTATGAAAAAATGTTTTATTTGGCGAGATATATTCCCTTTATTTGGCATTAGCTTTTGTTTATAAACATAAGATCCGATCGGATTACTGTAGCATATAGCTGCCATACAAAGGGAACGATCGGAATCCAGTTCATGTAAGGAAAATTTTGTATACGTGAGGGGTATTAAGCTTCGGTGCAACCCAACATAACGTGTTTTATTGTTTCAGTTCAGAACGGATTTCCCATTTGGTTCATCCATCGAAACAGTCCTTTTCGAGCAGATACAAAAGTTTCGTAATTATTAAGCCTTAAAGAATAGTGGAATTTTCGCATCGTGATTGTATGTAACCATTCTGTATTTCCTTATACCTTTGTATAATTTCTACAGACGGACTAGCTAGTTGTCAAAGAGAGTTAGTCTTGCTGTATGAATAACTTTAATTAGAAATTCATGTTGACATTAGTTTTGAAAGTGTACCTACTTACAAACCCATAAGAACCCACACATTTTCATATCATGCCATGTCAAGTAAATATGTATAGCACATATGTGTGCAAGTAGGTGCCACCTAAAGAGTCAAATTTTACTTATAACTGCGTGTGTGTGCATTCATACGTCCACAGGGCATCACTTCGATTTCTTTCATTTTAAATTCTTCTTTTAAGAGGCTACAAATGAAGCTAACGACATAATGAGGAAAAAAAGTTCTAAGAAAACACTTTTCTTAATCAGAAAAAAAAGAAGAAGAATTTCAAAGCAATTCGAAAATAAGTGTAATTTTGCCTTTTTGGAGTAAAAACAAAATGTTCTTATAAATTCTTTATGAGAAGTCAGCTTATAACTCTATTTATAATACCATCATTCAACGGGGAAAGAATATTTGTTTCCATCCAAGCTTCCCCCTTTCTTATTTGCTTGTAATAATACTCTAAACAGTGTATATTAAGTTTGCCACAAAGTTTGTTACATCCCAAAGAACGCCGCAGATTTCCGGTAAGGAAAATGTTTATAATTAGCAAGATATCCTCACGAATTTTGGTTTAAATTTCTGTCCAAGCCAACGCTGCATTCTCCAAACAAATCATTCAGGTCGGAGTACTTTAGAATATATTTAGCTCTCATAAAAATTACTAACCAAAATCAAGAAAAAGTTTTTAATAAAAAATCTTGTTTCCACATTAAGTAACTTTCAACTTTCAAAAAAGTCTTGCGGTATTTTCGCTAGTTGGCGGTGAAAGCGCGTAGTTCTAGTTTTATTCGTCGCATCGGGTCTTGCTATACCTTTTTGGAAAGCTCATTTCACGTGCTAACACGTGTTTGACTGATTATCGTTTCTTTTAAGTCGTTCGTGAGTTATAGCGTCGCAAACATGGAGCAAAATAAAGAGAAAATACGGCATATTTTACAGTATCTCAAGCCGCCAATAAAATTTGTGCAGTTTATGGACCCGATACAGTTTCCATTTCCACCGCACAACGATGTTTTCAACGTTTTTGTTCTGGTCTAGAGGTGGTTGAAGATGCGCCACGCTCCGGAAGGCCTGTCGTCGAAAATTGCGATAAAATAGCTGAATTGGTCGAAAGGGACCGGCATAGTAGTCATCAAACCATTATAAACCATTTAAAGAAGCTTGGAGTCACTAAGAAGTTCGATGTATGGGTGCCACAGGAATTGATTAAATAAAAATACCACAAGACTTTTTTGACAACCCAATATAATACGGTTGAACTTCCATAACTCAAACTTCTGTTACTCGGTTCTCCATAACTCAAACTCTTAAATTAGCAATGGAAGTCAAATTGCATACAAATTTCCCGCCATAACTCGAAGTTTTTTGTGAATTGTGGTGATTCGAGTTAGGAAAATTCGAATGTAATTATAATTTTCAGTAAAATTCCAAATCTTAAGGGTCATTTTCTCAATGTTTGGTTAGCAGCCATTTGTCAGCAAAGTTCAAGTCAACTTTACCAATGTTCCTCCTTTCGGTAAAGAACCTTTTTCTAACTAGAACTGACAGATGCTGTTAACCTAACTGAGAAAACAGCGTTAAATTTTTTATTTTTTTCGTAGACATTTATTTGTATGAACATATTCAAAATTAAACCTCAAGTAGAATACTTTAGATTCTTATATCGGAAAAAACGTTTTCGCTTTATTCGTAAATGAAACTTTCACTGTATTGAATAGTTTATTATATGAAAAATAATATAAAATGTATACAACGCGTGGCCGGATCCACTAGTATACTTGTATGTGTATATAAATAATCAGTATGACGAGAGAAGTTAAATGCCCGGTGACTGACAGTCTATTCGTCCGTCCGTCCGTGAAAGCTGAACTGAACAAAAATTGAGATATATTGATGGAATTTGGTATGCGGGTTCCTTTGTACAAAAAAACATACGAGTTCGTGGATGGGTGTAATGGAACTACTGCCACGCCCACAAAACGCCATTAACCGAAAACGATCAAAGTACCATCACAAATTAAGATATGAAATTTGGCAGAGGGGATCGCAATAATACAGGGCACCCGTGGGCAAACACTTTTGAATAAGTGGGTATCTCATATCCCCGAAACCACTCAATACCTAATTACGCCAGAGACCCTTGTGAAAATTGGACGACGGGCGTCAATGTGTGAGATTTAAACCTTCTCTGACAATAATATGTTCGGTTGCACCCAAACATAGGTATTCCTTATTTGTTGCTTGTTGTTTTCTTATTCTTCATGCATTTATTAAAGTTTAAAGACTTAGGCAGCTTCTTGCTCATTCAGTTAGACTTTGAAATACTTTTCATAAGTGGCCCTTTTATTTTCCAAATCAGTTGATGCTACTTTTGCATTCCTTTGTCCGTTATATTAGTTCCCTTCTCTGGCTTAATGCCATCAATAGGATTTGTTGCTGATTTGTGCACCAACACCAATGTACAAAGAGGTCTTGGACGGCACACAATCCTTAAGTAATTGAATGCAAAACATTTTTTGACTTTACACATTCACACTCAATTTCTTTTTCTATGTATTAGTCTGTCGTTTAGCACCACTTATTTTTATTGCAAAAGTTTTCGGAATTTAATATTGAAAACAAATCGAACAGCGATTGACAAACTCTAACTCTCGCAAGACACGATTGTTAAGATTGCGCTTTAATTTGTTAGAAAAATTGTTTATGGATTTTTTAAGTTTTTCTTAAACTTAATAAAATAATAATAACATTTTCTGAAATTATTCGCTGTTGTTAACAAATAGCACTAAAGAGCATTTCAATACAAATTACCTTTGAATGAAGTTATTAGAGTTCGGGTCATTTATGAGTACACACAAACTCCATTAAAAGCGTAGCAGTTTTGTAAATTTTGTGGAGAATTCACGATTTCTTTGTTGTGGTGCGCAGTTATTTAGTTCTTGTTTTTGTATGCTTTTGAGTCACGGAATAACACCAAATTTCTTAGTAAATTAAATAACTGAGTTTAAATAAGAACAGTGTATAATTTGCAACGAATCCGTCATTACCAAGAAGCACCCAATCCAAGACCACAAACCACAGTCAACGTCAAAAAATTAATTATTCGTATGGTCGCAAACAGCAAGAGTTTCCGTGAATTATAATTTCAGAGAACGTTAGCTATGTTGGCAACGCTACTACCTTGCCTTATAGCAGGAACAGTGAAAAAAGTAGAATTGTGGCCCGAGTCAGCTGATACGACCTATCTTACGGGCGCGCAATGTACTTGAACAGTGAAAAACGCTACACCCTTCTCTCTTTGACGTGGGATAACGTGAGAATCCACGACAGAAACGTGGCAGCTGATTGCTCTCTCACAACGCAGGGTTGCCAATATCGATATACTGCAGTAATTATCAACTTTTATAATTCAATTTGTTCAATATGTTTGAAATTTTCTTAAAATAACTCAAAATCAGAGGCGAATGCTATTATTTATAAATATATAAACTATTTTTAATAGTTTGTTTTCAGTTTTGATATTTTATATTGTAAAAAATTGTAATTGAAAACACGGATGTGCTCAAAACTATATATGCGTATTGGGCAATGGCAACATTGAGGAAGAAAAAGGAAGGAAAGCAGTAGCGTTTTTGACTGGTTCTGCTATTACGAACCGGCTCAGAGTTCTGAATTAGTCATGTTATGAGTATCAAAAAAGATTTGAGGTATTCTTAAAGAATACTACGGAAATTTTAATTTATTATCTGTAATGGCGAAAATTGTTAAGCCAGTGCAGTTATCAAGTAGTCTACCCGGTTCCTTATAGTTAGCATAGGAAACGCAAAACATTATAAAGAAGTTAGATAAAATCGTTGTTATGCGTAACGGTCAAGTTTTTATAAAGGTGGGAAGCCTTACAAAATAAAGGCAAAAAATCTTAGAATAAATAAAATTATTATTAACCGCAAGCCCTTAAACATCTTAAATTTGATAATGAAATATCCTACATCTGCACATCTTTGAGTCTGACGGAAACCGTTTTCAGAAATACATTGAGAGCCCGACATCTCTGTCGTGTCCGTTCAAATGGCTTTGCTGAATATTTTAGGTATAAAGCGCGTTCTTGCTTGACTCGTCCCGATAAAGTTGATTTTTTTCATAAAGAGTACCGTGAACGGGTCTCTTTGGACATGTTTGCTAGTACGAGTTTCGATTTCACATTCATGGAGAGTGTTACAACTGCCGATGAGACTTGGGTTTTTGATTTTGACATCCAAGCAAGTCAACAATCATCCGAATGGAGGGAAAAACGCACATTTGGCTCATTGTGATTTTTTCTTGTTCTCTAAACCGAAATTGTTTTTCCGTGCAATCCATTTTCAGTCGATCGAAGAGATATAACAAAGTTCGCTGAAGACCATCCTTGCAACCAACGGACTAAGTTCGGAGATACTCACAAGTCAGTAGCAAAAATAACAAGAATTTCTTACAAATGATTCACTTGCTTGAGGAAATTGAAAGAAAATGTTGCACGTGCAAAGTAGTTAATAGACCAATCATAAAGTCCGCCACTATCATTATTATCAAAGCGCGAAAAATAATTTTAATTCAAATTCAGGAGAATTTATAAAGTAATATTAATATCAAAGCAATGTTGGAAAGAACTTTTTTCTGTAGGAATGAAAAGATATTCTGGTTAAGTCGCTGGCTGAAACTCATGTTTTTTGCGGAAGCTAAGCCGAAACAGTATGTTGCGAAGTCGAAAATAAGTTAAATCTTACACATTATACATCTTATACATTAAGTAATTCAAAAAGCATTGTTACTTATGTAAGTATCTCAGCTGGAGATCTGTCAAAAGCTGCTCGATTTTCAAAGCAAGTGCGTTCACTGACTCCAATTAATTAGCGATGAAATTGCAACTTGTGCTTTGTAAATTAACCAAACATAGGAAATACTTCACATGAACAAAGGGCATGTCTAATGAATTTTCTTTAATGCATTGCGAAAGCTTGAATCAATCTCCTTAAAACAATAAATCAAAGTCAGGTCACGTATGTCCAAACTCATTTATTTGTTTATCTACTGCACAACAACAGCAAATGAACCTGGCATATATATGTATATAGCTACACACATATCATACGCATGTGTACTTATGTTTTTACGCATACATACTTGTATGTAGGCAATCGATACACCGTGTAATCAAAGACATATGCTCGGCATCAAATATCGAAATCAAATACATATAGGGATCGATGTATAGTACTTTGCAGGCAAACCAAAATTATTCTTTGATAGTTTGACAATTCACCGCATCGCCCACACGTTCCAGCCATTCACTATAAATAAACTGTGTTAAAAATTCAATGAATTCTGCCTCACTATAAACGTCGTACACTATATACATACATACATATATACGTACTATAAGTGGTATACATACAAGTACATACATAGATAGCTATGATAGGTGATAGAGCATATTAGAATGGCCAATATGAGTTATACATACATATATATATTTACAAGAATAATTTCAGAGAAATTAAATAGAATTCTTATACCAAGGTCTAGGATATATTCATGCATATATACACATAGTAAGTGTTCGAGTGATATGTATCCTTGCACACCTGTGAGGCATGAAATTAATGCGCAAATCACGCTTACCTGTTTACATGCACACAGACAACCAAGTGGGAGCATAAATGAAATGAATATTCATACTCATAGCTATGTCAATATGTATTAAACACATTTACTATTATATGTGCGTGGAGGCTCTATTTTGTATAGCTGCCATTAGGTTGGTTCCCAAGTTTAAGATGACTTTCCGATTAGTCGCAAAGGAACTTATAACTCACTTCACTTTTGACATTTTTACCTTCAAACTACCGTTCACTTTGTTCGTACTTGATCTTGGAAGATTGATGGTACTTTTTGGACCCGAAAAGTGTCTTCAATAATATTGGTAGTAGAAAAAGACTTTTCATATTTCTGATCATACTTTAACTTCTTTTTTTATATTGTGTTTTGCCATTTTTCCGCTGGAGACTTTATTCCATAAGTGTAAAATTTAATCAGTGTAAATCGAATTTTCGAAATTTCCAAAACAGAAGCGAGCGAACCTTATTATTCGTTTAGAAATGTACTTTCTTTAAAGGATAATCGCAGAATTTCTGCGTTGTTATTTTTACAGCTAAAATTACTCCCACATATCTATCTTTCATCTTTCAAGTCACCTTCGCAAGCACAACCACCTCAAGGAAATGAAAAATATTACTTAATATTAAGTGAGGTTAGGTTAGACTAGTGGATCTCATTTGGAAATCTAACATCACTTCTACGCCGACGATTGAAATTTTTATCAGTAATACGGTGTGTAAATTGAAGTTAACAATACCAAAAGCTTTGTCAGTACTGGGAAGGACCTCTCCGAGCCGTTCGATACCAAACTAGCTTTCAGGCAAGTCCCTTCCGTGCGACTTCTTCGACTTGTCTCCCACGTCACTGGTGACCGTCATAACTTCAAAGTCGTAAATAGTTTCGTCTATCTTGGAACCCGCATTAAGCCCACAACAACGTCCTTGAAGTCTAACGCAGAATAACCCTTCCCAGATGCTACTTTGGAAGAACCCTGGCTACACTTGAAAGTTCCAATTGATGCCAAACAACGAAAAGGAAGAGCGACTGGCACGCTGTTGTAAACTCGGCTTTAACTGCGGCAGCGGTGTCTACGCCAATAAAGAAGACAATACATATTGATGTACATGCTTAACTTTCCTTTATAATTTTCTCATCAGAGATTGATTTTGTTTTTAATTTAAATTCTCAAATATGATGCTGCCCTAATCTCAATATGCGCAAATTTTATTTGCTTCTGTGGGGACACACCTAGAACATAACATTTACACATCAGCAGACAATCGGGCATGTTTGTATCTACGGACTGGCTGAAGATAAAGAAAATCCAAACCGAAAGCTGATTGCATAGAGTTTTATGGTGAAAGCATATGTTCAATTGCAAACCAAACTTGTGAGAGTGTGATTGTTGATTACGGCAAATGGAAAACGAAAATAAAGACCAAATGTGTTAAACAAAGAAAACTATTACACAAAAGATACAGGCATCCTAAGCCGCACGAGCGTTACTAACCAATTGATTCTCTTTTCAATATCACATGTAGATCGTAAAGATTGTACCGAACATACATACATTTAAGAGTATGCATAAACGAATTTTGCGGTAAAAATGAGCAAATTGCAATGGGCTTACATTGGTCATGAGCAGTTCTCTGAAAGCCACAAAGCATATGTGAATTATTTGTCGAGTATCAAATGTGTTTGCCATCAAATTTGATAGGTTTTAGTTAGAAGGGAAAATAAAAAAAGTTTTGTGCATATCGTGCCTATGTTTAGTATGTTCTTCATCTTTAAAGGAGATGGGTGGATTTCAAGTTTTCAGAGAAGACTCAATAAGTAGGCAATCAAGTTTTGCTTAGAGTTTCACTCATGTATAGTTTTCCTTCGCAGAATTGTGCCTGTACAAGTGAAGTCTGTGCGAGTTTACGAAGGTTAGGTCCAATTAATAAACTTGAATATGTAAGTGCATAAAGGATTATAATTTGCTTTACATGCCTTCTCATTAATTTGCATTACAACAAGATCGATAACAGTTTGGGTTATTGCTGTGGTTTGGTTCGAGTTCATGAGATTTGCAAAGTTACAAGTTTCAAACCGTTTCATAATTTTAATGTATGTATCCCTATCGGTGTACAGTTAGAACTTATATAACCATTGAACGGGGTGAGAGATCACTAGATTTCTTACGATTTACCCTGGGTCAGAAGGAGCTTGCGATTTCACAGCTGCTAGCTCTTGCTAGTCTGAGCCCAACACACGCTTTAGTGAACAGTATAAAGTCAATGGAGCTCCTTCACGTTTCCATTTTGTAGAAAGTGAGCCTGAAGTACCAAAGCTCACTAGCCTTGCAATAAACTGCAATACTTCTGTAGTCAGGCAATACTGCGCTTCGGAGCAGTAGATCTACTGAGATCTTCATGGTAGCTATATCTGCTTCCCTTCTTGTAAGTTATTTTATCCACAGGTTATATTACATGTTGCTTATAAAACCCAAAACTTATAGATTTAAGGTTACAAATATCACAATTTCCAGACTATCAAGCTGGGTCGCTGATTCAGTTAACAAACAAGAATTTTACAGCGGTTCAGCGAACTTAGGTATCTCATAAGTTATCTCTTGTTGAACTTCATGCCAATGGATTAAATCGGATAAAAAGTACTATAATCTGTCATATAACGGTTTCGTGAAAGTACTGAAATAGTGGTAATTACCTAGAGTGTGTCATCGTATACTTTTGGAAGAAATTTCATATTTTATTGACATATAATTCAACTGGTGGAATTTAACCAAAAAAGTTTTAAAACTGCCATATATGTAGCCCAAGATACCGGTAACAGGAATTTTTTCCTTACGAAAGTAATAATAATCATATATTTCAATTTCAAAATTTTTATTACGTACTTTACTAAAATATATTTCGACTTATAGAGTTTGGCCTTTGTTCGTCGAGAGAGGACTTTAGTTTTCAATTGCCCACACAGTCCGAAGTAGCACCTGCTGGCAAGAGTAATCCTGCGTTGGATTTCCAAGCCGCCATTCTTGGTGGTGTTAATACTGGTTCCTAAATAGACGAAATTATCTACAACTTCAAAGTTATGACTGTCAACAGTGACGTGGGAGCCAAGTCGCGAGTGCGACGACGGTTTGTTTGATGGCAGTATACATTTCGTCTTGTCCTCGTTCACTGCCAGACTCATTTGCTTTGCTTCCTTGTCCAGCCTGGAGATATCAATATCATCGGCATACGCCAGCAGCTGTACACTCTTGTAAAAGATTGTACCTGCTCGATTAAGTTCTGCAGCTCAAATTATTTACTCCAGCAGCAGATTGAAGAAGTCGCACGATAGGGAGTCGCCTTGTCTGAAACCTCGTTTGGTATCGAACGGCTCGGAGAGGTCCTTCCCGATCCTGACGGAGCTTTGAGTGTTGCTCAACGTCAGTTTACACAGCCGTATTAGTTTTGCGGGGATACCAAATTCAGACATCGCGGCATAAAGACGGCTCCTTTTCGTGCTGTCGAAAGTAGCTTTGAAATCGACGAAGAGGTGGTGAGTGTCAATTCTCCTTTCACGGGTCTTTTCCAGGATTTGGCGCATGATGAATATCTGGTCGGTTGCTGATTTTCCAGGTCTAAAGCCACACTAATAAGGTCAAATCAGTTGGGCTTTAATCTTTCACAAAATACGCTCGATAGAACCTTATACGCAATGTTAAGGAGGCTTATCTCACGGTAGTTGGCGCAGATTGTGGGATCTTCCTTTTTGTGGATTGGGCAGAGGTTTGAATAGTTCGGCCAGCAATCCATCCGCCCCCGCTGCTTTGTTGTTCTTCAGAAAGCTAATTTCTGTTCGAACTTCTTCATGGTCGCGCAATGGAACGTCTGCTCCATGGTTATCGATTGGGGGATTGGGTTCGCTTTCTCCTGGTGTTGTTCGTTCACTGCCATTCAGCAGGCTGGAGAAGTGTTCCCTCCATAATTTTAGTATGCTCTGGGCATCGGTGACTAGATCACCTTTGGGGGTTCTACAAGAGTATGCTCCGGTCTTGAAACCTTCCGTAAGCCGCCGAATTTTTTCGTAGAATTTTCGAGCATTACCCCTGTCGGCCAGCAAGTCAAGCTCTTCATACTCACGCATTTCGGCCTCTCTCTTTTTCTGTCTGCAAATGCATCTCGCTTCTCTCTTCAACTCTCGGTATCTATCCCATCCCGCACGTGTTGTGGTCGATCGTACCGTTGCCAGGTAGGCAGCCTGTTTTCTCTACGCTGCGACACGACATTTCTCGTCGTACCAGATCTTCTTTTGCATTTTTCAAAAACCAATGGTTTCGGTTGCTACTATACGTAAGGAGTTTGAAATGCCGTCCCACAGTTCCTTATACCGAGATGTTGTCGAGTGCTCTCAGAGAGCAGGAGTGCAAGTCGAGTAAAAAATTTTTCGGCTGTCTAGTGTGATTGCAGCTTCTCGACGTCGGACCTTCCTTGTGTTTGTTGGCATGCGTTTTTGTTGCACAGAGGCGGATGGGAACCTTGGCTGCAACAATATAGTGGTCGGAGTCGATGTTAAGACTTCGGAGCGTACGCATGTCTAAAACACTGGAGACGTGTCTTCCGTCCATCGCAACATGATCGATCTGGTTGGTGGCTTTTCGATCCAGAGACAGCCAAGTAGCTTGATGCATTTTCTTGTGCTGGAATCTAGTACCACAGATAACCATATTTCGGGCCCGGCGAAGTCGATCAGCCTCAAGCCATTTGGGGATGTTTCGTAGTGGAGGCTGAATTTAACGACCGTAGTGCCAAAGGCACCTTCTTTGCCCACCCTGGCGTAAAGTCATCAAGCACGATTTTGACATCATGGCGGAGGCAGCTCTCATAGGCGCGCTTCAAGCGCTCATTGAAGGCATCTTTCGTCACATCGTCCTTCTCTTCTGTCCGGGCGTGGGCGCAAATCAGCGATATTTTGAATAACCTTGCTTTGATGTGGATTGTGACTAGACGTCCATTCACTGGAGTGAATGATAGTACTCGGCGACTGAGTCTCTCTCCCACTACGAACTAGATGTTCTTAGGCTACCCAGAGGATACTTGGTCGAAGACCGGAAGTCGTGAGCTTCTTGATCCATATGTAAAAGAATCGTTTCTGGCCACTCCCAAGTGAACAGCGATCAGAGAACTTTCCTCACTTGCGTAAACTTCTACACATGACTCCATCCTCCAATAAATAATTACACATAAGTAATGAGCCGAATAGAGCAAACCAATTAAAAAAAACGAAAGTTTATTTTCCAAAAACCTAACTCACTCACAATTTATACAGAAGCTTCTTTTTGAGCGTTTAGCCGTTTTTTACATGCATTTCGCATTTCTTATGAAATAACGGAATGTTTCCTTGCTTATTATCATATACATGTATGTGTGTCAGCTAATAATATGAACTTTCATTTCAATTTTGAATACACTTTTCCGCAAAGATAACGCCCGTGCCAAAACTTTTTTGATTCACTGTGTGTAAATAATCCCGTTCTATATACATATACATTAAATTTGGCTATTGCTGAAGGTCGTGGATGCAGGGACAACGAGCATTACATAGACAAAATGTATTATTTTATTTATCCGAAGAAGAAGAGTAATAGTACTGTATGCGCTCGAATCTCAGTCAGTGAATTATTTTATTATCAATTTAATAATTTTGTGTATTTGCTTGTGAATACAAATGGACGGTTATCAGGAAAAAATGTTGGCGACTTCATTATTATTATTAGTACAATCATTACTTCGCAGAATTAGTTGTGCAAATGAAACTCATCATTTCACACATTATCAGCAATTGCAGACAATTCGGCAGCCTTTTATGTGACGGAATTTGTGCAAGTAGATTTTTTTGTACATGCATGTGTTAATGTATGGTACTATTTATTTCCAGCATAAGCTACATTCATATTTTTGAGATATTTCACTTATAATTCTCTACATCGATTGTAAAGTTAATCAGAATTAACACACATTAGTGTGTTGTTTTTGACCAAAAAGTCGCGCACAAGCAACAATGTGTGTGAGCAGGGGCGTCATCGTGGTGCAAAAGCCAATTTTTGTTGTTCCACAAATCCGGGCGTTTATGGCGGATTGCTTCGCGCAAATTGCGCATAACTTGCAGGTAATATTCCTTATTGACCGTTCTTCCCTCTCCAATCTGCAATCGAAGAAAACTGTCAGTTACGATTCGCGATACTTTTTGAACACACCTCGTATAGGTTAGGCCAGCTCAGGTTAGTCTGGTAGGATAATGAGACACGCATAGACCAGTTTTGGTCCTTTGCGATACCAGCTGGAGTTCAGTTACTATCTCCTTGAAGAGTAGTCATCCTACTACATTTAGAATGCCTATGCAGACAGATCTATAGGTAGATTAATAGACGATCAGTACACAAGTCCAATAATCTATCACATTTATTTATAAGCATTTAAAGTTACTTTTAGAAACTTTTTCAGCTATTGTATATACAAGGTGCATTCCAAAGTAAACAGGACTTTTTGAATCTAGCGCTCCCTGGTGCCGCCATCTATATGTCAACTAGTGCGTTAGAATCTGCTATCTTTATCGATTGTCCAGTGAGAATTTCATTACATTTTATCGATTGGAAGCGAAGTTATTGTGTTTTAAGTGCCAGTATGTTTGGGCTTACGAAAAGTGTGTGCACGGTTTCTTCTGCGCAAATTGACTGACGACCAAAAATTGCTCAGAAACCAACATTCGAAGGACGATTATTTGACCAAAAACCACATTCTAACCATAAACCACTCCCCGTATTCACCAGATATGGCACCCTGCGACTTCTTTCTTTTCGGAAAAATGCATTTACCCATGAAAGGAAAGCGTCATGCAGACGTAGAAGGCATTCAAAGGGCTTGCACCGGCATACTGGCGGCCATACCGGCCAACGAGCTAAAACAGTCGTTCAACATGCTTTTCGACCGTGCAAAAAGCTGTATTGAAGCAAAAGAAGACTGTTTTGAATAAAATAAATTGATTTTGCCGAAAAAATTCTTTGTCTTTTTTTTTAAGTCCTGTGTATTTTGGAACGCATCTAGTATTTATTGTTATAAGTAAATTATATCAACCAAAGGGTGCCCCTACGACCACTTAATAGAAGTTCAGAAGCATTTATGTCACGCGATTCTGATCTCATCAGCAATTTCTCGTCGTTTATATGCACATAAGTATGTTTTTCAGCATACATATTTTGTTATTTAAGCAATTATTATTTATGGTTATCTTCATCAGTTTTTAAAATCGAGCAATTAAAATCATTCTATTTGCACGTTGTCAGCAAGAAAATGGCAGTAAGTTTTCAGAATAGCGTCTTTATCAGAAAAATGTAATTCATGTACATAATTATATTTTTCAATTGAATTGCATATTTATTACTAATGTACATAAATAGTGTTACATCCGCCTTAATTGTTGTTACGATCGTGATAGCGTGAAAAATGTTTATGATTTCGTATTGGTCTTCGGCAATTAAAGGGGCACGAAACATCTTAGATTACTGGCTTCAAAGATAGTGGGACCAAATTTTGCATACAATTTCGAACTTTTGAAAGCTATCATAGTGTTGACTGCCACGTTTGTTTGACGCTATCTGAACGCTATCCATTCCTTCGTGACGGCCGAAGAAACCTGGATCCACAGGTACAATTAAAACAAAGTAGAAGTCGAAAAAGTGGATTTATCACTATATGTCGACTATCCAGAGATGGCCAAATTGGCCACTGGGCTTTACTATATCGAGTTACTATACCGATTCGGCAACGAATTGCAGAAAACAAGGCTATATTTGTAGAAATGAAAAGCTCTTTGTCCATGACAAGACACCAACTAGCACACAATCAGAACATCCGTCGCTGGCAATGCCTAGATGATTGTGGTAGATTGAAAATTGCTGCCGCATCGTTCGTACGCTCCAAAATCAACGGCAGGTGGGTCTTCCTCTTCTACTTCGTCACCTTTCTTCTCTTCTTTTGATATCACTGGCCTAAGAAACTCTCTGCCAGTAAGAATGTGACGATACATAGAGTTTTTTCAGTCGTTATAAGGGTTTTGCCTATCTTTTTCACGCACGCAAACATCACGTCATCCTCATTATCATCCTTATCGATACCTGGCGGCTGGAGATTCCAAGCGAAACAAGATTCTTCTCCACCTGGTCTTTCCCACGAAGTGGAGATCTTCCTCTTCCTCTGCTTCCCCAGCGGGTAGCCAGTGTCTTTTAATTCGCGGAACTCTGTCAATGTCGTCGTATGTCTCAAACAGCTCATCGTTCCATCGAATGCAATATTCGGATTTGCCAACGCGCAAAGGACCACAAATTTTTCGCAAGGTCCATAAATCTTTCGCAGAACCTTTCTCTCGAAAACTCGCAAAGTCGACTCATCCGTTGTTGACATCGTCCAAGCCTCTGCACCATATAGCAGGACGGGAATTATGAGTGATTTATAGAGTTTGGTTTTTGTTTGTCGAGAGAGGATTTTGCTTCTCAATTGCCTTCTAAGTCCGAAGTAGCACCTGTTGGCAAGAGTTATTCTGCGTTGGATTTCGAGGCTGACATTGTTATTGCCACTAATGCTAGTTCCAAGATAGACGAAATTATCTACAGCTTCCAAGTTATGATTGAGGTGGGAGACTGGACGCGAGTGCGACGACTGTTTGTTTGATGACAGGAGATATTTCGTCTTGCCCTAAAAAATGCAGTTCTTTCAGTCGATGTGTGAGAACTTACATTGCGTGGAGAAGAGTCCTCCACCTTCGGCGGTTGGTTTTCCTAATTTCTTGAAAGACAACTGCCAAACAGATGGCTGTAAATCACTCAGAATTTGTTTTTCAGCCATGCTGTAATAGTATTGTTACAACATGTTCAATTGTTCCAAAAAACAGGCAAACAGTTGTTTGAAAGTGTTTTGTGAGTGGGCAATTTTTGTTGAATTCGGCTCATTTTGAAATACCCATGCAGTCGACTGATCCTTACTTTCGGCAGCATACCACAAAGCATCCACTGTCACGATGTCATAGCTGTGTTTCAAAGCACCGCCATCGCATTTCTCTCGCTACAAATCGACACAAGCTGTTCTTTTTTGAGCGAGCGACAAATTTACATTTCTTACAACGATCGTGCAATATCAGCTTGCGTGCAGTGTCCGGAACAATAACTAATTTTGTACGACCTTAATGAAATTCGTCTTTTAGTGATCTACGACCTCAATTGAATTTAACATGCCGCCGATAAACACTGCTCTTTTATGGAGCCAAAAGTGTAAATATGTTCATAGAGACGCTGTTGCTGAGTTAATAAGTTGAAAAAATCGTCGCTCGAAAATGTTTTCGTTTTAATTTCATATTTCACATTTTGGTCGAGGTGAATATTTTAAATTACTGTAAGCAACTTACATAGCGCTCGTATGTTAAAAATGTTTTACTTTACGATAAAGTTGTAAGTTGTCAGATTGCAACACTAGGGTTCCCAAATTTCGAAAAATAAAATCATATCTCAGAATGAATTTTGTTAAAGTTAAGTTGTTCTTTCCACCGAAATAGTTTCTAATGGAACTGAGCCTGGAATTGCATAAGGCATCAAATGATAATAAAGAAATTTAAAACGGAGAACTCAAATATGCAACAGAGAAATTGAGAATTTTAGCATTTTAAAATTTTGGATCACCCTAACGTGATTTATTGCATTATGCATTTATATAGGCTCGTATATAACATATATATTATATATAAATATAATTATTCCACGGCCCATGCTTTCCGCACTCCGGAAACATCAACAGCGATGCGCAATATTCATGCACGACTTGAAAGAAACGAACTTATTCTAAATCATAAATGTGCTGAGGAGTTCTCGCTCATGAAAATCGGTTATCAATTAAGCTTGATGATTTTGCGCGATTGCGCTCACGCTCACATTTTTTATGCATGACTGCAGCGCGAGTGGACGGCGAAGACGATCGCCAAACGCCCATCACGACGCCAGCCTGAGCAGCACGAAATAAAAGCTTAATTCATTAGTGATCTCGCGGCTCAGTTGCTTAAACAACTAATGCAAATAGAAATGAGCATATACATGGTGTTGTTGTTTTATTGGCGTTTTTGTTTTATTGTTGTTGTCAATTATTTAAAATAAAATTGATAGGGCGCTGCGATAGCTCACAACGCTAAGCACAATCGGAGAATACGTACGCGCTGCGACAGCAGAGCGACTTGATTGCTGATCGTAAACAAAGCAAGGCCGCAGAAGTCGGAACGAAGTTGGAACGCGCACTGCTCGTACAGTTGACAGTGACACGAGAAACTATAAGGTTGTAAGAGGCAGCCGGAATACGCGCGCGCCCACAACGCGATACGGCAATTACACAATACTGTGCTACTTATGGAACTTTTATTCGCATTCGATAATTTAGCAAGTGCATAACCCAGTTAAAATGCGCGCCGGTCTCATTGTCTTCCTGCTGTTGCACGTAATTCTGCCGCTGCTCAGCTACGCCGACGCGGCGCGTAGCATGAATCGCCTGCAGTTGAAGACCATCGAACGGTATATGGATCCGAGCGCGGACCCCTGCGATGACTACTACCAGTATGCGTGTGGCAATTGGCAGCATGTGCATGCGGACGCGGAGTATTACGAAACAATCGGTCTCATCGACTACAAAGTGGATCAGGAATATGCGCTGTTATTGAATAGTATACGTCGGCGTCGGCGTTTGCGGCAGGAACACGCTTTCGTGCGCAAGCTGCTCGACTACTACAAGTCCTGTCTGACAGTGTACGAATACACACCGCAGTTGTATCTCGATTGGTTGCAGGAGCACGAGCATTTGGCGTGGCCGACAGTTTTGCCTAGTCGTTCCGCGAAGCGACGTGGAAAAACTCTTCGCTACGATTGGCTGCATATGCTGGCTGTGCTGCGAAAATATGGCATGAATTCTGTTTTCATCGAGGAGACGGTTATACAGCGGCGGGACTATGCGCGTGCTTCGGCCATTGATTTGGACAAACCTGTGCTAAATGGTGGCTTTCAGCCAATGCCACATAAGGGCTTTCTGCTGATTATGGAATATTTGGGTGTGACGAATGAGGATCGTAAGAGCAAACTGTGGGATGATTTGCATGAGTTCGAAACGAAGCTAAAGAGTTTGGATTTTGTGGAGGACACAACGGAAGAAGGTCAAGAAAGCGCGGCAGCTCAGCGCGAAACTACATTGGCAGAGCTGAATATGCCATTTTTAACGCGCTACTTGGATATCTTGCTGGAGAAGCCGGTGGATCCGTACATGAAATTGACCATACAAAATCTGCCATATATGCGCCTGCTGCTCACCGTATTGGACGAGCATGAGCCCGAGTTCATATGCCGCTATTTGATGCTGCGCTTTCTCTGGTATCTGAATATCGACGGACCGCGCAACTTTCTCAAAGGCGATTGCGTCTCACACACACGCAGCATGATGCCGTTGGCTATGACATGGCTCTACGAACGCCACAATCCCGAACTCATCGATGAAAAGACACATATTGAAGCGCTTTTTCAAAAGTTATTGCAACATTTTACACAAACACTGCACAGCAACGCCAATCAATTTGATGGACATATCTTACGTTTCTTACAGGACAAAATCGATACGATGCGCATTAAGGTCGGCAACCTGCCACGCCCGGCCACTAGTCGATTAGTCGAAGAATTCTACGCTGACTTACAAATTGAAGCCAATGACTTCTACGGCAATCATTTGCGCCTACTGCAACACTACACACGCGCCAAGCACAACCGCTTGAATGAGCTACTTGCACAGGATGACTCCTTCTTTCACCTCGAGGATCCCGAAACGGGCGCCAGCTCTTCACCATACTATCTGCTGCGCTCAAATGTGGTTATTGTGCCGCTGACGCTGCTGCACACGCCCATCTATCATCCGCAAATGCACGAGATCTTCAAATACAGTTCGTTGGGTTTCCTGTTGTCGCACGAGATCACGCACGGCTTCGATGACAGCGGCGTTGAGTTCGACAAGCGCGGCAATATGCGTGGCCCCTCCGATCGCATCAAATCGAATCACAGATTCGATGCGAATTTGAGCTGTTTGCGTTTACGAAATCCACAAATTGTCGATGAAAAAATAGCCGATGTCAGCGGTCTGCGCTGGGCGTACGAGGCGTACTTTCAGGGCAATCAAAGCAATCCCAATGCAAATGCGCGTCCACTGCATTTCACAACCCTCTCACCGGAGCATGTTTTCTTTCTGAATTTTGCACAGTTCTTCTGCGGCTCTCCCGTTACCAGCTCGCGAGACCTAGAATTTAGTGAGCATGGCTCGGATAAAGAGCGTGTCTTGGATGCCCTGGCGAATTTCGCCGAGTTCGGACGCGTGTATGACTGCCAGGTGGGCAGTCGCATGCATCCACCGCGAAAATGCCAACTTTGGAGGTAGCAAAGGCATTAAGAGACGAACCCAAGGAACTTCCTTGCAGGCTTGTGTGTTTAAACTTAATTTTTGTATATACTGAAAGTTGTGTTAGTTACCAATGAAATTAGCAAACCTAATATTAAGGTGTAAATAAAAATGTATATAAAATAATTAAATATAAATATAACTAAAACTTAAATTAAGTAATTAAATGTGCTGGAGCCAACGTAACGCTCGTATTCATTTGCGCGTGTGTGTTGTTCAACATGTTGTCACTGCAAAATGATAATATAAAGTTATATACATATATTGAAATCATATGAATAAGCGCTTACAACTATACGCTATAAATAAACAAAAGCTTTGTTTAATCAAATAACGTAATCATCTGTGCCTTATCAGTTTGTTGAAATTTGTTGCTGTAGCGCCACAGTCGCACACATTCTCGTTTCCATTGAAAACGAAGTGCCTGTGAGGTTTTGAAACAATTTCCTGGTATGTATGTATAACGATGGAATATATGCACATATGTACATATATAAGTAGAGATTTGTTGTAGGTGAATTGGCCGAAGTGACCTACAGCTTTTGTTTTGCTTGGTTTAGTCTTAACACTTCTGCGGATCTTAAATTTTTGCCATAAAATATTACAACAATTGCAATCTCTTTGAAATGGAACAGAGAAAGTATAAAGAAAAGAGCATGAAGCAACGTTTGAGACTATTTGTCGTTTGACATATTAAAAATTTTTTAAAATTCTGCTGTTAATAATATTTCTGCATTAGTAAAACCTTAACTGCGGTTACACCGAAGTCACATTATCCATCACAAATAGAAAGATTCCTTACAAGAACTTTGATTGATCATCTTGTATAGAAACTATGTACTACAGCGACTCGATCTGAAAAATTTCTTCGGTGATTGCCCTGTTTTCCTTGAATAATAAGCCGTTCCAAATGAGTCAAAGATATCTCGTCAAATGAAAAAGTTGGCCATACAAGAACTTGATTTCGATCCTTCAGTTTATTCACGTTCATGGTAGGTACGTTCCTAAGAAAACTGTGTAAATGAAAATCGTTTAAAAAAATACACGATTCATAAGTGAATTTGGACATCTGTTGGGTCTTGTACTAATGCATAATTATCCTCATTCTTAGCGGCTTCTATAGGTTTCTTTGTCATGAATTAAATTTGCCGTTAAAACCTGACTTTCATCTTCGTCCTCGTCGATATCGACATCTTCATTCTTATTGATAGTCATAATTTTAATTAAGTCGTCATCATCAATAGGACCTTCTTGCATTAATTCAGCGATGTCAGCCATTTGGACGTTGTCAAACCATCGGCCCTGATCGAGCGGCTGAATTAGAGAAGTGGTATTAGGTGGCGAAAACAGCAACTGAGTTTTCGAATATACCAGCACTGTGTGGCTAGGTGCATTATCAACAATCAAAACAGTCATTAAATCAATCTTTTAATAGATTAGCTATCATCGATGCCTTTTTATTCGCCATAAAATGAACTGAAAGTTGTTTAATGTCAATACCTTTTAAAGCTCTTGGCATAAGGGAATTGTTGATTAACAGTGGCTTCAACATTTTATCGCCAGATGTGTTAGTGCAAACCACAAGGTTCATCCGATCTTTGGTTGCTTTAAAGCCACCAGCTGTCTTTTGAGATTTTGCTAAAAATGTTTTTTTGGGCATTTGCTTCCAAAACAATGCCGTTTCGTCGGCACTAAATATTTGATCTGGAGTATATCTGTCCTCCTGAATTAGTTTTGCTAGTTCATTCGGATAGTTTTTTGCTGTTACCAATTCTCCTTGAATTTTTACTTTGTAAAAAGCGTGTCGTTACAAAAACCCTGTCAGCCAATAATGACTTGCACTGAAAGCAATTTTATTAGTTTCCTGATAGGATACTGATGGCTCAAACTCCTGAAGTCGCTTATATATTGAAAGTTCTGTCAGTCCAGAACACCATATGTTTTTCAGTTTTCTCCAAAGTAGAATTGCGACCATAGGAAGTTGTTTTTGAACTAATTACTGACCCAGAAATTACTTATTGTCGAGTGGAACTCTCATTTTTTTTAAATTCTCGCTTCGTTTAAACCAAAAGTTCTGCCAACAGATGTTGAACCTTCGCCACTTCCCAGATAGTGTAGGATTTTTATTTCCGTTTCTAATGAAATTGTTTATCTCTGCTGTTGAAAACTTCACCAATTTATAAAAAATAACTAACTTAAACTTCAACTTTAAGAACTTTATTGAAATTATGTATGGCGTCATCAACAATCAGACGGGCATGGCTACATCAACTTAGCTTATCAAGCTGATCATATACATACATATATATTTTACAGGGACTCCGACGTTTCCTTCTGGGTGTACAAACTTCATAGCAAACTTAATATACGAGGTTCAGACAAAAAAAAAGTGCGGTGTCTTCAAAGTTAAAGTGCCTTCAAGGTTAAATTAAATTATATGCCATCAATAATTATATTGGATAATATAGCGACATACAACGAACTGCCAAACTGTCATAACAATTGTAAACAACACCTTCCCCTCTTTCGTTTATGACGTAATGATTTAAACCAAAAAATAGCGTATTGTCTTCCTTGTGTCATCTAAAATTTCTTATTATCTTTGTTGTTGTACCAATTCTTTTATATGTGATCTTTTATTTCACTGTAAACATTTACTTTGTTGTAAAAACTGTTTTCCGCATCAAATACCGAATAATAAGCGATAAGCCAGCAATAATACATATTAACTTATTTTTGCCGACAATTTCACGATTCAAATGTGCTTGGAATCACTTTAATAGAAATATTATTTATTATGTAAATGAGAATTTGAAAAAATGTAAGGAAAGGCTGAATTCGGCGCTAACCAATGATTTATTCGCATTAAATATTGGAAATTTAGAAAATGTTTCAGTTGTTATCAAAACTTGATACATTTTAAAACAGTAGCATGAAGCCGTCAGGTTAATATTATGCAACAAATTTAATTGTAGTTGGTCGAGTAGACGCTGGAATACGGTATTTTACACAAAACAGGGTGGTGATAATACCGTTGCTCATTTTTATACGTATTCATATGCCTTCCATAAAATCTTTACTAGGAAGTTTTATACTGTTGATGGTAGCCATGATTTACAACCCTTTACAGATATCTAATTCTCTATTGTTTATAATACTCCCATAAAGTCTATAAATTTAAAAGAATCGATTTTTTTTTTTTTATATTTTCAAAGTTTAACTATTTAAGAATATGTGGAGGATTTTTCAAAATTCAAATTATTTTCGGAGATATAGGCATTTTTCTGACCCGGCATCCAAACTGGTTCGGCCGGAACGCGAAATTTTAAACGCGTTTTTCTCAAAACTGACTTTTTCGGAACGATACCCGGGATTTCTCAGGTTCTACTGGACCGACTTACTTGACATTTTTATAGAGTCTTCTTTACAGGCTTGTCTATGATTGGAAGTAGTCATATTCACAAATTTTTATTATTTATTATTATTTTTAAAAAAGTTCGAAATAGTCGGAAAAAGTGATCCAAAAAAACTTTTTTTAGGCAGACGCCATTTTGTGAAAAATTTTTTTCCCCCACTTTACCGTTGTTCCGGCCATTGCGACATTATTCTAGATTAATAATCTTTTTTTCCTTTTTGGTTTCAGATCACTAGGAGGATTGAAATCATGGGCATGGAAATTTTTAGAGACCCCCACTTCGTCAGCTCATAATTTTTGAAATTTTTTACTTTTTTTAGTTTTTAATTTTTTTCTCTACCCTTCTAAAATTAACAAATAACTAATAAAAAAAATGGATAGTAAAAATATTAATTGCCTTTTTTTACGACACTTTAAAAATTATTCAAATTCATGCTTGTAGACTAGAACCTTAAACAACAGACGCAACGTTTTCCCTCACAGGTGGATTGTTTTAGTTTCAGCAAATTTCATACTTTTGCAACTTAATAGAATCAAAGCCACGGAAACCTTAAGATGTAAAACGTCAACCAGAGGATCGCAATCCAAGCAATTTTATATACATACATATATGTAGTATATGGGAATTTGGGTAATGCGTAGACCAAGTTTTACATATTTTTGTATATCCAAGTTTATAAGTTCAGTTAATTTTAACGAAAGTTTGAAGGTCTTAGCCTTGATTCCCCAAAAAGTGGGTGCTGCCACGCCCATCGGCCAAATTTTACACCGGCTCCCGTAAAGTCCTCTCATACTATCTTACGGGTGTCTCTGGCGTATTTAGTTATTGATTAGTTGCGTTTTTAGCAATTTTTAACTGTACCGTTATATAGGGAGTGAGCGGGGATATCCACTTTCACACTGTCGGTAGGAGTTCTTATAGTATTAGAACTAGGTAAATTTCGTTATTGTACAGGGTAGGCCATTTAAAGTTGACCCATTTGTTTCTAAAAAAAAAGAACAAAAGAAAACAATGTTTTTTGTTCATTTCAAAAATAATTTATTTTGGTCCAAGGGGATTTGTTTCAGCTAATATTTAAAAATTAGATCGCGTAAATGGGCACCTTTAGCTTTGACAGCTAAATGCACTCTTTTTTTGACATTTTCCATGACTTTGGCCAATGTTTCGGATGATATGGCGGCTGTTTCACGTCGAATGTTGGCTTTCAGTTGAGCTAAGGTCTTTGGCTTATTAGCGTATACCTTGGATTTCAAATAACCCCACAAATAAAAGTCTGGTGGCGTCAAATCTGGTGATCTCGGTGGCCAGTCAACATCACCATTTTTCGATATCAATCGCCCGGGGAAAAATGGTCGCAATAAATTGATTGTTGGTCGAGCTGTATGGCATGTAGCCCCGTCCTGTTGAAACCAGAAGTTATCCATGTCATTTTCGCGAATAATGGGTATCACAAAATCCGTTATCATGGCTCGATAACGCTCACCATTGACTGTTGTCGTGGCTCCATCATCGTCTTCGAAAAAATACGGTCCGATGATCATATTAGCGCAAACACCGCACCAAACTGTTACTTTTTGGTCGTAAAGAGGCTGTTCTTCAATTAATTGAGGATTTTCGGTGGCATAAAATCGGCAATTTTGCTTGTTTACGCCTCCATTCAACGAGAAATGTGCCTCGTCTGACATGATGAGTTTTCGCCAAAAGTCAAGTTCGTTTTCAGCCATTTCGATGGCCCATTTGCCAAAATTAAGGCGTCGCGGATAATCAGCTGGGTTTAGTTTTTGTGCCATTTGAATTTTATATGGAAACATCTTCAAATCTTTATGAATTATGCGTCGGAGAGTGGTGCGAGAGATGTCTAATTCCTGAGAGCGGCGATAACTCGATGTCGATGGAGTCTCCTCAATACTGGCTCGTACAGCTTCGATATTTTCATCAGAACGTCTTGTGCGTTGTCTGGATGCATGACTGGCATTACTGAGATTACCGGTGTTCACAAATTTTGCGTATAAAGACTTAATTGTGTTCTTAACTGGAGCACTTTTCACTTTATTTTTTTGCGAAACGCACGTTGAGTTAACACAATTGAAAAGTTATTTTGAATATAAAGCTGAACAATTTCAGCGCGTTCTTTTGGAGTGTACTGTTCCATGGTATAAATTGTCTTCGAATGACGCTTCTAACGCGGTATGACATTAGCCGATTTGTCAGCGCTGTTAAAAGTTACAGCGTTGCCAGATGGGTCAACTTTAAATGGCCTACCCTGTAGCTTTAGTGATCTAGCAGCTATGAATATTAAACTTATAAAAAGGGCGGGGCCACGACCAATTATAAAAAAATTTTCTCCCACAGGTGTGATTCGCTGTGCCAAATTAGGGTTTTATATCTTAATCTAGTGCTTAGTTGTAGCATTTTATAGGTTCCCTGTTTTTTCCAAGGAACGCGCATACCAAGTTTCGTCAAGATATCTATCTCGATTGGTTTTAGGTGATACAAACAACCGTTAAATGAACAAAACCATTATACTCTGTAGCAACTGGTTGCGAGAGTATAATAGTGTTTACATAAAACAACATTCGTTATTTAGTGCAATGGTAAGACAATTTAGCCTATCGCAAATAAATTTTGTTAATTGATATATAGTACAAACCGAGTTCATTCTATTGCGTCTATATAATTTTACAATCTAAGGGAAGGTGTTGAGCGATATTAACCGGCTACGTTATCAAAGCGCCCTGCCATGAGCAAAGCGTTTTCTCTCCATTTTAATAGCATTTGTTGGATGTGGCTTGTTTTCTACACTTTCTTTGGAGATATAGTTGTCTAAAGTACTTAAATCCAAATATGTAAGTCGAGGGAATTAAAAAGTTGTTATATGAAATTTATACGCCAAATATCATTGTGATATATCAGGTCTTCTTTGTGAAATGCTACATTAGTGTTTGAAGTCTCAAATTCAGATATCAACCCGCTCAATTTAGTACTTAACTAACCAATAAGGGAGCAATAAATGGTGACTTTGCGATTCTGTCTACTTATTGTTCATAGATCGGTGCATGTTTCTAACATTTATTTTCTTAGGGTAAATTTCGCAAATAAATTTGTCGAACAGCACATTTGATTATTTGCATTATACTTATAGATGCCAGTTTGACACAATTATCTTCACAAGTTTCAAAACTTTCTAAATTAGATTAGGCTATCTTTAAATTTAAGCAGAATTCGTAATTCACTGTAAATCCATAAAAAAGCAATACACATTGTCAGACATTATACAGACACTGACATAAAGGCTGCCAGATTGATTAGATAAATCGCAATTTTTACAATTCTAAGAAACAAACACGAACCCGTCGGCGCAGTTACAGGAATTCAAATCAAAACTTACACAATTCAATTCCAAACACAAGCAAATAAGTTGCTGATAAACGCCGCCTGCAGCAAAAAAAATTAAAATGTCAGTCCTAAAACAATGAAATGCATTCAAGCAGCTTGATTAAAGCGAAATCAAGAAAATTAGATTTTGCTCTGCAACTTAGCATACAATACAGTAAATTTTACATGTTAGCTGAACGTGTTACACTGCCCTATTTTCTTCACTTTCTAGTGCTCCCTCATATATCAAAGCTCTCCAGTTGATCACACTCCCAAAGCAAGTGGATGTCTCATTAATGTAGCACGATATTTTCTAATTCATTCCTTATTTATTATAAGTGCTTATTAGATTTAGGTGAGTTGTTTGTTCGATTCGCCACTCTTCAATGTATTTCGAGTAATAAGCATAAAATGAAACTGTTGTGCATTTATTATAGTTTAAGCTAAGATTCAGTTAGAGATGGGAACCCTCAGAGAATGTCGCCTAATAAAGACTATTTGCTTTATAAGGAATACTTACTTTTTATTTCCCACGATCTTTTTATCTTTCACGGTGTAATAATATTGAGTACTTAGATTCGATTCCAGTACTTACGTGCTATCTTAAGTATTTTGCGCATTGAGTGTTTACAGTTTCGATAATTTGAATTGCCTGTTGACAACTGATTTCTGTGCCGGGTTGTGGATACTTTTACAGTTTGCGTAACACTAATGTAGGGAATTAAGTGATTACATGTGTGCAACAAACATGCACTTGAGGAAAACGTGCTGAGCAAATTACGACTTATGCAAGCCGATTGAATGCTAATTACTCATTTCATACAAATGATATCATCATTCACTAACATATTTATTAATGAACTGCAAAAAATTCGCATGAAATATTGTGGATTTAATCAACAAAATTGAAAATGGTGAGCAAATGTGGTTGTTGTTGTTTATGTTGTATTCAGCCTACGTAAAATTATATTATTATATTTACATATACCTATGTATATTACTTAACCCGTCTGTCAATTCCTTCAAGAACCAACCGCTATTTTCGTAAAATTTTCATGTATAAATATAGTATACATTTTTCAATACTACAACACGTGACATGTTCCATTGTCTTGAGTAAGAATGATTAAGTAACAGGAATAAATTAGCGCTAAACATTAGGAGTCTTCATCGTTATTACAATTTTATTTGAGGTAAGTGTTGATAAAAATTTTACAAATTTAAATTTTATGAAACAAAACTTAAATGGTCCCGCGCAAACTCGGCGTTGGGTTGGTGGTGGGAGAGAATCCGGTGGATCAACGTCTAGTCACAATGCGCATTAAAGCAAATTTCTTCAAAATATCGCTTACTTGCGCCCACGTCCCGATAAAAATTAGAACGATGTCCTCCACGATGAAATGGTGCAGACAAGATACGCACCCGCCACTGCACTGCAAAAAACACACATCAACCACAAGCTGCAATCACAACAGACAGCCGAACGGTTTTCTACTCGAATTGCACTCCTGATCTCTGAGAGCGCTTATCAACAACTTGGTATAAGGGAACAGTGGGACAGCATTTCAAGGTCCTTACGTACGTCTGCACGGGAAGTCATTCATTTTCCGAAAATGCAAAGGAACAGCTGGCACAATGAGGATTGTCGTGTCAACGGCCTACCTCGCAACGTAGTGATGTACCGACAGCTAAAGAAGGAAGCGAGAAGGATTTTTAGACAAAAAAGCGAGACACCGAAATGCGTGAGTATGAGGAACTTGACAAGCTAACCGAGAAGGGTAATGCTCGAAAATTCTATGAGAAGATGCGGCAACTAACAGAAGGTTACAAGACCGGAGCATACATTTGTAGAACCATTAGAAATGATTTAGTGACTGATGTCCAGAGCACTCTAAAATTAGGGAGGGCATACTTCTCCAGCTTTCTGAATAGCAGTGAAAGCATAACACCAGGCAAACCCGATTGCCCACTCGATGACGATGGAGCAGACGTTCCACAACCCGACCATGAAAAAGTCCGAGTAGAAATTACCCGTCTGGAGTGCAACCAAGCGGCGGGTGCCGATGGCTTGCCGGCCGAGCTATCCGAATACGGCGGCGTAAAACTAATAAGTAGCATGCATCAGTTTCTTTGTAAAATATGGTCGGAGAAAAGGAGGCCCGGCGATTGGAATTCAAGTGTGCTCTGCCCAATCCACAAAAAGGGAGATCCCACAATCTGCGCCAACTACCGTGGGATAAGCCTCCTCAACATCGCGTATAAGGTTCCATCGAGCATGTTGGGTGAAAGATTAAAGCCCAACTGATTGGACCTTATCAGTGTTCCTTCGGACCTGGAAAATCAACAACTGACCAGATATTCACAATGTGTTGAAAAAGACCGGTGAAAAGAGGATCGACACATACTCCGCCTTCATCGATTTCAAAGCTGCCTTGGACACAACGAAAAGGCCGTGTTGTCTGAATTTGGTATCCCCGCAAAACTAATACTAAAAACAAAACTAAACTGACGTTGAGCAACACCAAAAGCTCTGTCAGGATCGCAGAGGACCTCTTCGAGACGTTCGATACCAAACGAAGTTTCAGACAAGGCGACCCTCTTTCGTGTGACTTCTTCAACATTCTTCTGGAGAAAATAATTCGAGCTGCAGAACAAAACCGAGAAGGTACAATATTCTACAAGAGTGTACAGCTGCTGGCGTATGCTGATGATATTGATGTCATTGGCGTCAACAACCGCGGAGTTAGTTCTACTTTCTTCAGACTGGATAGCTCGGCTAATAAATCTGGCAGTGAACGAGGGCATATGTCTCCTGTCATCGAACAAACAGTGGCCGAAATCGCGACTTGGCTCCTCCGTCGCTGTTGACAGTCATAATTTCGAAGTCGTAGATAATTTCGTCTATCTTGGAACCAGCATTACCACCAACAACAACGCCAGCCTTAAAACCCAACGCAGAATAATTCTTGCCACTAGGAGCTACTTCGGACTGAGCAAGCAATTGAGACGAAAAGTCCTCTCTCGACCAACCAAGACCAAACACTACAAATCACTCATCATCCTCAATGTGCTAGACGGTGCAGAGGCGAATACCGCAGACGATATAACGAAGAGGTGTACGAGATATACGACGACATTTACGTAGTTCAGCGAATTAAGAGACTGTGGCTACGCCGGCAAGGTTACGTCGTCCGAATAAATGAAAATACTTTAGCTCGTACATATAGTATTCGACATAGTATACGCGGGTAAGCAGAGGAAGAGGAAGACCTTCACTTCGTTGGAGAGATCGGGGGGAAGATGCACTTTATATCTCGATTGGCGCCAAATTACGAAAATAAAAAACGACGGGCGCGCTGTTGTAAACTCGGCAATAACCGCGTAAGTGTAAATAAAGAAGAAGAAGACAAGTGTTGTTTTGCATGTTTTATTATTATTGATTTTATTATTGTCAATGCCTCTAATGATATATGAAAATACAATTTTTTCTTCAAGATAGACGAAATTATTTACAACTCTCAGCAGTGACGTGAGAGCCAATCCGCAAGTGCGACGACTGTGTATTTAATGACAGGAGATATTTTGTCTTGTCCTCGTTCACCATCACACCCACTTGCTTCGCTTCCTTATCCAGTCTGGAAAAACCAGAACTAACGGTTCGGTTGGTATGGTGAATGATATCGATGTCATCGGCGTACGCCAGTCAACCACCTCGTCAACTATGGAATTTGTGACACTTTTTACTGCTTGTGAATTTTGTTTATGTATAGTAGTTAAAATTTATGTATTGATCTGTCTTGAACTTGGGCTTTGTTATAACCACAGACATCTGAACTAATGTCGAGCATACGATTATGCCAAAAAATCAAAAGTGATCACTCTGAACTTCTAAGATACGTTTAATTAACAGCAAAAAACTTTCAGCAACAATTTTTTTCATGGCGTGTTGGAACTGAGAAAGTATGTGCTTTGAACATATTTGAAAGCGGTCTTCGATTTGCCATTTCTCTGCTTGCTTCTACTTTCTTGGCAAAAAACTGTAAAAATCTGTAAAAGCAACAACATAGTTAACGAGTTGAGTTCGTGAAAAGAGTGTGCGGATACATAATCGCCCTACTAATCGTACTATTCGCAACACCGTCACCCATCTTGGGACCCAGCATTCATTATTAAATAATATTCGATCAAATAGACTATGTTCAGCACGCAGTGAAGAAAATATAGCAGCCGTAGCTGAGAGTGTTCCAGAAGACCGCGAAGATTCGATTCGGCACCGTTCGCAGCAACTCGGATTGACGTATGAAACTACTTGGCGCATTTTACGTCGATTTCTTAAAAGCGTTCAAAAAACAGTTGTGCAAGAACTGACGCTGCTCGACCTTCCCAGGCGGCATCGCTCTGTGAGCTCTTGAAAAGTTCCAAGAAGATACGATGTTTCCGAGCCAAATTTTCATCCAGAATATAAACGGTTTATTGTGATTTGTAATCCGGTGGAATCATCAGTCCATATTTCTTCAAAAATGGTGCCGGTGAGAATGTAACCGTCAATGATGACAATTATTGCGAGATGATAACCGATTATTTGATGCCTGAATTTGAAGCACGTGTTCTCAACGACATTTTGTTTCAACGAAACGCCAACAAGACGGCGCCATTTTTCACACATCACATCAATCAATGTATTTATTAAGAAAACTCTTTGGTGAAAAGATAATTTCGCATTTTTGACCAGCTGATTGGCCACCAAGATCGTGTGATATCACACCGTTAAAGTTTTTCCTTTGTGAATATGTATGTCTATGGGGACAACCCCGCTTCGATTCAGGAATGCTCGAACGAATCATCAAAAATCGTACTCAACGGATGAACCATCTGAGATATAGCCGCAGCCAAGATTTGAAATAGATAATCTTTAAAAAGTAAATGCCAAAGAATGTTTTTCCGAATGATATTAAACATTCCCCATTCAATTTGAAGTAGGGACGCTGCAAATTTACATAAATAAATTTTGTTTTGCATATTTTAGATCAGTTTTGCTATTTCGAATAGTTCAAAATACAGATTTCTTGATTTTTGATATTTTTAAAACTTAAGACTTACTTTCAAATATAGTAATTTCCAATAAACACAACTAAATGGTTACAGCAACATTTCTCAAAGCGTAAAAAGTAATTTATACACTAAAAGATAATTATAACACTAAATTTTGGATCTTTCGACACTGTGAACAGTCATGTTTTTTCTATGCTCCGCGTTCTATTATTTTATCTATTTTAATGCCGTGTGTTTGCGGCCATAGAGTTGTGATATTAAGTCTTCCTCCAAATTGGATTTGGATGGGCTTCCACCTGTACTTATAAAAAATTGTACTGCCTTGGTTAATCCTCTCATGCTTATCTTCAATAAATCTCTCTCCTTTGGGAATTTTATTTCTGACTGGAAATTGACTTGCATTACTCCTATTTTTAAAGGTGGTAGAAAGGATGTTGTCTCCAATTACAGGCCTATTTCTAAACTTTCTACTGTTTCAAAAGAAAAAAGACCTATTTCTAAACTTTCTACTATTTCGAAAATTTTTGAGTGTTCTGTTAAAAATAAATTAATTTTTGCAGTAAAATTAATAATTAATGTCAATAAGCATGGGTTTGTCTCTGGGCGCTCCACTGTGTCAAACTTAGCGGTTTTTAGTGATTATTGTATGTCTGCATTCTCCGCTAGATTTCGGGTAGATTGTGTCTACACAGATTTCTCTAAAGCCTTTGATAAAGTATCTCACATTCATTGCGTCTTCGGGAGTGCCAAAAGGAAGCGGCTTGGGTCCACTTCTCTTAGTGCTGTTTATCAATGACATTTCCTGCTGCTTCTCTTTCGCTAACTTTCTGTTATATACAGATGACTTAAACTTTTTTGCAATAATCAAAAACTCACAAGATGTATTCAAACTTCAATGTGATATTGATACTTTTTATGATTGGTGCCTGAAATCGAAGCTTTTTCTGAATCTATGTAGATAATTGCTCTCAGATCTCTCATGGTAGGGCACGTAACATCTTATCTTCAAGTTACAATATTTCTAATTGCGTTCTAAAATGCGTTACTGAAATCAAAGATCTTGGGGTAATCTTTGACAACAGATTTTCTTTCAGTAATCACATCAACTATATCACTTCAAAATCATTTTCTGTGCTCGGCTTTGTCCGTCGAAATGCTGTAAATTTTTCCGACCCCTACATGTTAAAATTACTGTATACATGTTTTGTTCGGTCCATTTTGGAGTACGCAGTGTTCATTTGGAGACCATATTGCACATCGCCAATTAATAGGATCGAGCGTGTTCAAAAGATCTTTCTTAAATTTGCTCTCCGCTTCTTAAAGTTTGTTGACCCAATACCATAGTATACATCTTGTTTATGTATATCTTAAATTACTGGAAAATCGACGGTCCATTCTCTGCCTCTCATTTGTCTTCAGTGTAATTAATGGAGAGTCAATACCTCCCTATTTATTAGGGAAAATTAACTTCAATACTCCTCAGGGTTATCTCAGATCTAATCCCCCATTCTATTATAAAAAGGAAAGTAGTAATTTTGCTGAATATGCTCCTCCCTAGCGTACTATGAAAGAGTTTAACTCGATTTCCGAGAAAGTTCTTCTGGACTTTTCTCACTCTAGGGTATCCTTCATTAATACCCTCAATTCTGTTTTTTAGTTTAAGTTATCTCCTTATGTAATTGTAATTTAATTATTTTAGAATTCTACAATAATTTGCATCGTAATTCTCCATTAGTCTGTAAGAATTAATGTTCATAGACTTCACTAAATAAATAATGAGCATGCATTAGAAGACATGCTGGTACAGAGTTGCACCACAAGTGCTGCTCGTGTGTTTGTGCAGCTAGTATACATAGTTTGTTCGTTTCGCTTGGGAGTGACGCTAGGCGAATCTAAGACAGTTAAAGTAAATTGTTATAAATATCGTATTAACACCATTCTATTACAAATACAACGAAATGCTCTATCGCAATTTTACACTCACATTTCTTTACAGCGATCGGTGAAATCGATCGTTGTAAGCAAACTTACTAAACTTTCCAAGCTTTCCAGCTATCACACAGCCCATTTCCAAGCTGAAAGAAAACTCGAATGCAAGTAGATCGTAATTCACACCAGTTTGAAATTTTATTTCGCAATTCAGCGCAACATTTACAATATTTAGTTTGGTTTCTATACTAAGACTTATCGCAGCTTAAAAGTATTCGTAATAATTTCATTCCATTAAAATCGTATTCCATAGCCGGCCAGTGCAACAAAGTTATGGAATTGTTATAAAACACTACGTATTAAAGATTATGCCAGAGTTGCATGCTACCGCCACAACCTCTGCTCACATTCTGTGTGTTTTTGTTTATGGGTTAGCTTTTAGGTAGCTAAAACAAATATTTACAATAATTGAATGTTGCAGCAAGCAGAAATACTAAATTTTAAGATGCTTTGTTTACATTTTTCGTTAAAAAGTATATTTTTAGCATTTACTTACAGCCTTGTTCATAACATATACATACACACGCTTAATTATTAAGATTTCAACTCACATTACTATATAATGTTTAGATATCTATGTGTGTGTGTGTGTAATTGGTACATTTAAAACGTAACTAACCTCACTTAACGGTTACACAGACACACTCAACTACATGCTCGGGCTCAGGCTCATCGCTAATCATTTAAATCGGTAAACGTAGGGGCTCAGCAGGTTTACAAATTTAAATGAGTATTTGTTAATTTCCTCTCGACAAACTCTTACTTGCCTAACAGTTAAAACACACTTCACTACAATTTCAAGTGCATTTTTTGTTTTTTTTTTTTGTTTTTCTTAACCATAAAATCTTAGAATTTCACATTAAATTTGTTACATTAAATTTGGTATTTGATCCAGCTTACACAAACGCTTAATACGAACTAAATAAGCTAAGAGTAAAACCGCGCTCACGTCGCCACTTGCTACTAAGTCGTCTAAAGCGCAAGCCATCAGATACTTTCATACTTATTTGCACAAATTATAATTTCTATTTAAACTGGCAAAGGCTTACTTAGTCGCAATTGCATTGAACAGCTTAGTGCAGCTTAGTGCAGGCTTAAATATACTTTTTAGGGAGTGTGCTCAGGTTGCTATGTACACAAGTAGCTGGCATTGTGTTGCAAGTGTTTTAAGGCTTTCGATTAAATTAAGCCTTGAGCTAACTAAAGGTCTATTGCGTGTGGGAGTTGTATGTACATTTGGCTTGGCAGCTTAAATATCCTAAAGTGCGCCACAGATATAACAATGAGAAACTTATAACAAAAGGTGCTTAGCAGACATCGATTAACTAATTTCGAGCTTAGCATTTACTTAATATACGCCTGTAAGTATGTACAAATAATTTTATGTTTTCACAATATTTCTGCATTCAATCAGCTTAATTAAACATTATTTATTTCCATTTCTCCCAAATATGCTGTGTAAAAATATACTTTGACCTATGTATTTCCGCCACTAATTATCCTTATGTGTAGTTATACCGAGACTTTCGCGCGCTCACCTTCCTCGTTTAGCACTCTAACCTCATTCCTTGCCGCGTCTTGTGCGGCTACCACCACCACAACCGACTCTTCAGCTATAATATCAACGTTCGTTTTGTATTCGCTACGCCGTCGCGTTTTATTCGCCACTTTAGCGGCCATTGCACCATTTCGCCATTTACTTGCGCCACCAGCAGCAGCGCCGCGAAACGGTACCCACATCACCATTTACTAGAGCACAGTCTCATTAGTGTTGGTGCATGTGCGTGGTCCATTGACGATGGAGTACTTCGATGAAGCATCTTTTTTGGTGAGAAAGCGACCGAAAAATATATCTTTGAAGGTTTCACGAAATTGCCGCGACATGCCGCAGTAGATGCCGAAGTTGATCGGATAACTGACAACGAGGAAGAAGTTCGTAAACATTATGGATATATTGGCCATGCGATAATTCAGAAATTCGCCCATTAACGAGGAGAAGATGTGCAGTACCGTCACCACAGCGATGGGTATTTCAACAGCTAGAAAGACCGAGACCACCGTAATCAGCATGTATGTGGTGCAGTTGCTGTCGCGCACCTTGCGGCTCTCCAACTTCTTATTATCGCGGAAGAGCGCTTTGCGTCGCTCCTTCGCTTCTTCCATGGCTCGCCAGAGCAGCACATTCAGCGTGACGAGTAAGATGCACGGTACCACGTGCACGAATACTACGCGGAACAGAAAATATATGGAAAAGTAGAGGTCTTCGCCGACATAATTGTATACCCAATCGGAGGTTTCCACGTGGCACACCTCCGTCTGCTGGCCGTTCCATTCGATGGTGACCGGGAAGTAGGTGCGATCGAAAAACCGTGTCAGCTGATGCAGGAAAGCGGCGAGGGCGATGTAGATTGTTGATCGTCTGACGCGTGGCATGGTGCACCATGTACGCGCCATAGGAGCGTGACACACGTAGATGTATCTATTGGAAACAGAAAGAAGAGGTTTTTGTAAAAAGTATTAGATATAACTGAATATTATATGTAATATTAAAGGTAGTAAGATATAGTGGGCAATTTAATTAAACTAAAGCTAACTTTATTTAGATAATATTTCATCTAAGAATATCTTCAAATCATAATACGTAATGGCTTACTTAGACTTACAAAACAGATATCATAACAAACACTGCACCAGACCGGAAGAAATTATGCATATTTTATCGTATTCTATCAAAACTGAAAATCAAGTATCTAAAAACATAAAGTAGTTAACATAAAAATGATGCGCGAAACGACAAAGTTTTCATGAATATCACGATTTTGTGAGACTAATTGAGAGAATCACGAGAATTCGGTATTTTTTGCAATGCTACTCGTATAGGTCATGGTAAAAAAAATGTTTGCTTGTGGGAATATTCTGTATTCAGGTGTTGGCAAAACAAATAAGGAAGGGCTAAGTTCGGGTGTAACGCAACATTTCAAATTATCAGAATTAATATCACTCAATGACGGTGAAGTATTGTCAGTTGCCAAAAACTTTCGGGAATTTCGTTTTTTGAAGCAAATAACAACGAAGCTTCAAACAAACGAAAATTTCTAATCTCACAAAAATAGGTCAAACCTCAGCGGCTGCTGCTGACAAAGTACAGCTGGCAACTTTATCGTACTACTTGGACTCCTCAATTCCAAGCATATGGAATAAAAACAATTAAAGAAGGGCAAGTTCGGTATTTATTATACGAAGTATGACAATTAAGTAATGAGACTGATTCCTTAAAAACCGTATATTTGAAAATTATTCCTAAACTCTGCCATCCCCTTTAAAGTAATCCCCTTGGGCAGCCATACAGCAATTCCAGCGCGTTTTCCATGCTTCGTAAAATTTCTGGAACGCTTCGACAGGGATATCCGCGAGTACAAAATAGATTCCTTTGACCACCGATTTTTTTTAGGAAACAAAAAAGTCACAGGGTGACATGTCGGGCGAAAAAGGCGGCTGTTACAACACGGCGATTCCTTTAGAGGCCAAATACTGGGACACGCTGAAGGCGGTGTGGCACGGCGCGTTGTCGTGATGGAGGATCCAGTTACGAGCGATGTCTGGGCGCACCCTGTTGACTGTTTTCGCAATCTTTCGAATACTTGGCAATAGTAGACTTGATTCACAGTTTTCCCCTGTGGAACGAATTTTTTGTGGACGACTCCACGGCTATTAAAAAAGGCAATAATCATCGTTTTCACCTTCGATTTGCTCATGCGAGCTTTTTTCGGGCGGGGGGTGCGCGGAGACAACCATTGTGAGTTTGGACACGACTAAGAGCACTATCACCATGCACTCTTACAATTTTAGCGTACGTTTCCGAAGCTGTTTCGCCCAATCTCACGCAAAATTTTATCGCGACGCGTTGCTCTTGATTTCGTTTTTCCATTTTCGTGACGAGCACTACAAACACACGTCTACTCAACTTGACGCAGCAGGCGAATTAAACAAGTTAGAACGATAGTACATATATCAATGGAAAGGGGAGGGCCGAAAAAATATGATGGGAATTTCAAGGTCACAGGCTTACCACAAGCGCGGCAATAAAATCAGTGTCTTTACTTAATTGTCAAACCTCGTACTCTTGCCACTTGTTACTTAGAATCAAAGCCCGCGAAATTCCTTCAGGTGCTGGCAAAACTTATATTGAAATATATTGCGAAAGAATTAAGCT
Organism: Bactrocera zonata; assembly: GCA_037783105.1. Taxonomy (NCBI): domain Eukaryota; kingdom Metazoa; phylum Arthropoda; class Insecta; order Diptera; family Tephritidae; genus Bactrocera; species Bactrocera zonata. Next base: position 1,619,658 of record JBAWJQ010002354.1, read on the forward strand.
TAGTTTTAGTGCTATATTTTAATTCGCTTTAGCTAAAATTATATTAAAAACAAAACATCCACGGATGATCCAAAATGCACGCTCAAAAACACAAGAAAGGTTCGACGTCGAGAAGCTGCAATCACAACAGACAGCCGAACGAATTTCTATTAACTTGCATTCCTGCTCTCTGTGAGCACTCATCAGCATCTCGGTATAAGTCAACTGTGGGACATCATTTCAAGCTCCTTACGTACAATTGCAAACGAAACCATTCGTTTTTGGAAAAGGCAAAAGAACAGCTGATACGATGAGGTGTGCCGTGTCGCAGAGCAGAAAAAACAGACTGCCTATCTCGCAACGTTACGATCGACCACAACACGTGCGGGATGGGATAGATACCGAGAGTTGAAGAGAACGAGACGCATTTGCAGACAGACAAAGAGAGAGGCAGAAATGCATGATTATGAAGAGCATGATAAGCTGGCCGACAGGGGTAATGCTCGAAAATTCTACAAAAAGATGCGGCGACTATCATAAGTTTTCAAGATCGAAGCATACTCCTGTAGGAACCCCCAGAGGTGATTTAGTAACTGATGTCCAGAGCAAATTAAGGTTATGGAAAGAACTCATCTCCAGCTAATGAATGGCAGTGGGAGTGGATAACGATGAAGCAAACGGATCATGAAGATGTTCGAATAGCAATTATCCGTCTGAAGAACAAAAAGCGGCGGGGACCGATTGATTGTCGACTGAGCTATGGCGGCGAAGAATTAATAAGGGGTATGCCTCAGCTTCTTTATGGAGTATGGTCCGACGAAAGCATGGCAGGCGATTAAAATTTAAGTGTGCTTTGCCCATTCCACAAAAAAACTCACAATCCGCATCAATTAACGTGGGTCATGCCTCCTTAATGTCGCATATAAGGTGTTATTAAGCGTGGTATGCGAAATACTGTCAGTCATAGCTTCGAAGCCAGTTTAAATTTCAGACTAGCGAAAAATTTAAATTTGCGTAAATTTTGAGGCACCCTGTATTCAAATTCAACATTAATCGAATCAATAAAGTCGAACTAAAACTGTACTCGCTCTAAGGCCCTTAGAAAATATCGGTCAATGTGTGAGATATATACTTGAAATTCAGAGAGAATCCTGTCCTGATAGTAGTATATGTGTGTGTCGAAAATTGGTTGAATCGGGTCAATACTTCCCTGAGCCCCCACTTATGTACCTTATATAAATATTTTCGAATTTCTTTGTGCCTTTAAACCGTAGTATGCGGTGCCCAAAAAATAAGATGACATTGTATCTATTTGGAAAATTCTTTATTTATTCTTCCAAATCAATTTCATCCCCTCCCGATGCAATGCACTTATGCCAACGGATTTTCCAATCTTCGAAACACTGGTTGTAGTCACTTTCCAGGATGGCCTTCAGTTCCGTCTTCGCTGCGGCTTGTATCTCCTCTATCGTATAAAAACAGTGTCCCTGGAGCGGTCTTTTGAGCTTGGTGAACAGCCAGATCGGGTAAATACGGTGGTTGCGGAACGATATTGGTTGAGTTTTTGGCGAAATGATCACGAAATACGAGGGCAGTATGGGATGGTGCATTATCGTGGTGTAAAAACCAAGAATTGTCTTTCCACAATTCCGGCCTTTTTAGGTGGATAGCGTTACGCAAACGACGCACAACGTTCAAATAATATTCATTGTTGACTGTTTGGCCGGTTGGAAGCAATTCATAATGCACAACACCACGATAATCGAAGAAAACAGTCAACATGACCTTGATTTTTGAGCGACTTTTGCGCGATTTTTTTGTTCTCGGCTCTCTTTTGGCACGATATTCGCTCGATTGATCAGTTGTTTTGGGGTCGTAAGCATAGATCCAAGTCTCATCGCCAGTTATAATGTATTTCATGACACCCTGGTAGTCGGAAAGCATCGTTTCACACACTTCAACGCGACGCCTTTTTTCCAAAAAATTCAATGTTTTCGGTACCAGTCGAGATTTAACGCGCTTGATTCCCAAAGCAACCTTAAAAATGGTATTGGCTGAGCCTTTCGATATGCCACCTTCATCAGCAAGGTCTCTAATTGTTAATCGACGGTTTTTCAACACTAAATCTTTGATTTGTTGAACGTGAGCTTCGTCGGTTGAGGTTGATGGTCGCCCTGGACGCTCTTCGTCTTCGACACGTTCACGGCCGGCTTGGAACTCACTATACCACTTGTAAACATTTTTTTAGACATAGCCTCATCACCAAAGGCTTTCTGCACCATCCTCAACGTATTCGCAGCAGAAAATTGATTCCGTAAACAAAATTTAATGCAAATTCTTTGCTCAACAAATTTCGACATCGCAAAAAACGAAAAACTCACTTTTAACAGCTCACAAAACGACACGTATCTCAAACACTTATAAATATTTTGACATGAAATTTGACATAAATGTGACTGACAGTACTACCAACTTAGAAAAAAAAAATAATTCTCCAAATCAAAATCCAAATTATTTTTTTGGACACAGTAGTATATCAATGAATATATGAGTTATCTTAATAAAATTGAGAGAGCGTGTTTTTCTTATAACGGTGAATATTTGTGCTTAGAATGAACAAAATCGGATGAAAACTCGCCGTAGGCCGTATGAAATGTGAGGTTGTCCCCGAACTTAGCTTTTCCATACTTCTTTTAATTAATTATTGTCTTCGACGTTTATTTCTTCAACAATGCTTGTATTGCTTTCAAATCAATTGAATTTCAAAACAGTTTACTTTTTTTGTCTATTTTCACCGTACATAGTAGTTATGCTAGGAATACAAGGAAGGAAGGAATAGTAATATGTATTGTAGTAATACGCCAGATTTGTATTAAATAAGGAACTTCACGCCATTGTTTGTATTGCAAATGCATTTGCTTATCGAAAGTCATACAATGATACAAAGTTCACATTTTTTCCGCTTCCTAAACGTTTTGTAATGATTATATGATTAAATATTAACTAAGGTATTAGTTCTATTTTTTCCTTTATATGCCTCACTGTTGTTGTAATTACAACTGAATCTGAATCTGTTAACAAGGCTCGATTTGTGGTCATTTGATTCTGCTTAAACATTTATCGTGGTAAGTAAAATCCAGTTATTATTTACCGGCATACAAATGCAAATTTCGAGATGCATTTCTCAGAAGGACATGACAACGGCAAAAGACCGAGTAACTGTTCATAACAACCGCCAGCATACTTCACTTCACATTCGCTTTTTCTCCAAAAGAGAGCAGTGAGTTGGAAGCCTGGGGTATGCCCGCAAAAGCATGTAAAAAGGCTTTGAGTAAAGTACTTGTATTTGTAAGCGATCAGCCAACATGTAATGAGATTGACAACTTTTTCCATTCTCTGAGGTCAACTTCAATGGGCAATTTGCCAGTAAAGTCCCACACAGTCGATGTTGTTGTTGTTGCTGTTGTCATTATTGCTAATATATGTACTCGTACATGCTTGTAGTTAAAGATTTCATGATAACGAATAGGCTAAACCAGTTTTATGACAGCAATGACTGTCCGATGGGGAGCGATTGACAGTCAAATCCATAAATGAAATGCGTAAATTATTCAGAGCATTGAAGAGGGATGTGGGCTGTGGGCTGTGGGAATTGTTTATGTCGCTGGAAAAAAGGACATGCTGAAAACTTTTGTCATTTTTCTTTGTGCATTGACATTGACATCGCCGCTTACTTGGTGATCCTTACTGAAAAAATGCTAATGCTAATCATTTCTTCTGTCCGTGCAAGAGGATTTACTATTTTGCTAGCTAAAGCCCAGATGTTACGGTAAATATACTTGTGTACGAGTATTACGAAAGTATGATTTGTGCCCTTGTCTGAAGAGTTTCTGCAGAAATATGAAAACTGGTTTGCATTTGACTTATAAGACCAAAATACAAGTATACAACAAGTAACATTGATTTGCTTTCAATAATATTGTTCTTCAGTAGCAATAAACTCTCATTGTAGCTCATTATAACTTTTCTGTGGAATTTTGCTCAAATTTCAAGCGAATATGGTGTTCGCTCCTTGTGAATATAATATGTGAGGCTTCAATGTTAACTAGGCACAAGTGCCTAGCTGCAGATATGCATTAAGCGCTTTGAAAATGCTAAACGTGTATTGACTTCAATAATATTGTGTAACAATATTGAACACTACGTAACAAATTTTAGAAAGTAATTGTTTACGGAGGAAGAAATTACCACAAAAAAAAAATTAATTTAATTCAGAGTGAAATAGTTTTTCCATCAGGTATGACTAGTGTCGTATCATCACTACAAGAAGTAAATGACCCCTACCAAGTCAATTATATTTATATTTGCTTTAACTTTCAAAAATGACCTCTTGGTTGGTGTAAAACTTCTAATATTTTGAACAACTTTAAGATTACATAGTATATAAGATATCCACAGTTGAATAATACCATGTTCAAACCGACATTTAATCACACGATTTTGGCTGTCGAGTGGATTATCACACTAATCTTATAAATTTATCAAGATTTCGCCATACAAAAATGACAGTTCAAAGTCCCTTCATCGAAATGGGTTGAAACTGATCCACGCTAAATCTCCCTGTGCGACTCTGATTTTGCGCCATCTACAGGGTAGGCCATTTAAAGTTGACCCATCTGGCAACGCTGTAACTTTTAACAGCGCTGACAAATCGGCTAATGTCATACCGCGTTAGAAGCGTCATTCGAAGACAATTTATACCATGGAACAGTACACTCCAAAAGAACGCGCTGAAATTGTTCAGCTTTATATTCAAAATAACTTTTCAATTGTGTTAACGTGCGTTTCGCAAAAAAAATAAAGTGAAAAGTGCTCCAGTTAAGAACACAATTAAGTCTTTATACGCAAAATTTGTGAACACCGGTAATCTCACTAATGCCAGTCATGCATCCAGACAACGCACAAGACGTTCTGATGAAAATATCGAAGCTGTACGAGCCAGTATTGAGGAGACTCCATCGACATCGAGTTATCGCCGCTCTCAGGAATTAGACATCTCTCGCACCACTCTCCGACGCATAATTCATAAAGATTTGAAGATGTTTCCATATAAAATTCAAATGGCACAAAAACTAAACCTAGCTGATTATCCGCGACGCCTTAATTTTGGCAAATGGGCCATCGAAATGGCTGAAAACGAACTTGACTTTTGGCGAAAACTCATCATGTCAGACGAGGCACATTTCTCGTTGAATGGAGGCGTAAACAAGCAAAATTGCCGATTTTATGCCACCGAAAATCCTCAATTAATTGAAGAACAGCCTCTTTACGACCAAAAAGTAACAGTTTGGTGCGGTGTTTGCGCGAATATGATCATCGGACCGTATTTTTCGAAGACGATGATGGAGCCACGACAACAGTCAATGGTGAGCGTTATCGAGCCATGATAACGGATTTTGTGATACCCATTATTCGCGAAAATGACATGGATAACTTCTGGTTTCAACAAGACGGGGCTACATGCCATACAGCTCGACCAACAATCAATTTATTGCGACCATTTTTCCCCGGGCGATTGATATCGAAAAATGGTGATGTTGACTGGCCACCGAGATCACCAGATTTGACGCCACCAGACTTTTATTTGTGGGGTTATTTGAAATCCAAGGTATACGCTAATAAGCCAAAGACCTTAGCTCAACTGAAAGCCAACATTCGACGTGAAACAGCCGCCATATCATCCGAAACATTGGCCAAAGTCATGGAAAATGTCGAAAAAAGAGTGCATTTAGCTGTCAAAGCTAAAGGTGCCCATTTACGCGATCTAATTTTTAAATATTAGCTGAAACAAATCCCCTTGGACCAAAATAAATTATTTTTGAAATGAACAAAAAACATTGTTTTCTTTTGTTCTTTTTTTTTAGAAACAAATGGGTCAACTTTAAATGGCCTACCCTGTACTTGTCAAAAAAATTAAAAAAAAAAAAAATTAAAGCAATGAATCTAATTTCACCTGAAAATCGACTTCCCAAATAAAAAGATGCGTCCATTATTTCCATTATATGGAAAATGTTTAAAAGAAAAACGGCTTTAATTACAGAATACAATAAGACAGTGTTTTCATTTGATAAATATTAAGCGATGTGAATTCATGAATGGCAAAAGCAGCTGCTTTTCATCTTTCCAACGGCAGTGAGAACGGGCTGATTAGTGAAGGGCCTAAATGTAATCTAATCCTTTCAAATTTTCGGTCTGAACATGGTATAACATAAGAATGAATAATAAGAAAAACGCAATACTGAGGAAGGACTTTGTTTACAATCACTATGCACGTGTGACAGTTCGATTCGCTTATGACATGCCGTGTGGCAATCTGACAATCTATCCTTATAGTGGGTGTAATAGTTAATTCGATCGTTGCTTTAATTTTCGAATGGAATGCGCCTCAAATACAAATATTGCACAAAGTAAGAAGTCGAATTGCTACAAATGACATTGAGACCGAAATGGATGTAACAAAGTACTCTTATTTGAAATGGGCATTTTAAGTATCATAAAATAAAACGGTTCCTTATTTTTCTGGATCTTATGTTGCTTAAAAGATACTGTGTTCGATATATGCAAAAACACATTTGAGGACATTGAGCATATTTTCCAGACAAGTCATCTCGTTTGAAAGGAAAAATCGAAATCGAACCGATGAAAGCGATCTTCCATTTTATGGTACCAGATTTTCGGTATGATGCTTCATCGTAGAGCACATTTAAATTTAAAATTTTTAATGCGGATTTTCTTTTTTCGGAACTTTATAAGGTAGAGGTCCTTTTTCAATAGCCTTTTTTGACAGATCACGCTATTATGTTATTTTGGTTCAGTATTGTTTGGCATTTAATCATGGACAAACTTACGCCTGAACAACGTTTACAAGTCGTTCAACTTTATTCACGTTCTATAAAGAATGCGTATCGCGCGCTTCGCTTAACTTATGGTCAACACAGTCGGCCTACTGAGCGTACTATTCGCAACACCATTACCCATCTCGAGACCCAGCAATTATTGGGTAATATTCGACCAAATAGTACTCAGTGAATAAAATATAGCAGCCGTACCTCAGAGTGTAGACGAAGACCGTGGATAGTGCATTCGGCGCCGTTCGCAGCAACTCGCTAAATAGCTAACTTGAAAGCGTACAAATATACAGCTTGTGAAAGAACTGAAGCCGCTCGACCTTACCATGCGACATCGCCTCTCTCTATAGACTCCAGAAAAGTTTCAAAAATATCAGACGTTTTCAGCCAAATTAAGCAATCAGGTATCTGGCTCAATGAGTACGTTAACAAGCAAAATTGCCGTATTTGGGACGAAGAGCAACCTGAAGAGATTCAAGTGCTGCCATTTCATCAAGAAAAAATAACGGGTTTGTGGGCCGGTGGAATCATCGGTCTATATTTCTTCAAAAATGATGCTGGTGAGAACGTAACCGTCTATTATGAACGTTATCGCTCCATGATAATCGACGATTTGATGGGTAAAATTGCAGATCGTGATCTCGGCGACATTTGGTTTTAACAATGGATTTATTAAGAGAACACTACTGTGAGCAGATAACTTTTGGTTTTAGACCGGTCAATTGTCCACCATGATCGTGTGATTTCACACCGTTAGACTTTCTTCTGTGGGGATATGTAAAGTCTAAAGTCTATTCGAACAATCCCGCATCGATTCAGGCCAGTTATCAGTCGAAATGTTCGAACGAGTAATCGAAAATTGTACTCAACGGAAGGACCAACATTTGAAAGAGACATTCGTCAAAAATAAATGCCAAAGGAATGTTCTTTCGAATGATTATAAACACACCACATTAAATTTGAAGTTTCTGTGTTTTTCTTTAAAAAAAATATCTTGAAATGAATCACCCTTTTTGTGACTAAATCTGGAAACGTTTCCGTCCAGCGGCTTGCATCCCATGGCAAAAGATTTGTAATTTCTTTCTAATTGATCAGTTTGTATGGCAGCTATATACTAGTGGTTCGATGTCGGCGGTTCTGACAAATGAGCAGCTTCTTGAAGACGTTTGGGAGATTTCAGATTGGTATCTCAAAAACTTAGGGTCTAATTACAAATATACAGACAGACAAATGGACGGACAGACATGGTTAAATCAACTTAGCTCATCATGCTGTTCATTTACATGCTTATTTTATAGGGTCTCCCACATTTTCTATTAGATTTTACAAAACTCGTAATAGTACACCCTATTGAGTGCATAAAGATGTTTAATAAAAATAGAAGGTAGTTGGCATTCAATTTCGCCACCTTCTGAATTATATGAAAAGAAAAGTAGCATGTTAATAGTTCCATACAGAAAAATTCTGTTCAAATAAAATATTAACAGCTTTCAGAAAGCTCGTTCAACTAATTTTTTTCTTCGTAGAAACACTTTTAGATTCTGTCTACAATTTGAAGCAAATTTCATAATCTCGTCTTATACTTAATACTTTGTTGTTTCGCCGAATTTTTTAAATTTCCCTGAACACCGTTGCCTAGTTCTTTATATATGATGTACATACAGTTCTACGAAATATTTAGCTGGCGGGATTTTACTTTAATCCCCAAGGCTTATTTTTTGTTATTAAACTAACTCCTGTTAAAAACAAACCTTTACACTCTCTTAAGTCCCCAGCGAATAGCAGTAGCTTTAAGCAATGAGTATTCTCTGAAATAGAATATAAAATTTAATATATAAATATTAAAGTATTCCTTTCCAATTAATTCCTTAGCTAGAGATAACTAAAGTTTTTTCAACATTTATTTGCTTAATTTCTTTATTGCAAAAATCGGCTTACTGCTGGGGTAAAGAATTTACTAGATTTTATTATTTATTCAAAAACTTCCAACGAATCCTTTCTGCTCCCAATAAACAATGACTACATTTATGCTTGTTTAATGTTGCTTTTCACCCATCAGATTTGCCATAATTTATCAAAGCTAGATCTTGGAAACTTGCGTGTGTTGGAATGTATGTCTTCAGGTTGACTTTCAGTTTCCTTAAGAGAGTGAAATGGCTGAGACTAATTGAAAACGGATAAAATTTCACGTAGGCTCGCCATTAGAGTAAACCCACTCAAGTCAGCTTTAAGACCCGGTTGCTATGTAAGTCACTTGTAAAACTGTAATAATAGCGCTTTCCGCGTTCAACATGCTTTCAGCACTCAGCTCACGTCAAAGCGTTGAAAAGGGTTAAGTGAGCTCTTCGGAAATTTCGCTTCGCAATGTTCAAAGTACATACTTGTCTTTGTTGGCAACTAAATTGGTATGCAGTGAAAATTATGGCAGGAGTTGGTCGCTTACTACACTACTTCAAATTTTGCGTATTGGAGTATAGCGAAAGGATCCTACTTAGACTCAATTGAAATATATGCGCCTAATATCCTTTTTGAGCAGCTTGCGCCTAGTGAAAGGTGAAAAGCAGCAAATAATTGCCGGAACATAAAGGAGATAATGCGCCTCGCAAACAGCAAGCTACGCGTCATGACTGAGAAGATGAACCCTGCAGCATTCCACTGGTTCAGAAATTGCGTAATTCTGCCAGGCATTCCACAACTGCTTTTAGCCGCTTTTGTTCAAATGGTAATTGAAGCGTCTCTTAATTACAAGTATTTATAAGCAGCGCCCAATCAGCTTGTAATTATCATTTGCCAGTTCCCTTCTCGCGGTGATAAAAAGCGCATGGTTTAGGTAATGCGAGCAACTGTTATATAAGTGGTATAAATAATTTACTGAGTCATTAATTAGTTTATACAAACATATACTCTTACACAAGCTTTCATTGTTTTATTGATTTTTTCACGCATTGTTTTTTTTTTTTTTGTTTATCGAAATGGAAAATTGTCGTTAACCAACATTTATCAATTGAATGGTTTATAAATTACATAATTCATGAACGTATGTATGTGCGTGTGTGTGTTTACATGGCTTCATGCTTAATGACAATTAAATTAATATTTATTGAGTTTTATTGCTGCTCTGCCGATAAACGGATTGTTGAACAATATTTCAATTGTTAGACTTTTGCAATACATAAGGCTTTAATATAGTGTTGATGTTTATTAATTTATGGAGTAGGTTTTATTGCCTGACGCATAAGCCTTTTTTAAGCGTTTATTGGAAGTACTCGTACAGAATTTCTCCTATGTATATCAACAATTCTCGTCCAAGTACGATTTTTGAGGCCACGCTATAGACCCGCGACGCAAGATAATACGCTCAATAACTTTATTATTTCGTTGGCTGTAGGGTATTTAACGCCATCTTCTTGTAACCAAAGGTCATTCATAACAGCATTATCCAATTCAAATACAAAAAAGTCATTAAACATGGCTCTTTAGAGTTCTCCATAACTTATAGTTACAAGTGATTCCCTCCTCCTATAGTGCACACCAAATTGTGACTTTTTACGAGTAAGTCTCATCGCTGGACAAATTTGTGTTTGTGAAAATCGGGATCGATCGAAAGCCATCTGTTTGGGCTCAATGACCGAACGTGTGATGCGCTTAGTGGTCATTCGGCTTAAATTCTGGCACGAATTGGATTTTGTAAGCCAGCCAACTAAGATCCCTTTGCAAAATCTTCCATAAAGTGAATGAACGCAGCTCGAATTTTTGCACGCGGTGGCGGATGAATATTCTGCTAGTCGATTATGTCGACCGAATATGTCAGTTCTATATGAAATAGTTACACAAACTGAGTATAAATCAAGTAGCAGCTGTCAAAGGCACTAACTGCAGAAAAAGTATTGCCTCATTGAAAACCACACATATATTAGGGATAAATCGCAGTTCGATTTCCCAATATGCAAAACTTATGCCATAGAAGACTTAATCAATTAATTTCGTTCATAATCGATTCTTGCCATTTCTAATACCAACTCCATTAAAGAAACAAATAAAAAACAAGTTTCCCAAATTTTGGGACACTCCAACGAACAAACATTCGAAAATCAGCATCCTCACCATTTCGATATATAGGCTGATCGACTTCGAGTTTCCTTACAATTTTAAAGAAAAACACAGAAACTTCAAATTTAATGGAGATGTTCATTATCATTCGAAAGATCGTTCTTTGGCATTTAATTTTTAAAGATTATCTCTTTCACATTTCGACAGGTACCTGGCGCGGGAAGTTTTGCTCCATGACCTAAATCGAAGCGAGATTGTCCGCATAGACATTAGACTTTATATATTCCTACAGGAAAATATTTAACGGTGTGATTTTACACGCTCTTTTTGGCCAATGGACCGGACCAAAACGTGAAATTATCTGCTTACCAAAACGTTCTCTCAATAAATCCATTGAATCTTGTTGAAATCAAATGTCGCCGAGTTCAATTTCAGTCATCAAATAGTCGACTATCACGGCACGATAACGATCGCCATTGGCGGTCACCATTTATGAAGAAATGTGAACTGATGATTCCAGCGGTACGCAAACTACACAAAACCGTTGTTTTTCTAAATGAAATGGCAGCTCTTGAACCTCTTCAGGTTACTCTTCGTCCCAAATGCAGTAATTTGTCTTGCTTACTTGCGTACTCATTGAGCCAGAATTGGGCCTCATCGCAAAACAAAATTTAGCTCGAAAACGTCGGATCTTCTTGGTATTTGTCAAGAGTGCATAGAGTGAAGCGATATCACTTGAAAGGTCGAGCGGCTTCAGTTCTTGCACAAAATGTATTTGGTACGTTTCAAATTTAAAATCTCAACTTAAACTGTGCCAAACCGTTCCATACGTCAGTCTGAGTTGCTGCGAACGGCGCCGAATCGGCTCTCTACGGTCTTCGTGTGCAGTTTCAGCTGCGGTTGTTACATTTTCTTCACTGCGTACCGGACGTGGCCTATTCGGTCGAATATTATCCAATAATGAATGTTTGGTCTCAAGGTGGGTGATGGTGTTGCGAATAGTACTCTCGATAGGTTGATTATGTTGGCCGAAAGTGAACTTTCTTAATAAAGTTGAGCGATTTGTAAACGTTGTTCAGGCGAAAGTATTTCCATGATGAAATTCCATACAACACCACTACTTGGATCACTCTTTACAAAAATAAACATAACGCTGAATCTATGTCATTAACAAATAAATCATATAAAATCGTTAAAATTCTATAATATTTGATTCTTAAATCAAATACCGACTGAACCCATTTCTGTATTTAATCAAAAATAATAATAATAAAAAAATTCCTTCGCTGCATGAGCATATGCATGTTTTTAACAGCAGAGACGGCTCTTTTGTTATATTCTGCATTTACTTTACTTCTGCATGTCCTGTCTTGCTTTTGCGAGTTCCGGAAATACCCCCGGCAATTTCGCTTTTATACAATTCGGCTTGTTGTTGCTCCAGAGAGAATCGAAAAACTGAAAATGTATGCTGCATGTGATATTTTGTTTGTGTGCTTGTCCGACAACAGTCTGCTTCTCTTAATGGATGTTGTTAAGCTCACGATTGCAAAAACAACAACACGACACACTCCAATAATAAAGTCAAATTTCCGCCGGCCGCACAGTATGTGTACAAGTAAAAGGCTTAAGAACTTTTTTTACGAGCAAGCAAACTTTTATAACCTACCGAAGCTCATGCATATGCACTTACATATATAACAGAATTGGTTTTGGCTTTATTTGAAAACTCTTAATATGTGACAGAGGTTAGATTTTCCATTTCTTTATGGTGAGCTATTTGAAAAGCTGCTTATGAGTAGCGGCAAGGAGTTCATTTTATGGTGTTTCATTAAATATATTTTATGTGTTTTTCTTGCAGACTCCGCTATCTAAATTGCCTAGCCGTAAGGCAGTTCTTCAAAAAATAGTCGACTGCAAAAAGGTTCTGGCAAAACCAACGAAACCCTAAATTATTAGTTTTGTTCGAATGGCAATTTATATTAGCAGCTTATTTGATAGATTTTGAGCATTATCTAATTTTTTCTGAGTATTAGTAATAATATCGTTCAAAGAGTATACTACTCAGCAAAGATGAAGGGGGTATTCTAGTCTAGAAGCATGAGTTTCAGGTAATTTTTAAAGTGTCGTAAAAAAAAGGCAATTAATATTTTTACTATTCATTTTTTAGCAGTTATTTATTAATTTTTGAAAAGTACAGAAAAAAATTAAAAACTAAAAAAAGTAAAAAATTTCAAAAATTATGAATTGACGAATTGGGGGGTCTCTCTTTACATTTCCACGTGACCATGCCCATGATTTCAACCCTCCTAGTTATCTGAAACCAAACAAAAAGATTATTATTCTAGAATAATGTCACAATGGTCCGAACTACGGAAAAGTGGGAAACATTTTTTTTCACCAAATGGCGACTGCCTGAAAAAAAAGTTTTTTTGGATTAATTTTTCTGACTATTTCCAATTTTTTAAAAATAATAAAAATAAAAATTTTGGGATGGGCCTAATTTCAACCATAGAAAAGCCTATAAAGAAGACTCTATAAAAATTTCAAGTAAATCGGTCCAGTAGAACCTGAGAAATCGTGGGTATCGTTCCGAAAAAGTCAGTTTTCAGAAAAACGCGTTTAAAGTTTCGCGTTCCGGCCGAACCAGTTTGGAAGCCGGGTCAGAAAAATGCTTATATCTCCGAAAATAATTTGAATTTTGAAAAATCCTCTTGTACACATATTCCTGAATAGTTAAACTTTGAAAATAAAAAAAAATCGATTTTTTTTTTAATTTCTAGACTAGAATACCCCCTTAAGAATCTACGTGTTAAGAAGTTTTTACAAAAATTTTTATTTTATTTTTTTTTGCAAAGTTATCAAAAAACAATATCTAACATCAAAAAATGACTGTAGAGTAGTGATTATTTATTTAATTTAAATGCAGCCGTTGTTCTGTTTTCCTAATGACCGACAGAAATACGCACATAGTTGAAAACTCGAAAACTATATAAAATATTAAATGTAAATGATCAGCATGACGAGCTGAGTCAATTTAGCCATGTTAGCCTGCTTGGCCTCCGTCAATCCGTCCGTCAGTCTGCATATACGCGAACTTCTCCTCAGGCAGCTGCTCACTTGAAGGAAGCGATAATTGATGAATGTGGTCAACGATGGAAATTAAGTTATTGTAAGGCGTTATTTATATTTATGAAGGGTATTACAACTCCGTGCTACCGAAATTAACTTTTTTTTGCTTATTTCCATCGTTTTTCGTCATCTGAATCGATTCTCTAATGGCACCGGAACTCAAGAGAAAATACTATAAAATGTTATAAAATTGTTTTCATTCTACAAAAAGTATACATTTAAATGTCATCTACGCTATCCTTTTAGGTTTCGATGATGAGTAAAATTTTTCATTTTTTCATTTCAGTAGAGTCACTCCGACATATTCCGTTGAAAGTCTGATTGCATCGTCTGTTCAGCACAGATGCGGCGGGCGTAGTTTTGAAACAAGCGGCTTGCTATGTGGGTAACTGTTGCTATTGGTGTAACAGTTTGAAAATTCAGTCAGTGTATGTTCAGAACAAGCTGAAGTTATAGAGGAAACACTTCTCCATCCAGTTGAATGGAAGTGAAAGTATTATATCTGAAGATGGCGAAGCACATTTCACAATCGATGACGATGGAATAGATGTTTCATTGCCCGACTATGATGAGGTTCGAATATTAATTGCCCGCTTGAAGAATAACAGAGCAACGGGTGCCGACGGATTGCCGGCGAGCTATTCAAACACAGTGGCGAAGAACTGATCAGGTGCATGCATCAGCTTCCTTGCAAGATATGGTCGGATGAAAGCATGCCCGATGAATGGAACCGAAATGTACTGGGCCCTATCCACAAAACGGAAGACACCAAAATCTGCGCTCTGACCTTGGTATAACCATCTTCTATATCGTATATAAGAAAATCTGATGCTATCCATCACCGAATTGATTGGACCTTATGAGTTTGAAAAATTCTCTGTTAGAAAGATCGATACACATCACATCTTCGTCGATGTTAAAACCACCTTCGACAGCACAAAATAAGACTGTCACTATATTTTTATGTTTTAATTTGGTATCCCGGAAAGCTAATACCATTGTGTAGGCTGACACTGAGCAACACCAAAAGATATATGGTCCTTTGCGCACTGCCAACGGCGTATAGTACTGTCGATGGAACGATGAGCTGTACGAGATATACCACCACATTCAATTCACATATAGTAGTTCAGCGAATCAAGAGACAGCGGCTGCTCATGTTGTCCAGACACTCTAGCTTAAAAAGTATTCGATTCAGTAACCGCCGATGGAAGCAGAGGAAGAGGAAGACGTCCACTCCGTTGGGGAGATTCGGTGGATGGGCCTGGCTGCACTTGGTATTTCGATTGGCGACAAATAGCGGAAAGAAGAAATGACTGTCACACTGTTGTTAAGAGGGCCATAACCGCGTAAGGGCTGTCGCCGCCAGTAAAGAAGCAGAAGAACTAAATTTTTTCCCAGCTTATGTCAGTATTTGTATTTTTTTACGTATTCTTCTTTTATAATAAATTAACTAATCTTTAGGTCGTTTTTACATTTTATTAATCGGCATAAAGTGATATGTATATCCGAATCATGGTTATATAAATACATATATCTCTCAACAGCTTCCTCATTTTTCAGTCCACCTCTATTTTGAATAAACGCAAGATTATGGAACCGGAAATAGGCAATTCGCCTTGCTCTGCCTTTGAATTTCTTCCACCCTAACTTTTCCTAAATTAGTAACTGGAATGTGTGATAAATAAGGTCAAGAATGGTAAATCAGAGACCTTTTGAATTGAGACATCATCTTCCGTTTGAAGTGACTTCGAGATGACATGAACTTAAGGAGGCGAGGCAGTGGCAGTTATTTGAATATGTGACTGATCGTTTCGTTTATGGCACTGTGTTCATCATTCTTGGACATATTTTACGTCAATACTTTTAATACAAACTGAGCGTCAAAACTTCACCAAACATGATTCGGAGATTCGTCAGCTCTTTGGATGAGCTCTTCGTGGCATTTGCGCGTGATCCGCATAATAAAGAAACTCGCGTGTTTATATGAACACTACGAAAAACCAATAGTTTTTATGAAAATTTTTTTAAAGACATTTACCATATCTTATCAAGAATTGATTCCATTGTAGATAAAATCACACAAGATCCTTAGCAGGAGTCTCGGAGGCATCTTATACTTGCACTAAGGAACAGGATTTGGAGAATTATTTTTTTTTTTTAGGTTGGTAGTACTGTCAATCACATTTATGTCAAATTTCATGTCAAAATATATACGTGTCATGTAAGTGTTTGAGATACGTGTCGCTTTGGGAGGATGGTGCAGAAAGCCTTTGGTGATGAGGCTATGTCTAAAAAATATGTTTACAAGTGGTATAGTGAGTTCCAAGTCGGCCGTGAACGTGTCGAAGACGAAGAGCGTTCAGGGCGACCATCAACCTCAACCGACGAAGCTCACGTTCAACACATCAAAGATTTGGTGTTGAAAAACCGTCGATTAACAATTAGAGACCGTGCTGATGAATCGAAAGGCTCAGCCAATACCATTTTGAAGGATGTTTTGGGCCTCAAGCGCGTCAAATCTCGACTGATACCGAAAACATTGATTTTTTTGGAAAAAAGGCGTCGCGTTGAAGTGTGTGAAACGATGCTTTCCGACTACCAGGGTGTCATAAAATGCATTACAACTGGCGAAGAGACTTGGATCTGTGCTTACGACCCCGAAACAACCGATCAATCGAGCGAATATCGTTCCAAAAGAGAGCCGAGACCAAAAAAATCACGCCAAAGTCGCTCAAAAATCAAGGTCATGTTTACTGCTTACTTCGATTATCGTGGTGTTGTGCATTATGAATTCCTTTCAACTGATCAAACAGTCAACAGTTATCCCGGAAAGTGACTTCAACCAGTGTTTCGAAGATTGAAAAATCCGTTGGCATAAGTGCATTGCATCGGGAAGGGATTACTTTGAAGGGGATGAAATTGATTTGGAAATACAATGTCACCATATGTTTTGGGCACAGTAGTATGTACATATGTATTTGTTGCCATAACTTTAAAACACACTCGCTGACGTTATGGAAATTTTATTGGCATCACGGTTCACGATGTAAAACACTCAAGGGACATGTGAAATTTTACGATCTAGCAATTCAATGCCAAAATGCAGTATTTTTTCATGATACAATATTTGCTATATGAATAATATTTGTTACATATTTTACATACATACCTTTGAATAGCCAGCGCCAAGGTTAGCCAAATGGACGCCGTGTGACAAACAGCGGGCATAAGCTAGAAATATGTTGCAAATAAACCATCAGTTGATATTTTATAGAAAAAATGGCACATTTAACAAAAAACCATGCTTAAAATGACAATTCATTGGTAACAATATGACAAAATGACGATATTACAAAACAACAACTTCAAAGCGGGAGCAAATACTTATGCATGTATGTCAGTCTGCATACTCATATAAGAGAAAGATTGAATATGCTGGCAATGGGGAGTGTTTTTGAAAAATGAAAACATGTAAATGTGAAGGCAAAAAAAACAGACTCACACACACATACATACATATAAGTAGGATGTGTGCGATATTTTCAACACACACTGCTCGTACTTGGGTATATGTTTGCACAGAGTGAACAGGTAAGGCAAATATTTGCAATGCTGTTCCCTGAAGTTGACAGAGAAGGTTGTGTGCTCAAATGTTATACAAGTTTTTTCAATTGATGTGTGTGTACGTTTGATTTCCACAAACATATCTCTCTGCACAAAGTGACGATGAGAACATTTGTCATGTGCCTCATCTAGTGGATCTATCACGACTTGCTAAAAGAGCACTTAGGATATGCCCGGCTTTCTGCAAACAGAATACATGCATATGTTTGCATATAACATATTATAGAATTATTAGCATTTCATCATCATACGATTTCTGGAATAGGTCATAGACTTAACGTTAGGTGACTCATGGAGTACGTGTGGATTTCATACGCATATTTTCCTTATTGTTGAAGCCATTCAGGCAGAAATGAGCCTTATCGCTGAATATGAGTTTTTAATGAAATCCGGATCGTTTTCAAGTTGTTACTCAGCCAAATTCACCAACATTTAACGATTCTGGTGGTCAAACGGCTTCAGTTCTTGCGTAAATTTGATCTTGTAAGGATGTAGGCTAAGATCTTTTCGCAAAATTCGCCATTACGACGTTACAGAGATGCCCAACGTTTGAAAAAGACGTGTGAGAGACTGATTTGGGTCTTCCACAATTGATGAGAAGGCGAAGGGAAACTCTTTTGGTGGACATCGGAACTATCGGAGATCAGATCTTCAAGAATCATAGAAATGGGAATGGTGGCTGAACTTCGAGCGGCGAGGAGTCGTACAAACTACTCCTAGATGCTTACCACCTCAGGTGGGCATCAACTACAGTGAACGGTAAAAATGTCAAGCGGTTGGCTTGCCCATCAACGTGAACTGTATTAGACTAGACTTTTTCTTAGGGATTGCGGACAGTAAGGGTGCTGTTCATCTCAAAAACCGATAAGAATTCTCATTTGAATGCCAAGAATTTCGGACCTATTGGCCTGTCCTAGTCTCAGCTGAAGATACTGGAGAGCTTAATAGAGTTGTATGTACATCAGGTTCATTAATACGTACATTAAAGGTCGGTAGGTACTCTTGCATACGAAATACGCGGTTCTGAAGGAGCATTTAACAATATGCGGCTTTGGATAGATTTTAGGTTGAAACGTTATAATTTGGCTTTACGAAACCGAAATTAAGCCATACTGTTCTATGGTGTATTTGTCTGCTGCAGGGCGTCGATACAGCCACACTCGCTAAACAGTAGCTCAACGAGCGGTTCTCATTGGCATAAGTGGTGCATTGCTGGTAACACCAACGATGGCACTTAATACCATTACACATGTAGCACCCGTGGGAGTTGCCGGTAGACCTACTAATAGCGGTATTTTCTCCGCGCTCATATCTCTGGGAGAGCTGGAGAAGAGGCTCAGTGACCGTTCTCATAGATGGATCAATTCTACCCCTTAATTCGCCTTAAGAAATTGTCATAAACTTGGAAGTCTTTATATAACAGTTTTATTTGCAGCAATTTGTTGTTTATTTTTCCAATCAAAATGGCTAGATGCTGTCGAATATTAAATGTGTTCGTCATATTTGACTCTTTTATACTCAAATTAATGTTGTTAGCAATGCAACTAAAGGTTGATGTATCTGCGAGTAATAAACCTTCAATTTGCGTGTTTTTCATCTTCGACAAGGTTAAATACTATCCTATTCAAGCACCTTTACATAACTATAGGTTAAGCTAGGTTAGGTAAATAAACTGATTACTCGTTAACGCGAGAGTATTTTTGTAATCCAGAGACTCTTGTCCATTGTGATGCCTCGAACTCCTATTTATGGATCCACAAAATGCCTAGAGCATGTCAGAAACTTAAGGCTTTTGAAACCCTACAAGGTTATGATTGCTGACCAGCACTGCGCAGCTCACGCGTAGTTCATAGAGTCCCAAATGCACGATGACTCGTTCCCATTGTGATGGAATTTGGGAATGGGGTTACAATCTCATCTGCTTTACAATTGCCGACGATTCCGCTGTGACCAGGCACGCAGACAACTTCAATATGGAAGTAGATTGAGGCTATTGCTAATACATTACTCGACTAGCTTTGAGCTCACTGTCATCGAGCTCAAGGCCTGGATAATAGCTCCGCTATTAGATTGGATGCATACCTCCCTAAAATAAGTTGCATTTCGGAGAAATACATCTGCTCCTGCTTTGATATCAGCCACTTTTGATTGAAAGACACTACAGGGGTCTGAAATAAGAGTTGATTTAGAGCCCCCGACAGAGTTTCATTTCATTTAGACGCACTTTGATCGTATTTTACTCGAAACAACTTTTTTTTTAATCTAGTATGCTATCAACTATACGGAAACGTTGTAAAAACTTAAAATTCCGTCTCTTAAAAACAGTTACTATACTACTCGTACATCAGCCAGAAGGAAGTATTCCCAACAGAAGTGTAGGAATATTGGCGAACAAAAAGTTGTATTTGGCCAAGCAAAGCGTAAGGCATCAAGAAGAAAGGCTTCTGCCTACCTGCTATGTGTGTCAACATACGAAATGATACATATAGTACATACACGCATACATGAATATCTACGTCGGTGAGTGTAAATGCAATTAAGTGCTTGCAATTTTTGTTAAATGACATGTTGACGTCGCCTATAAAAAGGCGACAACGTCGAGCACTCATTAAAAGCTTCATTGTCACTGGCTTTTGAAATTTACTCACCTCGTTAAATATAGAATATGCCAGACACATCGATACCGGATGCAACGGCTTGTAATGATTGCCGAATGTGTACATATACCAGAGTCCCGGCGCCGGAAACATCACTGTCAGCATATCACATATCGCCATGGCTGGAAAATACAATTAGACAAGTGTTTAAACGTGAGAGGGCATAATTAGTGGAAAAATGACAACAGGCAATATCTATTTTCAAATATTAATTAGATTTTCGTATTTATCTTCGCAAGTTGTGTGATGAGTAATTAAATATCGGTCGTACTTATCACTTTACCGAAATTATTAGAAAATTAATTATCAAAGCATAATTTGACATAAAATAGATAGGAAAGGTGGATCTCACATATCTGGTTTTGTATATAACATATGGTGTACGAATGCGCATATAAACGTAGTCTAATCTTTATTGTACAGATAACTATGAACAGATTATAGAATTTTGTATAAAGAATTATGTGTGCTCCTCCATTAATACTATATCTCACAAAAAACTGGTTGTACCATGGTGCCCGTTTCATATAAGTAGATAAATATTATATAGAGACATGGAATTAATGCATTTGCTTGGCCAAACTGTGGAAAGTGAAAGCGAATCGAACATAGAACTAAATAACACTGAACAGTCTGTTCGAAGAGTGAGCTGTTATAACACTTTAATGAGGTATTCCTGTACTAAATTGACTTCAACGAAAAATTATTTTATTATTTTCGTTCTTTTTTACAAGACGATTAGTAATTACATACATAATCTGATAAATACATGACCTAAGTACAAAAAAATTTCGTAATTTGCGAAAATGGTAATTCATTTGTCAACATCCCCCAGCGAAGTTGTAAATTCTTTAACTTATTTTAAAAATATGCCTTCAATAGACCTGCGAGGTAAGCTCCGGTTCTTTCCCAAAACAAGAATCTAAACACCAATTTACATACACTATCATTTTTTATTTTTTAGTTCAAATACGGTATTGTATTCAGAGAGCTGCTGGGTTAGATAAAGTCAAATTGACGTTAGCACTAAGAAATTGCCCGAATTTGTGATGCCAATAAAAAAGTTAATGATAAGAGGTAAATATATTTCCTCACATAAATGTTTCTAAATCCAACCACAAATTTGGCAAACTAAAGCGAATTTTGGAAAGAAAATCCAACTGTTTCCAAGCACTTCTCACACAGAACTACCATATGAAAACTTTGAGCTCGTAGCATTATTCTCCAAGCAAGCGGTAAAGTAGGCAAATACTGGTGGGTGAAAACATAGAGTGGTTCTCTGATAACGCAGTTAGGTCTTTAGAAGGCCCATTCTTAAACCAACGGGACTAAAATCGCTATTATGTTCTTTCTGAACCATCCTGTTCTCCTGTTGAAGTTCCTCAATTAAAAAAGTTTTATATGTGCAACTTCCATGACATCGTCAAGAAACCCTCGACCAGTAATTGCCTAGCATTGGCTTGGTAGATAATCTACTTGCATATTCTCATCTTGTTCTACCACTTGGCCTCCCACTAAAGTTCTTATACGAGTATCATACTTTTGAGTTTTAATAGTCGGCATGTGCGGCCCACATTGCAGTCAGCAACGTTTACCTGTTGTTGAGCAAGTTAGAGGTTGACTCCACCGAGACTATACGAATATCATATTTATAACATGTTTGTCGATTCAATATCTTCATGAAGCCATTTTCGCTTTTTCGGTGCCTATAGGATGGTGTCTGTTTTGGCTGTTCTGGCTAGTTCATCTGCTTCAAAGTTACCAGGAGTATTATCATATTGCTGTGAGCTTAGCTTGGACGACATTGCTGTGGCCTGATAGTCGGAAGGTGATCTAATTTTGCGAAAAGGCACTACCTTTCACAGATTATATAAACTGGACCCATCCATGAAGATGATTATCCCTCTCCCTGTAAACCTCGCCCCTTTCATTATTGGAATACCGAATAGATCACGTCCATTAGATGAGAGTGTATATGAGGAATATGGAAAGACGATTCTACGCTGTTCGCAGCAACTCGGACTGACCTATGGAAGAACATGACGCATTTTACGTCGAGATCTTTAATTGAAAGCATACAAAACACAACTTATGAAAAAACTGAAGCCGCTCAACCTTCCCAAGCGACATTACTTCATTCTTTGGGCTCTTGAAAAGTTCCAAGAAGATTCGACGTTTTCGAGGCAAATTTTGTTCAATGAAGAGATTCATTTCAGGCTTAATGCGTATGTAAACAAGCGAATTTCCCGCATTTAGGATCAACAGCTACCTGAAGAAATTCAAGAGCTGCCACTTCATTCAGAAAAACATCGGTTTGATGTGGTTTTTGGGGCGGTGGAATCATCTGTCCATAATTCTTCCATTGCCGGTGAAAACGTCAATGGTGACCGTTATAGCGCCATGATAGCCGATGCCTGAAATTAAACTCGTGATCTCGGCGACATTTGGTTTCAACAAAAGAGCATCACTTTCCACTCATCGCATCAATCAATGGGTTTATTACCACTTCGATAAAATTTCATGTTTTCGGCCGGTGGATTGGCCACTAAGGTTGTGTAGGAATGTGTACAGTCTAAAGTTTGTGCAGACAATCCCGTTTCGATTCAGGCCTTTGGAGCAAAACATTACGCATGTCAGTTACCAGTCGAAATGGATGGACCATCTGAGACTTAGCCGCGGCCAACATTTGAAAAATATCTTCAAAAAATAAATTTTAAAGAATGTTCTCTCGAATGAAATAAACATCTACCATTAAAATTGAAGTTTCTATGTTTTTTCTTCAAACAAATAGGGAACCTTGAATTGAATGACCCTATATATCAGAAATGAGACAACTAGGAGGAAGGCGAATTGGAAAAAGTCACGCAGAAATGTCTTAAAGTAATGGCGTCGGAGGGCACAATAGACCTAAGGTCGTCGTGCAATCCTCGTATCAGTGTATAATCAGTGGCGTTTATGAATAACTTTGTTCAACCGAAAGCTAAAACGCTAATAGAGGAAGCACCTATTCTGGTTCTGTGAAAAGGGATTGTCGTAATTAGGGCTCAAGTGCTTCATGATATAAAGAGAAGAATCCGTCATTTGCAATAGCTGGCCAGATGCCAACAGTTAACAGAAACAACAACAACTGTAATTAAAAAATCACCCATAGCTACACCATAAGCCGTTGTTTAAGTTTTATGACTGCAGTTGTGGGCAAATATGAAGTCATCTGTTTCGGATGTGATGTTCCGCATGGACACTGCGGAATTGTTAAATTTGTGTGCTTTTAAGCTACTTAACAGTGTGTATGTGTTAATAAATCCGGTTAATTGAGTATTCGCGGAATTTAACACGATTCATTGCATTATTTTATGTTATATGGCAACTACGGTATCATAAATTCCCGCCACTTCCAGCTGTGGAGCTTACATTTGGCAGGAGTGCAAAGCAGTTTTGTACAACAACAGAAGCAACAAACTATTTTGCGGGCATATGTGGTGGATGTGTATACTTTAAATTTTATTACTTGAATATTGCTTTGAAACTCCCTGATGCTCTCTGGCTGATGCCATGCGCCGCTTTGTAATTAAATTCCCTTTGCCTTTTGCTTACTTTAGTCACAGTCTTTACTTCTTGCTTTCATTTGGCGTAGTTGCTGTGGCATTCACGAAATCTTGGCGTCTCTACATAAGCCAAGCAATAGTTTAATGCGATTCATTTTCGAGCGCACTCAACTGAGTGTGAAATGCAAAATACGAGCAACATTTAAAATTGTCCAATTAATGGCATCAATGTTATTACAGGCAATTTCCGACTAGTCGACTGGTTTCCCTAACGCTCTTCCGGCGGTAATTTCTCTCAATTTCATTATTTATGAGCCCAAAAGGGCTAATTAACTCAACAACTCGAGTTGCATGGCATTTCATAAAATTTATGGATTTCAGATTCATTTTAATATTTCACGTCGCTTCACCCTTTACCCTTTGATTTTCAATTGAATTTCTTCTTCGTTTTTAACTGTAAAGCACTGCAGTAGTTATTAACGTATTTCGTTAGATGGATTAGAATACATAGCTTTATCAGTCAGTTGACTTATGCGTGACCTTTTTAAAATGATTTGATTCTTCCTGGCTAGTTGATTAGGCATGAGCATGAATGTTATCTTATATCGTATATTTTCTAAATACCGCCTATGAGCTAACCGAGTTGTACCTTAACCTAGGCGAATAGAAGCGGCTTAGTCGTAAACCCATTTACTAGGAGGTATAAGATCCCAAACGTGCGTTTCTTTCAGAGAACCTATTCAACCTCTCTATAAAAGAAAATACTTAAATATTTAGGACTTATCTTTGATGGAAAGCTTTCTTGAGGAGAAAGTTAGGAAAGCATCGGTTGCCGTTTATTGCTCAGGTCATAGCGGAATCGTCGGCAATTGCAAAGCCAACAAGCTAGCCAGAGGGAGTAACCATGCCCCTCTCACACTGGAATGGGAACGAATTGGATCTCCATATACTAGCACTTAATCAATGAACCATGCGTGCGCTTAACAGGCGCTGGTCGAACCAGAGAACAGTAGTAAAACTAACACTAGGCTCAAAGTGCTACCTGTGTGTTGATTTGTAAGAACCTTATGATCTATTATATGAGAGTTTTCGGTACCACAACGGAACATCGGTCTAAGCTGTCCAAGTGAAATGGCTGTTAGGGTCGAATTCTTGACCTAATCATATAATATGTTGTCAAAAAAGTCTTGCGGTATTTTCACTAGTTGGCACTGAAAGCGCGTAGTTCTAGTTTCATTCGTTGCATCGGGTCACGCTGTACCTTTTTGGAAAGCTCATTTCACGCGCTAACACGTGTTTGATTGATTGTCGTTTCTTTTAAGTCGTTCGTGAGTTATAGCGTCGCAAACATGGAGCAAAATAAAGAGAAAATACGGCATATTTTACAGTACTACTACGATAAAGGCAAAAATGCATCTCAAGCCGCCAATAAAATTTGTGCAGTTTATGGACCCAATACAGTTTCCATTTCCACCGCACAACGATGGTTTCAACGTTTTCGTTCTGGTGTAGAGGTGGTCGAATATGCGTACGCTCCGGAAGGCCTGTCGTCGAAAACTGCGATAAAATCGCTGAATTGGTCGAAAGGGACCGGCATAGTAGCAACCGTAGCATCGGTCAAGAGGTGGGCATGAGTCATCAAACCGTTATAAACCATTTCAATAAATTCAATAAATCATTCATAAAAATACCGAAGACTTTTTTGACAACCTAATATTATAAAAGAAGTTCACCAAGTAAGATTGGAGCTTTTCACGTGATTTCTCCATAAAATCTTTAAATGTTTGCTAAATACAAATATGTGGAAACTTCGAAATTAAATATTAATAATGAAAGTGAAATAGTAATAAAGTGATTGTCTTTTTCAAATAAAGGGTGATCCATTTCGAGGTTCCAAACTAAAATAAAAAACACGGCAACTGCAAATTTAATGGGGAATGTTTACTATCATTCGACATAAGATTCTTTGACATATATTTTTTAAAGATTATCTGTTTTAAATGTTGACAATGACATGTCTAGTTCAATTTTCGATGACTCGTTCGAGCAATTCGACTGGTACATAGATGGCGAATGACATGCGTGATGTTTTGCTCTAAAACCTGATTCGAAGCGGGATTGTCGGAACCGGCATCAGTTTTGAAGAAATATGGACGGATGATTCCACCGGTCGAAAAACCGCACCAAACCGTTGTTTATTCTTAAAGAATTGGCAAGCATTGAATCTCTTCAGATAACTCTACATCCAAAATGCGGCAACTTTTTTTTGGTTACATAACCATTGAGCCAGAAATAGACCTCTTCGCTGAACAAAATTTGGCTCGAAAACGTCCGATCTTCTTGAAATTTTTCAAGAATCCATAGAGCGAAGCGATGTCGCTTGTGAAGGTCGAGCGGCTTTACAAGCTGTATTTGGGATGCTTTCAATTTAAGATCGCGTCTCATAGTGTACCAAGTCGTTCCATACGTCAGTCCGAGTTGCCGAACGGCGTTGAATCGGCTATCCATGGTATTCGTGTACGTCACAGCTACGGTAGTTTCTTCACTGCGTGCTGGACGAGGTCTAATCGATCGAATATTATCCAATAATGAATGCTGAGTTTCAAAATGGGTAATGATATTGCGAATAGTACGCACAGTAGGCCTGTTATGTTGACCATAAGCGCGCGAAGCATAGTCCTTGCAGAACTTGAAGTTTAATAATAAAGTTGAACGATTTGTAAAAGATGAAGAGGCGTAAGTCTTTCCATGATGAAATGCCAAAGAATACTGAACAAAAATAACATGACAGCGTAATCTGTCGAAAATGGATTGTTGAAAAAAGTACCCTACTTGGGTCACCAAAAAGAAAAAAGGAAATTAAATTTCGGTGTAATAGCATGTAAAGATTAGTCGTGTTCTTTTTAATTTAAGAATAAAAGTATTTTCTAAAAAACATGATACTGAAATCGGTTACTCAAACAGTAGTACTAAAAGAGCTTTTTAAATCGTCCAACGTATTTCTCAATATCGATTTTTTTTTTAAATGGCGTCTTATTATTATCCTCACATATTAAGGGGGTATTCGTCTAGAAATCAAATTTTGGGCAGTTTTTTGAATTTTATTTCAAAAAAAACCAAAAAATATTTTTACTATCCATTTTTTTATGGTGTTTTTTATTGATTTCTTAAGAATACAGAAAAAAATTTTACAAAAAAATATTAAAAATTAAAATAATTAGAAGGGGGAGAGACAGGTGCAAAAAAATGGCGCATCCTGGTGACATTGATGCTGACTCTAATGGTGGGTCTGAAAAAAAAATCAAAAGAAATTCTTAATCAGTAAGAATGATGTTATATTCCCTACTTCAGAAAACACGAACAAACATTTTTTTGAAAAATGTCGACTGCCTAAAAATAAAAATCATTTTTTACGGTTTTTTTTGAAATTCCTGAATTTTTTTAAAATATTAAAACCAAAAATTTTGACACAATGCTGGTAGGAACGATAAAGAATTATATAAAGAAGGTACGCACAAAATTTCAAGTGAATCGGTTGTATAGAACTTGAGTAATGCCGGTACCGTGTGGAAAAAAGTAGTTTCGAGAAAAAAGCGTTTAAAAAAGTAAGTCAAACCGAACCGGGCTAGGCACTGCGTCACTAAAGTAACTGTAGCTTTTAAAATAATTTTTAAAAATCCTTTGGAGGATATATTCTTAAAGGTCTGAACTTTAAATATATGAAAAAAAAAATCCAATTTTTCAAAATTCTAGAGTAGAATACCCCCTTAAACAGCTTCGCTTTTATTGCAGTTTGCAACAGCAGAGCGACAACGAGATGAAGGTACACCTTTTATTCAATTTTACATGAAGTTACTATATAATAGGTATTTTTATACCCACCCACCAAAGTCCGCTCAAGTAGCGATTAAATATATATTAAATGACCAATAAATTGATATGTTGAGTAGGGACCACTTCACTTAAATTCCAACGTGGGCTCTGTTGAGACTTATAATTTTTCCATTGATATTTCATTTTGAAAATGTAATTAGTGTTCTATTTAAAATTGGTACTGTGTGCAAAGAGAAGAAAAAGTACTCAAACATAAAACCCTTATTGCACAGTAAAAACAAACAACGTTCTGAAGTGCTGAAATTGGCGCGACCTAAACATCGTTATCGGCTGAGAGCAAGGAAGAAGCGCGGGAGGAAAAGCTAGCCTTCTGCTGCCTGAAATGCTAATAATATCGATTTCATTTTAATGTCTGTTTGCATTTTTCACTGTGCGTTGGAGGGCAGTGTGTTGTCACTTAGAAATGTGTTTACTGTTTGCATGCTACAACGCATACGAGCACCTCCTCTGGCCGGCGCCTGCACATCCACGCTTAGTGCCGCCGAGACGTATACTTAATACTGAAATTAATGTTGTCATCGATTTCTCGTGTGTTTACATCAAGGATCTGACACTGAAATCACTGCGCATTAAGAGCATGCAAAGCGGATATAACCGACTTATGTATGTGTACGGCACATGACACGCTTATGTGTGCATTTAAGCGATTGCATTCACGCCTTCTACTCTTGTACTCGTCTAATCAGAAAGAAGAATCGCAATCGGCACTGATGTAGGGAGGTTTGAGGTTCAAAACTTCCTCTAACAAATACGTGCAGAAATAGGTAAGTGTGCTTAGTGATGATTAATGTTTGTGCATGTGTTTAATGAGAGGAAATTATTACCGTATCTTGATGTGGAACTAAAAAACAGAGAAAACTAATTAATAAGATGATGTGTACCGCCCGCGTGCATAGTTTTAGTTCGAGCTTTCGACTGGAAGATAATCAAGGTCGATGTCATGAGTTTAAGACTACTGCCAGAACTAAAGGTAACGTGTGACTGAGGTATGTATAGCACACATTCAATAGGGTGAAAAATACGTGTGAAAATTTTTAGATCGAGTTCTCAAACACTAATGGGCGGACGGAGAGACAGAGGGATATGGCTAAAACGAGTCAGCTTTTCATGCTGATCAATGATATTTATATATTTTATAGGATCTCTAACGTTTCGTTTTGTTCAACAAACTTCGCCGCAGACTTAATATGCCCTGTTAAGTGTATAATTAAATACAGATAAGATATGAGCTTATGTAATCGTGTCATTAGTGTGAGTTTACCAAAACTCGAAGCTGCAGCTTAAGCCCTTATGATTCTGCTACTACTCTAGACCTGACGTAAGCCTTCATATACCTAATATAATTGACCTTACCCTTCTTATTTAAACTAAAGTTTTAACAAAAGCTGAAAATATTACACTTTCCCAAAAATATCCACAAAATATCATAAAACTTACCTCTTAAAACTAAATTTGTGGGTGTGGCCAAGTGTTTCTTACTCAGCACCAGCACAATCAACGAATTCGCCGCCACTGTTATGACCAGTAGAAAGGGCATACAATAACCATACAAAGGTAGTCCATATTCCAACGGATTATCGCAGGTCACATTCCAATATGATACATTCGCCGGTTCGTCGAAGGACAGACAGGGTGGCGGATAATCATAATAAACGCTCGAATTGTAATCGGCCGCCTGTGTATCATTATAGGCATGAGTGCTGCCCGCTGTCGCAGTAAGTCCACTATAGCTACTACTACCACCGCCCTCCTCGCCGCCATCGCTACTCCAATAGGGTAGCGCTATCGCTGTTGTTGCTGCGGCATCCACGTTGTAAGTTGTAGCCGCATAAGATGCATTGCTCGTGTCCAAAATGGGTGCCATAACGGCGGCTATAGTTTCTGTTACAAGGCTTGCAGATTTAGTGTTGTATTTCTGGTTTGGCTGTGCATTCATATTTCTTCCTAACTCGACCATGCGATAACTTTGTTATGGTCAAGTAATTAAAAGTTTGATAATTCTTAACTTCAAATGTCTGCTTATTTCGTTGCGCTTTGGATATCTGTATTCATTACTACGACCATTTTAGCCATAAAGTTTTAGACTTTTTCAGTGCTGTTGCTCTTGGTAAGTTACTTTTACTTTCTCTCCTCTTAGTAGATCCATTGGAATTTCATATGTCAAAGTTAGAGATGCTTTTGAAACCGCCTGAAAGAAGTAAAAAAAGTGGAAAGGTAATGGATTATGCTTTTTTGTAATAAATTCAAATAATCAAAAGTTTCATTTTCAAAAAAATTGGTATTCGCTGAATTACATTGGCATCACCCAAACGGGATTCATTATAGCAAAAATATGGTGCGTATCGGCGGACTTAACAAAAACCCTTCAAACACAGCCGTCACTCGTCACTTTTCGAAAGACGAAGAACTATTCCATACCTAAGAATCCTAGCGCTCAATTAAGTGGATGATTGGACGTTGGATACACACCATGATAGTCAGACCAATAGTCATACATGAAACAGCATCGTGGCCGTCAAGAGTCTCCCTCACAACTGTTGAGAAAAAGCTGACGAAAGTGCAGAGGCTGGCATGCGTATGTATCGCTGGTGCTATATGCACGTTCCCATCTGCTGCATAAGAGGTGATTCTGAACCTCACTTCCATATCAATTGGTAGAGGTATATTTTAGACTTGCTATCATCAGGGACGGTAAATATAGGGAACGCTCAGAAGAAGAGTGTCATTGGAGAAAGTATACCGTTGGCACTCTTTTCTAAAGACGTCATTATAGAGAGAGTTTACTTTGTAAAGACTTTCAAAGCCTCATTGAGCAGTAAAAGTGAGTAGAAAGAATCCATTCTCGTTCTTTGAAATCAAATTAGCAATGGTACTAATTATACTTAACAGGGTTTCCACTAAAAATAACATTTTACTAGCATAAGGCCCTGCTAATAAAATAATGATCTGTGCAGCTTCTATTAGAAAAGCGTAGAAAGCAGACATTGCTAAACATTATTCTCACTACCTACATAAGTTAGTAAATACATATTGAGTTAATCTTATCCAAGTTGCTCCAAACTTGAAGCAATTCTTTATCGCAAGCAATTCCAAAGAAGCTAAACATGCCAATCATGAAATTCCGTGATAATTGATCAGCCTAGAACTATACTTAAAATTTAAATAACTATGTCAAAGTTAACTTAAGGTACTCTTACATAATATCAAAAATACTGAAAGGGCCAATTTCACGTTACGCCGATTTTGAAGAATGGTTTCAATTTATCTAAAGAGTAAGAGAAGTTGGTTCAGAACCGATATTGAAGGCGTATGTGAAAATCTTTACCGTCAATTACACGGCAGATTTCAATATACCGCATTGTTCCAGCTTGATATATCTGCTACCTAAACACCATTGCAGAATGACATGGAGCAACATTCCCATCAAGCTAGAATTGTACCTCTACAAACCGTTTGTTACCAGACAAAGTTTCGAACAAGGCGCTCCCTTTTCTTGTGATAACGATTTTTTACCCTTTCATGCAGTTATTTGCCTTTGCCAATGACATATACATAATTTGACATAGAATCAGGCTGTCTCTGAAACTTTTGCTGCTATCGGGAAGAAATCGATCAAAATCAGTGAGGCGGTTAATGAGAGGAAAAGTAAAAGCAGTTTGAGCTGCGAACAACATTATCGAAGCAGTCAAGACTATTTCCCGAGAGAAGAGTTCTTCGAAAATTTTTGCTCTTTAACGTGTTGACAACGACTTTCATATTCAGACAAATGGCAAACAAAGAGCCGCTTCATATTGAGAGGATAAATGATGACACTCCGGCGAAAAAGATATTCGATGCGAAAATCGATGCTAAAAGGCGTAAAGATATGCCGTATCTATCTCCGGTGAAGTATTAGAAGCAGTGATGAAATTTGGTGAGCCCAAGAAAAGAACGCGAACCACGTTTTGTTTAGTTAGTTAGTTTAGTTACTCCCCTGGCTACAGTTGAATTAAAGGCATCAATCTCTATGCTCTCTGCCACACCTGATAATTTTGAAATACTTTGTATCTATAATTAATTCCCGGTAAAGCATCAAGAATTTCATATTTAGCAATTACGAAAGCATTAACATCAACCACATTTCAATTGAATACTAATTCACTCATCATTTCATTGCGCACTTCATGTAATGCGCGAGCTATAAGGTTTGACATTTGACAGGTAGTCCACGTTGGCAGTCTGATTGTGTTGCAGTATTTTCCAATTTCGTGCTTGTAATTACTAATTTCCTCGCTGTCAGAGCAAAACATTCATGTTTGTACACACCAATACATAAACCACCATATCTACTACACACAAATATGTATACACATATACATGAATTGGACTGACAGGTGCTTTGCCATAACAATTTAAAATATTTTTATCAAATGAGAGGAGTGGTTCCAATTTTGTTTTTCAAATAAAAATGAGGAGATCAGTATTTGAAATTAAATGTGTCTATTATTGTAAAGGCCCCACCCAAACCCATTTCGAAGTTTAAAAATTATTATAAAAATATAGAATTTTAAAAATAATTCTGTATTTGAATTTTTTAAATTTTTCCATTATTATTCAAT
The DNA here is from genome assembly GCA_037783105.1 of Bactrocera zonata. Lineage (NCBI taxonomy): Eukaryota > Metazoa > Arthropoda > Insecta > Diptera > Tephritidae > Bactrocera > Bactrocera zonata. The sequence continues at coordinate 1,652,045 of JBAWJQ010002354.1, forward strand.
ACCACGTCTTACACTTAATGCGGCACTGAATTCAAACCACTTGTGTTACATAAAGTAATAACCAACTGCTAAACTTAACTCGGACTGAAAATAACAAAGCATTTTTACGTCTTTTAGTACAAATATTTATTATCGCCCAGAATAGGCTCCTTTAATCCAATATGAGCATGCCAATGCTTAATCTACTTTCAGAACACTTGATAGTATTCTCGGCTGGGATGGCCCTCCGTGGCTACAGCGAATGACTTTCAATGGCTTTAACAGCTCTTGCCAAAGCGGATTTTTCAGTTTCTAAAACAGAAGAAAGTCACAGAGAGCCAAATCTCTTGTTTGGCCAAAAGGTCAGTAACGATCAAGCTAGAATGTGACGAAATTTCAATAACTTTCTGCCCACAAATCAAGTCATATCCTTTCGACCGTTTGACCCTGTGAAACGAGCTCATGTTGAACCTTAGCACTATAATCAAAAAATATGCGACATCACACTCATAAACGCACCTCTCGTTACCAGTAATGATGCATCTACTGAATATATGCTCCTTAGCTATGTAGTAAAACATCTTTCTACGGCACTTTGCAAAATATAGTTGCCTTTCATTACCCAATATCGACACTCTTCATACCTAAACCATCAACCACAATGTGTTGAGTCGTTCCAAAAGAAATGTTGAAATCCCTATGATGTCAATACAATATTTTTCAGCCACCGTACCTTTAAGTTTACAATGTTATCGTCACTAAATGAGGTGAACAGACGACCCGCATAGGGCACGTTTCGCGACCTACACTAAATGTTTTGTGCCACTCAAATATTTGTATTCGTGATAAAGAAGACTTTCCAAAAGACTTCTGGAACAACATTAGTAAAAATTTAAGCTTGTTTCTATATTAAATTAGTCGGTTTAGGTGCACGTTTTAAACGGAGTAGTCAAAGTTGATCGAGTGGAATATAGGTCGTTATATATTGGTTGGCCGAAAAGAAACCGGTGATTTTTTCAAAAAAAGTAAAAACATTTTTTTGAGTTTTAGAATGAACTTTAATCAATTATGTATTTTCCATTTTGTTGGATGACCTTTCGCCAACTTTCCTTTGAATTCATTATTCCACGCTCTTAGAAATTCTGGCCTTTAGCTGCAAAAAAACTGAAGCAAGTGGGATTTTATGTCCTCGTCCTTATCAAAAGTTTTACCATTCAAAGAGTTTTACAAAGACTGAAACAAATGGTAGTCTGAGGGTGCAAGGTCAGGGCTATAAGGTGGATGCATCAAAAGTTCCCAGCCAAGTTCACTCAGTTTTTGGCGACTGACCAAAGATGTGTGCGGTCTAGCGTTGTCCTGGTGGAATATGACACCTTTACGATTGACCAATTCTGGTCGCTTCTCCTTGATAGCTGTATTCAATTTGTCCAGTTGCTTACAGCAACTCAAAATATACCACACCCTTCCGATCCCACCAAACTGACAGCATAATCTTCTTTTGGTGAATTTCAGCCTTTGGAGTGGTTTTTGGCGCTTCATCGTGCTTGCTCGATCGTTTTCGATTGACGTTATTGTAAAGAATCCATTTTCATCTTCAGTTATGATTTGCTTCCAAAACGGATAATTTTCATTGCGTTTAAGATGCATATCACAAACGTTTAAGCGATTTGTTAAATGAATTTCTTTCAATTCATGTGGTACCCAAATATCAAGTTTTTTTACCATCCCAAGACGTCGTATATGATCATTTATGGTTGATTGTGGTATATTTAACTTCTCTCCAATCTCACGCTCAGTTACATGACAATCCGATTCGACTAAAGCCTTGATGACGTTATCATCAACTGCACTTGGCTGACCTGAACGTGGCTTGTCTTTGGGTGAAAAATCTCCCAAACGGAATTTGACAAACCAACTTTGACACTGTGTTTCTTTTAAGGCTTTGTCACCATACACATCACGTAACTTTTTAGCAACCTGAGCTGCATTTTTTCCTTTACGGAAATAATAAAGTAAAATATGACGAAAATGCTCCTTTGTGGGCTCCATATTAAAATTGCCGCCAAACAAACAAATATAAATAAAATTACGCAAAAGCAAAAGTGCAATAACAGAGTCATAAGCCGTTCAAAAAATTGTCAACGCCGTTTGTATGAAAAATCACCGGTTTCTTTTCGGTCAACCCAAATAAGTATATCACAAGCTAGACCCTTTGTTCTGTGGTTAGTACCACAAATTCATTATATGTATGCATGTAACCCTATATGGTTTAGGTGATATATATAACTGTTAGGTGAACAAAACTATTATACTCTGTAGCAACATGTTGCATGAGTATAGAAATTATAATCTTAATCGCTGTTTTCGAATAAATGACAGCGAATCCACCCAAGATCCTGGTGATTGGTAGTACTAAATCTACAATGTTTGTGCTGTTCAAACTTTTACCTGGATTTATTTTGATTACATAATAGTATCTTTAGCTACAATAAACATATGTATGTACGTTCACTCAGAAACGAATTTGTTGGTTGTGGTATTGGAAGAAATAACTGTTCTCTTTTAATTCATTAATTTGTGCTGTCATTCAAATGTCAAATTCAACTCAATATCTCACAAACGCCAAATAATTGTTCAAATGACAGCTTTGTTACGTAAAAAAGAGTACAATTTAAATACTCGTATATATTCAAAATGAAGGAAAAAATTAAAATAGTGCAGCAATTAAAAATCAATTACGTTGAAAGAGCATCAAGTTTTAATGAAGTAAAACCACAAATTTGTAAATAATAGTTGCGTAAATTGCCAAACTAACAAAATTGATCCTCTACACCAACAAAAAAAATATATTTAATCGAAACCACAAACTATTTGCACTGCAATATCAAACCAATTAAGTATTAAAACTGAAAGTACACTTTCGGATTACCTAAACCAAATTTTTTTATAGAAAATCTTTATAAGATTTTAATTACAAGGCTTAAAAATATCTGTAGACAAAAAAGCGTTTTGCAATTTATTTTTTTTTTTTCAAGGGATTTCTTGTACCATATTTATGTGTTTATGAAGATTCGTTGGCAAGAATATTAATCTCATAAAATGGAAAAACTGAATTCTAATAATTCATCATATATTCGAGTAGAAGTTTGGAAAAATACCCAGAAATTTAATTTATTAATTTAAATTACTCGGGTAAATGATATTTCAAAGAAATGTATTTTTCTGAGTTGGTAGGATCTTATTTACTACGTCAAATAGGAGCGACATCTATCAAGCAGTTTGTTTACAGCAGCTGCTTAAGTCGGTACACCCGAGTAGTGCGTTGCGTTTTTTGCAATTGATAAAAATATCGAACAATTTGAATGTGGGAAAAAGATTTTATCAAAAACACAAGCCGAGTGATACAAAGAATTCAAAGACGGTGGAGAGACCGTTGAAGACTTGTCTCGTTCTGGACGACCTTCGACCTTTTCAACTGATGAAAATATTAAAAAAGTGAAGGATATGGATCTTAAAACCATCAAAAAAGTGCTAGAGTGATGGCAAGAGAGCTCGACATTGCTGTCGCGGGTCCGTTCGAATAATTTTGGTTATACTCTCGACTCGTCTTGATAAAGTTGAATTTCGTTCAAAAAGAGTGCCGTAAATAGGTCTTTTTGGACATACTTGATCGTGCGAGTTCCAATTTCACGTTCATGGAGAGCATTATAACTGCCAATGAGGCTTGGGTTTATGAGTTTCACATGCAAACAAGTCAACCATCATCGGAATAGAGAGAGCCAAAAGCTAAAACACAATAAATGCCATCGATCTAACGCCGCATGCACCAGATTTGGCTCAGTGTAATTTTTTCTTGTTCTCCAAACTGAAACTGTAGTCCCATGGAAACCATTTTCAATCGATCGAAAAGATAAATCAAAATTCGCTGAAGAAGCTGAAGGCTATTCTAAAAAGTGCTTATGAAAAGTGTTTCGAGGACTGGAAAAATCGTTGGCGTAAGTGTATTACATACATCTGGTGGGGATTACTTTGAAGACGACTAAACAAATAGTGATGATTAATTAAATACCTTGCGTTTTATTTACAATTTTCCGGTACTTTTTCGTCACAAACTTCGCTGCATTGTTGACAATAAGAATATAATACTCATTTTGTCCACTCGCCTTTTACCAATTTTAGATACGAAAACTTCGCGTTTTATGAAGCCGTTATGACTTGACATGTTTATCCGAACCATGGATTAACATTTACCTTAACAGAGTCAACGCAATCAACAACCAAGTTAGCTCACTCACATGTCAAATTAAGTTAGCTGAGACGGCAACTTCATGCTGTCAACCACAATTTCAAAGTTAACAAATCATACCGCAGGCGATAAGTTCATACTCAGCATGATATTCGCAAATTCACTGAAATTTTGCCATTTGCCATAAGTAAAATGTCACACATTAAATATCTAAATATTCATATGGTCGTGTTTGAATGATGGGTTAAGCAAATATAGCTAAAAATATTAAGATGTCAGCACGAATAAAGATAGAGCGTTGATATCCCAGAAAGCAGAGGTGATGCAAAAAACTTACTTACTTCTTAATTTAATACTTTCTACGTGAATCCCAACAGGTATTTCAATGAAAATTAGCAAAATATTATATTTAATGAGAATTCATATATCCTAATGCCTATATGTTATGTCAAGGTCAAGTTGGAAATTTAGCGAGCATTTTCCATTTCTATTTTTATTTATTTTATTTAAAGGGACGATACTGTCCTGCTCCTGTTTAAGATTCTCCAGGGATTCATTAATTATCAGTAATTGTAATCGAGACAGAACACTTTTCTTTCAGAATATTACAAAGAATGTAGCAAGCCTCGATTGGAACAAAATTTAGTTTCTGCAGCTAAATTCTCTTAATGACCTCATTTGACTTATGAATAAATCTGTAGTAATTACAATAGGAGAAACGTAGTCGAAAATTTTCTGACATATATTTTTTAAAATTGTCACCATTCGCTCAAAATTCAATATTTGTCTTGTTTGACTTGTTTGTTACGTAACTACATTAGTTGACCGTTATTTCTGAAACCGTTAGTATTTGTAAATGCCTATTTCAGTACTTACCGTGTTTTATTTTGAGCCAGTTATTAAAATATGCAAAATTCAGCAATTTAATTCATATAAAAATAAATTATCCAAACGTCAAATAGCTCATGAGATGGGCATAAGTGATTGGATTTATTAAAAATTAGAGGAATTTTAATTCCCTAAGTCGAAAAGGGCAGTGGGCGTTCGAAAAAAGTAAAACCTCCGTATGAATGACAAATTAGACGTATATGCACTACTATACAATATTTTACGAAACTACTGCGATAAAAGTAACTACAGGTTCTATGCAAAATGTCCGGAATATTCTTTGATTATGGGTGCGACGTCCAGCCAAAAAACACAGCTCACTATGGGAATGAAGAAACAGCGGTTAGACTAGCTTGAAGATATGTTATTTTTCCAACGAAACCAAATTTACTTTGTTTGGACCCAAAAAAAACCACAGTCGTAGAAAATAAGAGGCTTTTTTTTTTGAAAGCTGTGTTTTACGCACCGTAGAGCACTCGCCGTATTTAATATTGTGAGAAGCTATAACCAAGTTTGATGTTGGACAACTTATTATTTTTAAAGAATCTGTTAATGCCGAAAAATACACTCGAAGTTTGAAAGACCCCGACTTTTTCCGAATATTGAACAGCTGTTCGAGCACATTCAAAAATTTTATGTTAAAGTGATTCAGCCCAATGCCATAAAGCCAAGACCGTAAATAAAGCATAAAAATATTGAAATAGATTTTTCAATAACTCACTTACAATTTACAAATAAACAATATTTTTATGGAATTAAGTTTTAAATGTGGCCAGGAAACAGTCCAGTTTTCAATCCAATTGGCATTGAATGGGCAAAAGAATAAGAGAGAAGTGTCCAAAATGTCTAAAAGAAATAGAAAAAATTATAGAAGCTGTTTGGAATGAAGAAATTAATAAAATATATCTTGAAGACTGGCTTGAATTCATGCCTAAACGAATAGTTGAGGTTATTAGGAGGAGAGGGTGTTCTAAAGAATACTATGAATTTGTGTTTAAAAATAATTTTATTTTGCTTTTTTAAGTATTCTGTTGTTTAAACAAGAAAATAATAAAAGTGGTTGACTCTAATTTAATTATTGTGGAGAATACCTGAATATGCAGTTAATTCAAAGAGGTAAATGAACTGACTTCATTTATACCGTACGAGTATTTATGGAAGTTCTTCAGGAATTGCTGAAAACTTTTCAAGGAGACAGTTTTTTTTTAATCTTATTTAAACCTCTAGAACTTATGTATATAACATGTTCCACACTTTTTCCATTATTCTAGGTGGTTGAAACTAGTTTATCCGTCACAAAGTTTCGAAATACTTAATGCAAATTTGGTTGGACTTCATTTGGAAGCATTAAAAAAATAATTTTTTGTTAATTTAAATTCATTCTAAAGACACAGCGCTTAAAGAAACATTTTCACAATACAAAAGCGGCAGAAGCCATTACTACAGAACATAATAGCAAACGAAATAAAAGACAAGTTGAACTATTCAACCAATAAAGATTGTATGCAAGCAACAATCGTCGTCACAATGGCGCTGCGGTCGTTGGCAGGCCAACAGTGCACGGAAGCACTCAACCGCACACTTTCGAAAAATCAACCGCAGCAATCAGAAACCGCCATCGCTGTAGTTACATGCCGCAGAAATGAATCGACTACAACGGAGTCAAAAAGCGGCTGCGTTTGATGGGCTGAAGGCACCCGCCAATGGAGAAAATAGAACAGATCATCATAATCGCTGCGACGGGCGCAACAATGCCTGTAAACAAAACCATTATCCTTGATCGGCAAGCAGGAGCTGGAAAACTTTAGCTGCGGTCGCTTTGCAAGCCCAAGGCTAACTATCAAAGGAAGAGACTTTGCTGGCGCTGTGCAAAGACGAATATACTATATAATATAGTATATATAAGTAGCTTCACGCTAGCTGAGTGCAGAGCTCGTAAACAACTTGTAAATCAGACGCCGGATATAATTTAAATCATTGACTCAATAATGAAACTGAATTCCAGCTAAACATACACCACCAAAGGGAAATCAACACAAATAACATTCAAGTAAAACGCGTCATTGAGAGCGAATTCCAACTGCTGGCAGCTATGTTTATATATATATATATATATATATATATATATGTGTGTGTGTGGGGGGAAAGATATTCCATTTCTCATGTGGAAGCACACTGTTTCGTGCACTCTTCCATTTGTCTTTCGATTGTGGCAAATTGCACTGTTTGTTTGTTGCGTATACGCCGCGTGGCACCAAATGCCGCACTTGTTACAAGATTTGCAAGCAAAGTGAAACTACGGCGCTATTCGGCGGAAATTAAAACAAGTATTCGCAATAAAAGCCAACTTCTCGAATATTTTATCCACGCTCGCTTGCTTTCTTTTGGAGGAAGAAGATTTATATATGAAAATACTTGAATTACACCGAAAACTCTTTGACAAGTTGACTGTAATTGTGGTGACATCTGCACAAAAATTTGCAAATTTCTATCATTTTAACAAGTTAATTGCGTTGTTTATGTTAATGCGAATTGCTATCTGAGTTTCATTGAAGCATACATTTTGCTGAATTGGCAAATAGATTGGGCGATATCTGTCAGTACGTCCGTCCGTCAGTACGTGCAACAGTTGCCTTGGTAAAAAGTATTAGATTATTGTTACTACAGAAAAATGGCGTAATTCATAACGTTACATAGCACACTTAGTGCTACTCGAGACTATGGCTCTGTCTTCAGTAATTGTTGTTTTTCGCGGTGTTTGTAGGTTTTTTTGTTTTGGTTGAATAGATCTCGTTAGTTTTTATGAGTTTAAGACCATTAAAAACCATTTCCCGGGAACAATCCAATAAAACAGCAATTTCTGTACATATTTCCCGGATTTCTTCATATTGTGCATAATGCGTCCTTTTTTTCAGGATTACAGTGCTTACCGCAGCCCATTGCCACTCGAATTAAACCACTTTATGGTATTCAACCTTAATTAGAAAAAAAAATCACTCATAATTTTTTTGCAAACAAATCTTCACAAAAATGTGCTATTTGAGTGACCAAGCCATTTTATAGGGAGCTCAAGTTTTTCAATAAATACTAATTATTCGTGAATTTCTATTTGCTGTTTTTTACTTAAATGGATAAATTAATAAACAAATAATCATATTTTAAACTCTTTTTACTTTTTTTTTGAAGATTTTTGTCCATTGTATGAACGCTTATTGCTTCTTGTGACTAAGCGTGCTGTTTGCGTGACCACTGCTGTATGTGCTATTCTTCAGTATTTAATAATTATCTTCCTTAATTGAGAAAATCAATGTTAAACTTCACTTCACACCAGGGAACCAAAATTCTCAAATTTTTTCTCAGAGAAAATATTTCAGTTCATGTAGTGCGCAGTGCAAAATATATTATACATATAATAGTTACAGCTGTTGACAGCTAATTAGAAACGCACCCTTTTTATAATGAGGTGATAAGTAAAACGATAAAATGTTTTGATATACCGTTATTTATATTCCAAACAAACCTTGTATTGTTTGTGTTACTCTATTTACTACGAAATTCGCTCAGCTTGTAGTTGTGCAGTTAAAATTTTGTTAATTTTTTTCCTAATAGTAAATGTATGTCCAAAAAATAAGGTGACATTTAAAGGTTGGTAACACTGTCAGTCACATTTATGTCAAATTTCATGTCAAAATATTCATTAGTGTTTGAGATACGTGTCGTTTTGTGAGCTGCTAAAAGTGAGTTTTTCGTTTTTTGCGATGTCGAAATTTGTTGAGCAAAGAATTTGCATTAAATTTTGTTTACGGAATCAATTTTCTTCTGCGGATACGTTGAGAATGGTGCAGAAAGCCTTTGGTGATGGGGCTATGTCTAAAAGAAAAGGTTTACAAGTGGTGTAGTGAGTTCCAAGCCGGCCGTGTACGTGTCGAAGACGAAGAGCGTCCAGGGCGACCATCAACCTCAACCGACGAAGCTCACGTTCAACAAATCAAAGATTCGGTGTTGGAAACTCGTCGATTAACAATTAGAGACCTTGCTGATGAAGTTGGCACATCGACTCAAGGCTCAGCCAATACCATTTTGAAGGATGTTTGCTTCAAGCGCGTCAACTCTCGACTGGTACCGAAAATATTGAATTTTTTCAAAAAAGGCCTCGCGTTGAAATGCATTATAACTGGCGACGAGACTTGAATCTATGCTTACGATCCCGAAACAACCGATCAATTGAGCGAATATCGTGCCAAAAGAGAGCCGAGACCAAAAAAATCAAGGTCATGTTGACTGTTTTCTTTGATTATCGTGGTGTTGTGCGTTATGAATTCCTTCCAACCGGTCAAACAGTCAACAAGGAATATTATTCGAACGTTATGCGTCGTTTGCGTAACGATATCCGCCTAAAAAGGCCGGAATTGTGGAAAGACAATTCTTGGTTTTTACACCACGATAATGCACCATCCCATACTGACCTCGTAATTCGTGATCATTTCGCCAAAAACTCAACCCATATCGTTCCGCAACCACCGTATTCACCTGATCTGGCGCCGTGTGACTTCTGGCTGTTCACCAAGCTCAAAAGACCGCTCCGGGGACACCGTTTTTATACGATAGAGGAGATTCAAGCCGCAGCGAAGACGGAACTGAAGGCCATCCCGGAAAATGACTACAACCAGTGTTTCGAAGATTGGAAAATCCGTTGGCATAAGTGCATTGCATCGGGAGGGGATAACTTTGAAGGGGATGAAATTGATTTGGAAGAATAAATAAAGAATTTTCAAAATAAATACAATGTCACCTTATTTATATATTTTTGGGCACATAGTATAAGGTGAATTAAGTGTGACAGCTAATTATAAACAGTTATTTAAAAAATTCAAATTATTCAAGGTGTTAATATTTATTAATAATATTATTGATTTGTTGTTAAAATTTATTACAGAAGTTTTTTTAATGAGGAAACTCTGCAGCTGTACACCTACCCTTCGCAGCTTTGTTTTTGACCTTCGTCGGTCTGAAAAGATATCCAAAGAAATTTCGAATAAAGTCAAATGCACAAAAAAAAATAGTTTTGAGTGTTCTTAATCATACACAGAATTTTAAAAATATTTTCAATATTGCACGCAAAGAAAAAACCGGAATAGCTTCAGCAGAAATACTACTATCTCCCGAGGAGACCCAAAAAGAGTTCTACTGGCATTCTACTTGAAATTTAAGACGAATATAATGTCCAAATATCCAAGAAAATAATTTCCCGGTGATGGGGGTATCTGGACTTCACGGCAGGGAGCACACAGGAAACCGCTTCTGACTAAAATTCATAGAAAACGGCGCGTAGACTTTGCCAACTCTAATTGGTCTTGGACAACAAATCAATGGAGTTATGTCGTTTGGAACGATGGAACAAAAATTACTCGCAAAGGTGTTGATGGTAGCAGGTATGTTCGCCATCCAAACAATCAAAAATTTAATTCCTGCTATCTTTCACGCGAAGTGAAGTATGGCAGAGAATCTTTCAATGGTATGAGGAGGTTTAATTTGGTGTTTTGTTGGTACACTCCATGAGATTGATGGAATTTTAAGCAAGGAGAAATACTTTGACATCTTCGAAAATGTCACGATGCCATGAGCAGAGGAAATTTTGCCTGTTATATGGAAATTCCAACAAGATAAAGATCCAAAGCATACGCCGAAGTTGGCACAAAAGTGTTTTGATGAATATTCCATCAATGTTTTGGAGTAGCCGCCGTCCAGCCTAGACGTGAACATATCTGGCGTGATGTTAAAAAGCCGTTAGTACCAAAGATATCCCAAAAATTAATTTTCTTTTTGATAAAATAAGGACGGCATGGCAAACAACACCAGCGGCATGCTGTCAGAGTCTAATAACGTCAGTGGATGTGGAGTCACATTTTAAAATACTAACTGAAAGTAAGCACATTGTTGTAATATCATTGCTTATAAAATATATAATAATATAAAATATTTTCGATTTTAATCAGTTGTCGCACTCAAATCGTTGATTCTACATGTTTTAGTCAATATCTTCATAAAAAAAACGAATTTTAAACAATATTTTTACTGTTAGAGTTTAAGTTTAACATATTTTTCAATAAAATAAGTGAAAATACTGTATAAATACGTGATTTATTGGAAAATAACATCATTTACTTTAAAATATGTAGCGTTTCTGATTAGCTGTCAACAGCTGTATGTTATCCTAAACTACGTGCATAGAACTTAAACTTACTCGAGAGTGTTTGAATACAAAATTCGATAAGGAATGTCACAACAGGCATTATTTCCATGACGATGAAAGGAATAATATAATTGGATTGAAATAAGTTAAGAGTGACATGTAAAGTCCTAATTCCATTGAAAAGCTTCTCCAAGCACCATTTTGAATTTTCTTTATATATGCATATATGTTACATTTCCAAATATTTGTTAGCTCTTCTCACCATACCATTTCCTCTTAAACTTTAGTAGCTTGATGCCATTATTTTATATTATATTTTTTTATTCATTTTATAAATTTTCCTTTTTTATTTTGCAATTTACTCGAATAAAAATACTAAATAGAGCTCCCATCCAACTACAACCATCAACCGAAGTTAAATTTTTTTCATATTTCATTAATAACTGTTCACCTTTAAAAAAAATCCGATATAAATCTTCATTAACAAGGTACATATATATTTTTAATCACTTCTTCTGCTTTACAGGCGTAGACACCGCTTACGTGGTTCTAGCCGAGTTAACGTCAGCGCGACTGTCATTGCTTTGTTTGCTATTTCAAGATAGCTGGCCCTTCTCCACCTGATCTCTGGACGTCTTCAGTGCTTACGACTCGGCTGGTAATCCATCAGTTCCGCCGATTTGTTGTTCTTCAGGCGGGCAATTACTCTTCGAACTTCATCTTAGTTGGACAATGCATCGTCATCGAGTGGGGAGCCGTGTTCGCCATTTCCGGATGTTACACTTTCAGTGTCATTCAGCAAGCTGGAGAAATGTTCCCTCCATAAATTCAGCATGCTCTGAACACCAAACACTAGGTCACCTCTTTATGTACTACAAGAATATACTCCGGTCTTGAAACTTTCCATTAGACGCCGCATGCTGGCAAGCTTCTCAAACTCTTCATACTCTCGCAATTCGGACACGTTCTTTTTTAACTGCTTATGCGTCTCGTTTCCCTCTTCTACTCTCGGCATTTATCCCACCCTGCTCGTATTATGATCGATCGCAACATTGCTATCACAAAATAAAGTAGCGAGACGATGTTAAGTCCTCGGACCGTACGCACGTCACTGGACACTGGCGACATGTCGACCGTCTATCACAACACGATAGATTTGGTTTAGAACTTTACGACACATAGACAGCCAAGTAGCTTGATGAATTTTCATGTGATTGAATGTTAGTAAATTTTTCTGTACTTATTCCTGCCAACATCTCCAACCGCTAGCCATTCAAAAAACCATCGTTTCATTTTAAAGATTGGGTTGTCCTTAAAATTCTATTTAATTAAAATTAAGAAAAGGAATTTTTATTTACTTTATGAAAACATTTCTTTGCCATGGCTTATAGTTATGTGCCACCAGCTTTCAAAACAGGCCCATCACTACTGAAATTTTCGCATTTCATGTGGCCACCCAAGCTCCACAATGATTGATTTCGGAAAAAGTCATGTAATTCAACCGAACACTCCATTAAAATACCTTGTAATGATGTGCAAATAACAGCATCAGCCAACGGAGCAATGAATCAAATGCTCGGTAGTATTTTGGCAGAGCAAATAAGCCGAGAGCTTGTTTGCAGCCAAGCATGTAGCGTTAAATTGTTTCAATTTACTTTGGAAAGCTAGAGAGCAAATAAATTTCTTCAAATTGTGCCGTAAACAAAAATTGACTTTGGCCTATTTATTATGTGGCATTGTATTTCCGCCAACTTTGGCCATAATTCAAAACCGCACAGCAAGACAAATATGCTCACATGCATTGGGTTACACAAATACACAAATACCAGCGTATGTGTCTGTGTTTGTGCTGCTGAAACCTTGAATTGCTTGTGTACGCAACACAAAGCCTTCATTCTAATCACGATTGGTGAAACTTTTTCAAGGCTCACTATGTGAAATTCTATAGTCATGCCTAACAAAGTCTAAAACAACAAACGTAATTCAGAATATTTCACGCTGTTTTGAAAATTCACAATTTCCCAGCGACAAGCACACATGCGGGTGCTTATCTATACAAATATATAAATACATGTATGCATGCATTAAAACAGTTAGCAGAGCATGCTCATAAACTCATCAATTGCTTTGAGCAAAAAGCAAAAGAAAAACTCTCACACACACTTCGCCCTTTTCGTTTCGGCTGCCTTGTCACATTTCTCAAGTGGCCTCGTCTAACTACTGCTCCCACATATGAGTGGCTGCTACGTGTTTACAATTGCTTGGTCTACCTTTGCCGCACACGTTCTGCTGCCGTCTCGCTTTTGGTGCTTATCGCTTATCTCAGTTAACGCGCTTGTATTTCTGTTTTGACGCGCCTACTTTGCCCTCGGCTAAGGATTTCGATAAGCCATGCTTTTCACTAAACTTCGCAGGCACAACATTTATATTATATATGCTTCTTTTTGTACCCCCGTTTACTGTAATAAAATACTTTAGTGCTGTTAATCCCGAACACACAATCTAGAAATTGTGGTACTCGTGGTATATGGGTAACGGTATTGTGAAACAAAAAAATAAAGTTTTCTCTCTCGAAAGGGACTCGTAAAGAATGCTCAACTACAACATTTTGTTGCTTGAGGGAGTATACTGTTGCCGCTATTTTACATTGGGGTTTACGTAAGCAAAAAACTCCTAACAGAGTTTTCATAATTATAGCCTGAACAGGGTATACTAAATTTGCCACGAAGTTTTTAATACCCCGAAGGAAAAATCGGAGACCCTATCAAGTTTTTATATAAATGATCTGCATGATGAGCTGAGTCGATTTAGCCATGTCTCTCTGCTTGTCTGTTTCCTCAGATTTTGAGATACCCATGTGAAATGTTCCAAAAGTACTTTTCTCCCCAAGAAGCTGTAAGGAATCATTTAACAGAAGCGGTGACATCGAACTATTATAGCCTTTAACTGCTACACAAACAGAACGATAGGTAACAAATCCTTGCTTTTTCATTTGACAAGATATCTTCAAGAAATTTGGAAGGCGTCGAGACAATTGTGCAATCTCTGAAATAATTATTCAAATCGTATCGCAATAGCATATAGCTACCATTCAAACTGAACGATCGGAATCAAGTTTCTGTAATATTTTTTATTTATGAAGGATTTTATAGCTTCAGCAAACGTTTTTTTTTTTTTTCTTTTTATTTGAAAGGCTTTTCCAAATCCAGGTAAGGTTTTTATTATTTTAGAAAGCGAAAGTCAAATTTTCGATGATTCCTTCAAACATTTCTACTACTAATTAGCGATTGACACATGTGATGTTTTGCTCGGAGGCCTGAATCGATGTGGGATTGTTCGCATAGACGTAAGACTTTACATATCGTCGCAGAAATGGTGTGATATCACACGATCTTGGCCCTAAAATGTGAAATTATCTGCACACCGAAATGTTCTCTCAATAAATCCATTGATTGATGCGATGTGTTGGAAGTGCCGTCATCTTTTTTAAGCCAAATTTCGCCGAGATCACGAGTCGGTTTCCATGGCGCTAAAGCGGTCCTCATTGGCGGTTACGTTACCACCGGAAAAAATTTTCAAGACAATTCAAGAAACCGTTGTTTTTTCCTCGTCCCAAATGCTGCAATATTGCTTGTTCGGATCTTCTTGGAACTTTTCAAGAGGTCATAGACGGAATCGATGTCGCTTTGGAAGGTCGTCGTTTCAATTTAAGATGACGTAAAATACTTCAAATCGACCCATGATGAAAGTCAAAACAAAACCAAACAAAAATAACATGACAGCTCGAGACGACTCATGTGTGATCTGTCAAAATATGGTATTAAAAAAGCAACTCTACTTATAAAAAGGTTCATGTAAACAAAAAACTCACAACAGGGTTTTCATAATTTTTTATTTAAAAAACGATTTTTCATGTTTTGCCAGCATTAAGACGGAAAGAGAACTCTGCCGATTTATTACAATTTTAAGTCCCGAAAAGTCAGTGTAAAATAAACGAGATGGTTTTCACGTCACTATCAGTAAGTGTCTTTATATGCACGGTTCTCTTTTTACTTGATGGATGGCTGTAGGATGTTTTTCTAAAGAGTGGTTTTAAAACAAATATTATGTTATCCGTTTTACTGACATCTTGTAGGCGTAATGAAATTTTGACGAAAGGTATAATGTCACTCAATATTATTCTCGGTCTTGGGTTGGACGGCCACGAAATACTACTGAGTTGAGTAAATATATTAAAGAATTGAGTATTGAAAGCATTTTACCTTCTTACAAATATTTTAATACTTGTAGTTAGTTTCAAGCTGATTAAAAGGCATAAATTATTAAATTGTATTATTTTCCAGATATAGGACTTTTTAAAATGCAAAAGGATGTTGGACAATGGGCGTGAAATTGAACTACAACACGCCTTCTTCCCATATGCAAGTTTACTCTATTTGATTCTTTCACTTTCCAGTACACGAATTAAAAATTTTCCAATCGAATATACTTGTATGTATTGTCACCTAAAATTCAAAACAACGTAGCATCAAAAAAATGCCCTGTGTTGTTTGTGTTCCAAGACCTGAGGAGTTCTTCTGGCGTACACTGCTTCAAATATTTTTTTAAAGAGTTGAATGGCCTGGAGCTGCTTAGGGGGATTGTGTATCTAGCTGCCCCCGAGCGGGTCAGCATGTCTGGCATTACATTTTCTTGCATTCCAATATTCTTGAATAACCAAACGCAATGAGACTTCGCAATGTTTGACCTTAATGACCGCTTGGCTCCACTATGGTATTTATGGACTTGCTGCTTAGGATGGTGCCATTTGGCTTCAACAGTTATGCCCACAATTTCGGCCTGAAAGACCATATTGTAGTCATTTAGTTTGACTTTTAAGCCAGCTCTAGGATAACATCGAAATATTTGACCGAGCTCGAGAGTGGATGTGGAGAGCTTATGCCAGCAATGGGTAAAATCGGATCAGTACTTCCCCTAATTCCCCAAGGTTGTGCGCTGGGTTTGCAACCCGTCACGTAAAAACACCCCCAAATGAAAAGTAGAAAACAGAGACCTCTCATTCGAGGCTTTCGTGTCCCTTCGGCTATAACCGAAGCGTAAGCGGTGTCTACGGTAATAAAGAAGAAGAATACAAAGCTTTTCAAACTTCCGATAGATTTTATACCATATACATGCATTGGTCACCATATATCTCAACATCTTGCGGATAAAGATACACTGGTAGCGCTGCAAAATATATGTAAAAAAATTTCCAGTCATCTGCCATCGCACTGAAACCGAGCGAGAGAAAAAACACAATAAAGTTCAATATATCCGCCAGCTAATCCACTTCCAAGAATTGTGTATTCACATTTCTTCATATCCACAGGCCTTTGAGCTGAAAAGTAAACTTACTTGATTGCCTGTGGCCAGCATGAAGTAGCTAAATATCCTTGCACTTGCAAGTATAAACGTTTCCTTGCAACTAAAGCACGAAGGCTGCCACTTGAGCTGGTTAACGACGGACGAGCAGCAAAGTTGTGCGTTACTGCAGGCTATGCAAGCTTCAGCAGCGATGATAACTCGCGCACATTGTACATATACATACATATGTGATGCTATTACAATTTCGTATACAAACATACATACTTGGAATCGCCTCGAGCTGTGTGAGAGCACGCTACTCACTGCTGCAGACTGTCTTGATAAATAGAGCTGCTGGTTGTTAATGCGCCACGGTGGAATGTGCTATATCGGTAGGTAGCAGTTTCGTTCCAACGGTATTTGCGATAAGCACTTCAAACTGAACAGTAATTAAATTGGGACATATGAAATCCACATACTTAATTACACGTTGCACGAATAGCATTCACGTTGGCACATGCCACCTCCAAAACCACCATCACCAAATGAACAAAATGTACTTTAAGTCAGAACTGATAGCAAATATAACAGTTGTTTCCACCAATAGCAATATAAGTAAGTACAAATTGAACGTCTTTTGATGGTAATATGAATATATTCAGACCAATGCAGAAGCCTTTGAAAATGATAAAAACAGAATGAAATTCACAGTAGCTTGAGACACATCGGAAACGACGGAAGGAGGTAAGGCTTCCTTCTTGAAATTATTTATTGACATTTAGGGTATTTTTTAAGGTATAAGAAGAAAAAAAATATTTTAAATTAGAAAACTACGGTTTGTTTGGCACATAAGAAATTACAATCTTACGGTTTTTGTTTAGTATTTGCTACGTTTGTAGTATTAGTTTAATACGCATTTCGTCCTGATTTGAAAGCGGAGAACTTGTAGAAATTGCCACCACCGTTCGCATGTGCAAATTATCCCTACTTTGCAGAACAGAAGGAAATTAGTTTACAATAAAGCGCTAGCAACGGAACGAATATGCGCTGGGAAAGCGCTGAAAGCTGGAAATAAATTGCCGTTGACTTTTGCAGCACATCTGCGGCACGTACTGGCGGCGTTGAGTTATGTACTAACTTCCAATTTCTCGCAGCACTTTTCGTTTCGGCGGTGATTAATTAAGACGGCTTGGATCTAGCCGCGATTCCACCTGCAATCCAATCAGCTTCTGGTTATACATTGTTGGTGCTTTGTTCATATATGCCTCACTGCATAATAAGGAAGAAACCATTGAAAATTGCGTTCCTAGCCTCTTCATCGTCCTTTCAAAACTGAGTTTCAACTTTTAGACTACGCAGTGTGCCGGCTGCTCCTTTTATGGCTTTTCATTTTGCAGTAATTCGAATATGAAATATCTTTAGCAAGAAGAATCAGAGTGTAGAAACGCGAACTTTTCAGTACAGATAACAATGTAATTTTGATTAAATTAGTTTAATAATTACTTGTGCATTTGTAAGAAATATGTTTCCCTTTTAGCTGAGCCACATAAATACGTTTTCGCCAGATTAAATTTATAAATCTTCTGATGTGAAATGATTGAAGATAAAGAGCAGAGTTAATCAAACACAGCAGGTAGTGTCTGAACATCTTATGTCGTCACGTAAGCATAATCTGCCTTCGTAACTAGTCGGATTGAACAAATATAGCATATATCTTCCGTAGAACCGTTTATTCCGATTTGTATCCTTCAATTTACCAGAATTGTCCTCTAATATATTTTTAACAATAACATTCAATCATCAACTACAATGTAATTTCCAAAGTAAAGAGGACTTTAAAAAAAGAACAAAAGGTTTTTCCGGCAAAATTAATTAATTTTATTCCAAATAGTCTCCTTCTGCTTCAATACAGCGTTTTGCACGGTCCAAAAGCATGTCGAACAAGTGTTTTAGCTCGTTGGCCCGCATGGCCGCCAGTATGCCGGTGCAAGCCTTTTGAGTAGCCTCTACGTCTGCAAGACGCTTTCCTTTCATGGGCAAATGCATTTTTCCGAAAAGGAAGAAGTCGCACGGTGCCTTATCACGTGAATACGGGGAGTGGTTAATGGTTGAAATGTGATTTTTGGTCAAACAATTGTGCTTCGAGTGTTGGTTTCTGAGCAATTTTTGGTCGTCAGTCAATTTGTGCGAAAGAAACCGTGCACACACCTTTCGTAAATGCGATAAGTCGATGTTTTGGAGGTGTTCAATTCCATTTCCTCGAATTTCAATAATGATTTCGACTGATTTTTGATGAATTCACGCACAGTTTCGATCGAATTCCGGTGATCACGGGTTTTGATTGATCCACATGTTGATGGTCATTTATGTCCCCCCGACCACTTTGAAAACGTTGAAACCACTCATGCACTCTGCTACGGGATAGGCAATCTTCGCCATAAAGTGTTTCATTAATTGAAACGTTTCGGTAACAGTTTTACCAATTTTAAAACTAAATTTATTGTTGGCTCTTTGTTCGAAGCTCATTTTTACACCGATAATCCAAACAAACTGGCACTTAAAACGCAATAACTTCACTTCCAATAGATGAAATGTCATGGAATTTCCATTGGACAATCGATGAAAATAACAGATTTTAATGGACCAGTCGGCATATAGATGGCGCCACCATTTTATTACATTAAATTTAATTCTTACATTAATAACAAAATCGTAATTGTGTTTTTAATGTTTATCGTTTTTCTTCGTCTGTAAACCCGTGAAAAGTGATGTTACGTTATTTAGCATTTTAGATGACGATACTAACAAAACAAACACACGTTTCTATCAGCATTTTTGCATTTTTTTTATAAAAAATCAAAAAATACTTTCGAAAAATCACGGAATAATTTTGCCCGCCTTTTTCAATGCAATGACAGAAAATGAAAAGTTTTTAGAAATATTTCTAGCAGGATTGTTAAATTTATTTATAAAAGAATATTGAGAGTAATATAAACACATCTTTTATATATATTTACATGAGTACATGTGTACTTTGAGTGCACTTTATTATTTACTTAAATTATATACAAACCAATTTGCGCACATTCAAACACAAGCAAAAAGTTTCCAATTCCCTTGTCATTAATTACTCCACACACACATAGGCATATTGATGCATTGCAGTGTTGGGAAACGTAATTATTTGATTTATGTTATAAGCTATGTGTGCAACACAGAGCAGCCATTAATGTAATTCTTGCATTTTAAATATTTAATTTACATACATACATAATATATATATTAGGGTGATTCAAAAAAAATTTTTTTTTTCGATTGGTACTCGGAAAAATAGGTTCCTAGACACCTATACGAAAGCCTCTCCAAATATGAGTTTTTAATTGTAACGGAAAGGTCCTTCTACATACAGTTTTCTATTTTTTCTTATTATCAGATAGAAAAATTTATATCTCGCTTCCAACTACTTGAAAAAAATATCTTTTTCCTTAGATTTTGAAGAAAATTGAATGCCCTAAAAAAAGTGTCCTATGATTTTTTCGTAGACCCAACCGTTTAAAAGATATTAATAGTTAAAGTTTGATTATTTTTGGGAAAATTTTATTTTTTTTTTTATAACTCAATGAAAAAAAACATATTTTGAATTATGAAACTCATAGTTTTGTAGGAAATTTACTGTTCTATAAAAATGGTATAGGTGTTATGATTTTTCGATTAAGTTAAGCGTTTACGAGATATTCATCGTCAAACATCAATGCATATCAAGGTGGATCACAAAAAAATTTTTTTTTTTTCGTTAGATACTCTGAAAAATAGGTTCCTGGGCACTTCTAAGAAAGCCTCTCCAAAAACCTATGAAAAAAATTTTTTTTTTAATCACCCTAATCAATTGGTGTGTGGGTGTGTGCATAAGTCCATATGCCGCAAAGCGTTTGTATGTTTATTCAATTTATCACTTACCTGCGGCTATTTGCCTTGTAATTAGTTGGATTTTGTGAACAGGTTAGTTTACAAACTTAATGGCCAATTTAATACTGAGTGTTTCATAAATTTTAGATTTCAAAGCGGCGAATCGCGAGATTTTCGCTGTGTAAACAATTGCAAATTTATTTTATTTCTCTTTGTAAATAATATATTCTAAATTTACATTATTATTTGCAAACGAAATTTGTAACAGAAACAAAAAGTTGTAATTTAAACAAAAAAAAAATAATATACTCGTAGTATTTTCAGTTTGTAAAAAATTGTCAGACAAATTGATATGAACTAAAATCATATGTATATATACACGCATTTGTTATAAAGTAAGTACAAATATGTTTATTTGTTTATGTTTGGATTTTAACTTTTTAAGGTCATGGTGCACATAAAAAAGAAAAATAACATTAAAAAAATATATACATAAAAAATGTATTTAGAATTTCTGAGGTTAAAACTGGCATATGAGACCACCTGTTGAATGTACAGAAAACCTGACATTAAAATAAAAGAATTTTTTCCTCAAGCAATTATACATACACTGCTGGTCAATAAGTTAGACGCTTGTTTACTTGCATTACAATTGTTTAAATATTTATTATTTAAATGATAAATGAAAAAAAGGTAGAATGCAAAAACATGGATAAATTAGTGATAATTTAAATATAATATTCAAATATTTATTCAAACTTAACAAAATTGTGTTTTTCAAACATTTTCTCAAAGCTACTCAAAAAAGGTGCCTTTTTCTTGGTCATTAGAATAGACACACATACGCTTTTAAATTTTTTATAAGAAAAGAAATTTTCTTTTAATTTAAATTTTTAGTTCGTATAACTATTTGATTTATAAGAAATAAAAAAATAATAATTTCAATAATAAGTACTTCCTCCTTTGTTAGTAATAACTTCATATATCCGGTCATTCTTAGAATGATGAAGGGAATCTATGTAGTTCAAGGAAATATCCCTCCAAGCAACTCTAATAGCTGCAGTTAATGTTTCC
Organism: Bactrocera zonata; assembly: GCA_037783105.1. Classification (NCBI taxonomy): domain Eukaryota; kingdom Metazoa; phylum Arthropoda; class Insecta; order Diptera; family Tephritidae; genus Bactrocera; species Bactrocera zonata. The sequence goes on from JBAWJQ010002354.1 coordinate 1,673,674, forward strand.
TTATCTCCGTATTGCTTTCCTCCTTCGTATATCTAACGTTTTAGCCAGCTCCAAACATTTTCAATCATGTTAAGATCTGGAGAATATGGTGGCCATGTCATGACATTAACGTTTTGATTCGAAATAAACAACTTAACTACCCGGGCGTTATGAATGGGAGCAATGTCTTGTTGAAAAATCAAAGGAATTGGTCCAAAGAAATCTCTTAATTGTGGAAATACGGACTCCAACAATGTTTTGAAGCGAGCGCCGTTCATACGTATTCTGATCGATAAAAACCAAGTCAATCGTTCCATAAAACGTGATGGCACCCCACACCATGACTCCACCATCTCGGCTGTGGCGGCGACTTAAATATAACTCATCTTTCCGCCAATCGTGATAATAGTATTGAAAGCCATCAGGGACATCTAAATTAAAACGTTTTTCATCAGTAAAGACCACTGAACGCCAATCATTAAGTCGCGTGCCAGATTGAACAGTCCACGTCATGTATTCTTTCGGGAATTGAAGCCGTTTTTTTTTTTTGCGTAGTTCATTCAGAGGTGGTTTTTTCTTGATTTTTAAACGCTTTAGGTGTTTTGCATTTCTGACTGTACGCTGAACAGTTGAAAGGCTTGCTTTTACTCCGGCTAGTTCCTTAATCTTAGCTGCAGACTTAGTCGAATTTGAAGCAATTCTAACAATTCTACTGATTGTTCAGAGAGGACTTACTTTTTTCCTTTAAAGTGTTTTCCATGTTCCTATGTATCTTTTAAATATCTATCAACGGTTCTGGAGCTGCGTCTTACTTATCTGTTTGGCGATGTTTCGATTGGATAGTCCTTGGGCGTGAAAAAAGTCTACTTTTTCACGTTCCAATAAGCTCAGAATAGTACCTTTTCCCATTATTACTTTAAATGTAGCTCGAAAACCATTTATTTATTTATTTTTAGTACTTTCTCAATAAAAAAAAAACCTGCACTTGCTTACGCAAGACAAAGAAATGTAAAGTGCGTCTATTTCAATGACCAACCGCAAGCGCACGTGATTGCCATGGACATTTCTGGAATCTTCGAATGTACAATTATTTTTTCGCAAATCAACCAAATATGAGCAAATATTTTTCGGACAAGACTCGAACTTTGACAAAAAAAGCATTTTGGATAATAAGAACAAACATGATTTTAATTATAAGAATTTATTAAAAAAAATCTTTGGTGCGTCTAACCTAAAACCAGCAGCGACTGTATTAGTATTAGCACTTAAATGGATGATATATTAGTGTTCATTTTGAATATAGAGAAATTTGTAGGGCAAAGAAAATATTAAAAAATATAACAAAATTAAACCATTACAACTTCGCTAAATAAAATATTATTTGAACTCCCTTCCTAATTCTCAAGCAAAACTCCAAGCAATCTATTCACTCTTCCAAGGTTATCTTCATTGCACGAAACACGAGTAACTCGCAAATACCTTAAGCTGGTCCCTCAGGCATCATTGTATTTTTATTAAATCTGCCATAAGAAAAAATTTATAAATTCCATACACACTTCCCCGTTCCGGTATACTTTTGATCATGTATGTATTGTATAAAATTTTTATGGTCTATCTCTGACTAATCTAAACTCAACAAAACAATCACACGAAAACAATTTCTCGAAAGTCAGATATGAAATAGTCATGCATGACTAATGTTAAGAGACGAATCAGTATAGTATAAGTTAAAAGAGGCACAAGAAACAAATTAATGGACGCAAGCACTTCGGAAAACTCTGCAGAACAGTTCTAACGAAGCCTTTTTTTCTCATGACAAGGACCCGACAAAGAAACTAATTGTGGTACCAACACATATAGAGACCGACATAACTTTGACAGCACACAACCAAGTACATTATTCAGTTAAAAAGACTTGTGACTTTGTAGAAAAATACTATTACATTCCAGGGCTCAAAGAAAAAGTTAGAAATATAGTAAGCAGTCGAATGTCGAATGTTTAATAATGAGCACGAAGTGTGGTAAATTGGAAAGATTTTTGTCGCCCATTGAGAAAGAATATTGTTCTTTTGGGAAATTTCACGTAGATCATGTAGATAGCGTAGAATTTTATATGATAGGGGATAAGCGTGCACTTCACAAGCTTTTAAAATAATTGTGATAATAATAGTATTCGCCAATAGAGAATGGACAAGTAGAACGAATACATAGGGTCGTAATACCAATGTTAGCCAAGTTATCTCAACCGAATAAGTCACAACGGTACAAGTATGTCGGCAAGATTCAACAATTTATAAAAATTGCTCCAAATCGAAGTACAAAAGAAGCACATTTTATGATTTTAACAGATTGCTGCATGCGAGTAAAAGAAGACTTTGTCTTAAACAAAATTTTATCGAATGAAGCAGTTAGGGAGTTAAACGGTGGACGTGATAAGTTTCGTGAAATAGCTAGAGCAAACACAGGGAAAATTCAAGAAGAAAATAGGAAGTCATTCAATAGGAAACATAAAAAGGTGATTGAATATAACATAAATGATTTAGTTGCAATCAGACGGACACAATTTGGAAGCGGAATGAAGCTACGACCCAAATTCTTAGGACCATGCAAGGTTACTAAAAGATTGAAACACGGTTGGTATGAAGCAGAAAGGGTGGGAAATAATTAGGGACCTAAGACAACATCGACTGCTGAGGACTTTGTAAAAAATTTGTAATGTTATTCGAGGCGTATAAATAGTCAGGAATGGCCGAATTGTAGGGCAAAGATCTGCTCCAGTGCTCACTGATTGAATGAAAAGGACGCGGGAGCACAAACCTAAAATTCGACATCTTAAGTTGGATAATAGACGTCGAACTTAAAGTACAACAAAAGTGAATTTTAAAAGTAATCTGTATAAAAGTTCAAATAAATAATATATATGTAGTTTAATAAATAAAACTATTATATTTTAAATAAAACAAACATGAAATTTTCCACACACATAGCTTTTTCCTTCTTTAGATTTTGACAGTGGCGAACGAGCAACTTGCTCTCAAAAACGAAGGGACTACATTTCGCAAACAAACGAACGGAAAAGCAGATAGATGGACATGGCTAAACCAACTAAGCTCGCGCTAATCATTGCTACATACTATACAAGGTCTATCGCAAAAGAAACAGAACTTTTTAAATATAACTGTTTCTGGTGGTGCCACCTATTGGTGGGTATATGAAATAAAAAGTTTGATCTCTTGTTGACATTTCGTAAAAATTTTAAGACAATTGGATAACTACAATCGATGTTATCGATCAAAAAGTGACAGCAGCTTTTGGGCATCGATCGTAAAATGCATTTTGAACAAAGAGCAAATATTAAATTTTGTTTTAAAATTGGGAAAACGTTTACTGAAACATTTCAAATGATGAAAAAAGTTTATGGTGATCAGTGCCTATCCGGTAGTAATTTGCATGAGTGGTTTAAGCGTTCCAAGAAATTCGTGAGAACCTCTGTGACGATCAGAAGTCACCGAAAAAAAGTCGTCTTCAGAAGTCAAAAATAAAGACAATGCTGATTTGTTTTTACGTTTCCGAGGGTATTGTACACCGAGAGTTCGTCCCACCTGGCCAAACGATTAATGCTGTGTTTTACCTTGGTGTTAAGAAGCGTCTTTTGTCACGCATTCGTCGTGCTCGACCACAATACCGTGAGGCACAATACCGTGTCATCGGTCGACGCTTTTCACTGATTTTTTGACAAAAAACTCCATATTAACCATTAATCACTCATCCTACTCCCCTGATTTGGCACCCTGTGATTTTTACCTATTTGGAAAACTTCATTTGCCCATAAAAGGACACTGGTTTCAGGACATTTCTGCTATCCAAAAGGCGACATTCTCAAGAGCATTCCGAAAAATGACCTTAAACACTCATTTGAAATGCTAATTGACCGGGCTAAACGCTGTATCGAAGCACAAGGAAACTACTTTGAATCAAAAAATATAACTTTTGAAAAATATTAATTTTTTGTTGTTTTTTTTTTAACAGTCCTGTTTCTTTTGCGACAGACCTTGTATTCTTATATTATAGGGTTTCTAGCGTTTCCTTTTCTTTTTGTTCCAAACAGTGTGGCAAACTTAATATACTCTGTTCAAGTTATAAAAATGTCAATAAAAATAATTTAGAAAAATTTTGTTTTTTTATCTCTTTATTAAAAGTACTAAAATAGGGATCCTTCCTAAATATATCTAAAATAATATATTTTCATTTAAGTATTAGATAAGTATGAGCTAAGGACTAACCCAAAGTGTTGCAAGTGCAAGTAATTGCAAATTCATGGCATTTTACGAGTATCGCAGACAGGCAGGAAGAACATCGTTAAACTTGCACTTCACCTATTACTTTTACAACCGCAAGCTCGCGAACTTTAATAAAATGTGAATTTTTAAACAAACCACATGTTTAATCTATAAAGGCATTCGAAATTCCTGCAGTTACCTTGACATTTGCGCAATTGAAATGAAAACAATGTTGTGGTTTCTCGGTGTTTTATTTTTAACAATTCTAAAAGCCATACAAACATGCCAATAAAACGTAAAATTTCAATGCAAACTACAACAACAAACAACAAGTGCTAGTGTGGCCTTGCACTTGTACCAAGCAAATGGTACATAAGCTTATAGACAGACTATAGGCACTTGTATGGTAGGAATACATTTGGTGAATGCGCACAGGTAAGTGCTTTCAAAACTTCAACAATAAAAGTCCATTTCCACAATGGCGAAACTGGCAACGGGTGAAAAGCAATAAAAGCGGCAAAGTGTTGAATGCATGCAAAACACAAGCAGAAACAATTCCATTATGCAGGAGCATGAAGAATTGCGAGTATATTCTGCAAAAAAGCGGCAAAACATTGGCACCGATTTTGCGAATTCTCAAAAAAATTGTTCGTTTGCTTTACTAAAAGAGAAAATGGAAGTTTTGAAACTAAATTTGTTTGTTTATTATGTTAGCCGTGAGGCAAAAAAAAAAATACAAGAACGCTCACAGTAATGTGCACGTAAATAACATCGTGTTTCCCAATTTAATTAAAGAAGTATAATTGATTCAGATCTTTCAAATACAATTATATTTTTTTTTTAAGTTTACTAGGAAGTTTGTAACGTACAGAAGGAAACGTCTCCGCCTAAAAAGTATATAGAAGTGAAAATGAGCAGTGTGACGAGCTGACTAACACAATTTTGGAAATGCCAACCTTAAATTTTGCACACGTTCGGCCCTTCCCAAAAATGCTTCTAATTATTTGGAACTGCCGAAAAAACAGCTATATACAAAGCTGCATACAAACTGATAAGGAAGAGAGCGGTAAGATGTAAATGTGTTGGTAGAGAACATTTATTGTGGACGAGCCTTAATTTTTTTCAGTTTGATTTGCATGATGTCTTATTATTATATTTTTTCATTGTTTTAAAAAAGTCAAGTTTTGTACCGAAAACTGACAATTTGCGGAAAGCATTAATTTTTTTGCTCCCATTTGAATAAAAATGCTGCAGAGTCGCATCAAATTCCTGCCGACGCTCCATCAGAATCAATATGCAAAAGATGATTTCAATGGTTCAGAGATAACGATATTCTTGTGAGAATTGAAGAACATAGAAGACAGACGGGTGCCATTTGAATTGAATAGACGACAAATGTAAACTCGAAAAAACACTTATGAAATACACGAAATAAAATCGTTTTGCATCGAATTGTCACTGGATCTGCAGATCTATTCGGTACGAAGAAAATTTAGTGGCATCAAAAGGGTGTGGTATATCATGAGCTTCTAAAACCTGGTGAGACTGTTAATACTAATACTTATTGGTGAAAGTAAACCGTTTAAAGTCAACTAGAAACTCAATAAACATTATAGTACTATTATAGTATTTGTCAACAATCTTTATATTGGACATATTGGGTTTGGGGGAAGACCTGAGCTGATTACATTTTCTTTTGACATTATGTTAACTCACAATTCGCTCTATAACATATACATACTATACAAAAATCTACCAAAGAAACGAAAATCATTACTTTAGAAAGGCTGACTTAATTCACTTATGGATTTCACCCATTTTGCTCATATATTATATCCAAAAAAAAAAATTATAGTTAACTTAAGTTTTATACCATATTTTTATATTAACCGATATATATGGTATAAAGAGAAATGGAAAAATTAGTGTTATAGTGCTAGGATATGTAATTACAAGGTTTTATATTTTATATTTATTTTTGAATTTTTATTTTATATTTTTGAATTTCATTGAGGCTTCTGGGATTTTAACGACCATTTTCGGTTTCAAGTCAACTATAGCTACTAAGGTACTTATATTCGATATGTGGGCATTAAAGATTTTACTTTGATCTTGGCGCTCTTAAAAGAAGTTTTACTCCGATATCTTTACTAATGCCTGATTTATTGGATAGTCGAAAAACTCTTTTCGTTTTTCTATTAAATTTCAATTTATTTTTTTTTTTTTTTTATATTTATAAAAAACAAATAAGTAAACAAATATATACTATTTTGGTCGACCACTTTTTGCCATTTTTCCGCTAGAGACATTATTCCATCAGTGTAAAACTTTCATCAGTGTGCATCAGTGCATCGTCTCCGTAAACTTCACAGATTTCTTTGGTGGCTTGTGTGGCATTCTTCCCTTTTTATAGCGAATTTCTTCATGATTTTCACTCATTTTTGAACAGCTTTAACTTTTTCAATTTCCCCGAATTTAATTTTTTTTTATTAAATCAAGCTTAAAATCTCATTTTTCCAATAGGTATGACATGACATGTGATTGGTAGTACTGGAGATATACGACTGCGGGAATATCTATTGATAAAATACGAAAAGACTTTTTCGACAAAAAAATATATAGGTATAGTACTCGTATAATGTAAAATTAGATTAGATGTATTTTAGCCAAATTTTAACCAGATAATGATAAATATGCGATTTATTTTTACCATACTCTATTACTATTTAAATAAAATATATAACTTCAAGCCATTAAAATCAATTGTGTATCTGGAAATATAAAAGGCCAGATGCGGACTTTTTCCCGCTTGACTTCTTAAAATTGCTTTACCATCTTGGAGTACTTCTAATCTACCGTAATACAGCTCGTAGCTGCACCAGCTCATTGTTAACATACTCATGTTGCAAAGCTCATAATCACTACGCGAAATAGAAAGGAATTGTGTGGAATTACGTCGACGAGGTTATTCGCTTTTCCGATCAGAATATCAGCGTGAATGTGAAGCCACGAAACATCTTTTATGTATATATATTTCTTGTGTACGTGTGTATGTCACTAAACCCCCCTTAAAAGAGTGGACCGATTTTGATGAAATTTTTTGTGTGTGTTCAAGGAGATTCGGGGATGGTTTAGGTTCACAACTTGCACCAATTTTTCCAAATACGGTTGCATTTAACCTTTTGACGGCGAGTGTATGTACATATCTACAAATCAGGGCACCGTTATTTTCGTGTGAGCCACCACTAGCCAGACGACGACAGCGCAGGTTAGCTTGCCGGCTGTGATCATTTTTGGTATTGTCCTTAAAAACGCAGAGTTTGCTGTAAGTGAGTTGTTGGGAGCCAAAGTGACTTAAGAGAGCAACGGTATGACGATCGCTGGTGTGGAAAAATGTTTTAGCTTCTTTATTGAATAATAATTTTCATCAAAACGGCCCAGATTGTTACAGCTTATTGAAAAAAGTTTGAAATTTTCGGATTAAAGACGTGTCGACAAGGTCTGTCGGGTGCGATGGTACATTATAAGTTCTGAAAACATTATGATTTTATCAGTTCCAAAAACAATCTTCAGTAGATAATTTACTGATTGTACCCTAAGGTAATGCAGAATCGTGATGAATTTTGGACACCCTGCCATATATACATATATGTACTTTTTACATGGGTGAGGTCCTCGCACTGCTTGGTAGAAAGTAAACATTAAACTTGAACACTTATAAAAACATGCGTACTTAAGCATACCATATGCATACCTACACATGTACGTACGCACTCATTTGCGCTTATTTGCTCTGTTAAAATGCTTCATTTAATGCCGCCTGCCATTGAGCATTAATTTGCTCCACTTAAAATGCCAAAACAACAAGTCCAATTGCTGACGTCCACAAAATGCAAATCATTGCACGAAAATGTGCGAATAAATCGTTTCATTTTTGATTTAAGCAATTTTCCAAATTGTAAGTGCTTGGTTGTTGCTCCAGCAGCACAAACATTCACTCAGCTTTCGATTCATTAAAAAGAAAATATTTCAATTTTCAACTATAAAATACGATCATAAACACACATTGCTCACACAGCGTACACACAAGCACATAAGCGGATATTGTGGATATGTGTATGTATGCGTCGGGTGTGTATATGCCATAGTACATTTGCCACAAATTGCGCTTACGCGTTGAACCAATTAAGTGGCTAATAGCTGTGATGGCGTAATTAACGAAGCATTTAATTATGCACACAGTTGGTCTATTTGTTGTTGTTTGTTATTAACAGCCACATTCGCAATTGCTATAATTTAGCAATGCGCTCGCAAACACCTGGAAATGCTCATTGAATTGCGAAGAATTTATTCGAAACGAAATCTTGCCGCTTGTTCTGCTCCTGCTCACACTTTGAGCTAAATAGAAATATTTACCTTTGCGCCGCCACGCATACATACATACATACGTTGTATATCGATACAGATATAGTGTTTAAGAGGCATTTGCATATACAGCCATTTGTTCACTCCGAGGAACACTTGCGCACTTGCGAATCGATTTATGGCGTTGCGACAGATTGATGAATTTTTCGCCAGCAACTATTGCCCGCCAATTAAGCCATCTCCACATGTGGCAGACAAATGGTTCCCCCGCTGGCCTGTATGTTTGGCACTTAAGTAAGGAAATTCCCTCATAATATGCTTGTGGTCATAATGCATACACATTTGTTTACAAATTTTACCGTAATGCTCTTTAGGCGCAATAAATTTCATTGGCAGTTTTAAGTCTATTAAAAATTGCCCATTACTTCCAAGTTAACTTGGCATCTATCAAACTCATTATACACTTTGAGAGAAAGAAATTACAGTGAAGGATGTTCCAACGGTTTGATCACTGCCTGGTTAGGAATTTGATGATGATTGCGGAAGATATGCTTTCACTTTAAATTCATCATTCATCGATGAGTTCGACAGTTTTTGAAAGTAAGCAATTCTATATACCTTTAAACACTAAAAGTAGTAAAACTTTATTAATTTAATGAAATCTGTTAGGCATTTTAACTTCAGAGGATCCAGTTCAGGGGTATACTGGTCACTGCAAAACGTCTTTTTTGGGAGGAGCTCTCGGAGATCAGCTGTAGTTCCCTTCCAAATAAATATTTTACTAATACTAAGTCTTAAAGTAGAGTTAAAAGACACCATTATATGCGTACAAATTTTTGAATCAATAAACTTAAAAATTCGCTCAAAAAAAAATATGGAAAATTCGCTTTTTCTGCCTTCCAGCTGTATCTAACCACTTTATTTCTGGTATTATTTTAAATGTACATACATTTAAGCGAACTAGAGTGAGATTCATCTGAGCTCCAAACTAATTTCCAAAATTGAGTAATACTCTATTGTGGGCAAAAAATAGTAAGACTTTTCAATTTAAATTTCGGACAAAATCTCTTGCATTTAAATATATTTTTCACGGTTGGTACAACTGTCAGCGATAACTTTGCCAAATGTCACATCAAAATAATAATTAGTGTTTAGTAGACACTTGTCTTTCTGAAGTACATGAAGTACATTCGGCGCTTTCTACGACGAGTGAAATTATTCAAAAAAGAAGTTCCACTAAATTTTGGGCGCATAATCTATTTTCTGGTGCCAAAAAGTTCAGAATACTGGAAGAGGCCTTCGGAGATAACAGTTTTTCGCGAGCAAATATTTTTGTTTGGTACAAATTATTCAAAGAGGGTTGACAATGTGGTTCGTAGGACGACAATAAACCTCAACTGTTGATCAAGACGTCAATAAAATAGAGGAACTGCTACTTGAGAATCGAAGATTAACAGCAGAGACCTTATTGGCATCGTTGGAATATCGAAAGAATCAGTGAAAGTCATTTTAAAAGATCACTTGTACTCAAGAAAAGGAAAACACGTTTGGTTCCACAATTACTAAATTGTTTGGCGCTAACGTCTGTAAAACAATGGTTTCTGACTACCAGGATGTCATGAAACGTATTATTACTGGTGAAGACTCTTGAACCTTTGCTTACGACCCAGAAATATACGATCAATCAGACGAATATCGTGGCAAATGTGAGCCGAAGCCGAAAAAACATGTCAAAGCTGGTAAAAAATCAAGGTTGTGTTGACAGTTTTCTTCGATTATCGAGGTGTGGTGCACTCCGAATTCCCTACGACCGGCCAAACTGAGAAAAAATACCATTTGATTGGTATGCGTCGTATCGGAAACCGACACTTTTTTTTACACCCCGATAATACACCGTCGCATACTGCATTGATTCATTCTTCGTCAGTTTTCGCCAAATTTTCAACCAATATCGTGCCGCAACCCCTATATTCCCCTGATTTAGCTCCATGTGACTTCTGGCTTATCAGAAAATTCAAATAACCGCTCCGAGGAAACCGCTTTGAGTCAATGGAACTCAATAAACGTAAATCGCTACGCGCATTGAAAGCTATTCCGAAAACTGACTTTAACAACTGCTTCGGGGATTGGAAACAACGTTCGCGCTAGTATATTCGGAACAAGTAGAATTACTTTGAAGGGGACGACTCAGATTTTGAAGAATAAACTAAGAAGTTTAAAAATACGAAGAAAGTCTTACTATTTATGTACATTAAAATGTAATACTTTTCTTTTGGAGTTATATTAAACATAATGAATTTTCTTTACTTCCCCATACTTTGGAACCAAAAATAAAAGAATTAAAAAAACTATGGAAAATATAAACTGTATTTATAATTCAAGGGAAAATTTATTTCAAATAATATTATACAATATCATATCATATGCTATAATCATTACCTGAAATTAGTGTAGCCTTGGCAGCGCAATAAATCTGAAATAAAATAATAAATATTGTTTATTTACAAGCATTTACGTTAAAAGAAATAAATCTCTTTCTTAAATAGTACTAACATTAAATACAACGTTTATTGATCAAAATTAGCATATTCAAACGAAGTCTTCACCCAAACCATAATTAATTTAAACACCCTTAAAGACAAGAAAATAATTTATCTTTCGCTCCACGCCACGAATCGCACTATACCATAATTGAACCATTGACAAGCGACGACAGAAATTTTAATCTATTTAAATTAAAACTTGAATTGCGGCCAGCATCATTTGCAGCTGTGGAAAGCGTTGCACAGTGAGCCTGGATGCTGCAAATAAGTTGATTCGTTGAAGATTAGCATGCTTACATGGTTAAAAAAGGAAAAACTATTATGACAGCATAAAAAGATTTTTGGGAATTATAAAAACAAAAAAAAAAAGTTCTGTTTTAAAATTTTAAAGATTGTATATTTATACATATTTTGAAAATACACTGTAAAATTTATGAAAATAAATATTTTTCGAATTACACGCAATCTCCAAAGGCGCTAAAAGAAAGATCCTTTACTACTGCAATGAAGGATGAAACCTTAAAAAGTCAATACTAGACTAGACTACTAGAAGATATTGTCTGTACAATGATTCACTGCCAAAAAAAAATCAAAAACTGACAAAGTGACGATGTTTCAGAAAAAATTTAGATCTTACTCGAAACTTTGTCGTTCGTCAGAATTTTGATCAGATCAAAACCTACCATGCCATTGTATGATACTATAATCTGTATGCAAAACATGCAGAAATATTTGACAATGATCAGATCGGATCGGAAAGGACAACTGAAGAAAAAGTTTATAAGTAATAACTCAATCAAATTTTAAAAATGTAGTTTTGTGAGTTCAAGGATAACGTAATTAAGCTGATTAAACTGATGTGGTCACTCTTTAGAAGGATGAAACTCAAAAACTATTTAAGATATTGCTTTAAAGTTTTAAGCTTAATGCCTCAACACGAGTTTACATGAAATTTTCCATCCGAACCCATACACATACATTAATCCAACCAATGGACCAAGGCGTTATATCCAATTTTAAGGTTTATAACTTATTGGAAAAATATACGGAGAAGAAAAGCAACCAATAAGAGAACTCAAGAGAACTTTGGAGAAACAATACTGTCATGAATGCTGTAGAAAACCCTTTTTTGCAATGAGATAACAGAAAGATCTTTGAAAAGACTATGGAAGAAAAATTGGCCAGGTTTAACCAAGAGCGAATACATTGGGCACTCTGTTGATATGCCGATTTAGATGAGCTAAATGTGAAAGACGTCGAAGAAATAGTTCAAGAAACGGCAGCTAATCTTTCTAATGATAAGCTTAAGCAATTAGCTGAGCAAGAAGAAAACAAAAATAAAGGCAATAATGATTTCGAAGAAAAGCATAGATAACGTTCGATGCCGTTTGTGAAAAGGAAGGTGACAACTATAACTGAAATTATGGACCAATTTATAAAAAATTATCCAAATTTTGACAGAAGTTCATAAGCAAGACGCGTGGTTGTAGCTGTTTGATCTAATTATCAACAACTTCCGGAAAAAAAGCAGAACATTGGATACACAAAATTGACTGAATGATATAAACTGGCTTAAAATTTTATTTGTTTTTATAAGTATATTTATTCATATTTTGTGTAAAAAATAATTGTTTGTTTGATTTTATTAATTTTTTTAAACCTGATTGAACTAACTTTTGGACACTGATAGATGAATAACTAATCAATTATTGCACTGCAAACAATAAATATAGGAATAAGTTGGATTTTTGAAGACATTGACTGTTCACTCAGCTCTACAAAATTGACTTTTCTTGACTTCTGTTTAGGCGAGAAGACAAAACTAACATTTTCCGCATGGCTGTAGCGCTCGAGAGCTTTGAAAAACTTATTAAGAAGACAGCAAAGCATATTTAAGTGCTTATTAAATATACCGATCTTAAATAAGAGCAGTTCAGTAAATATGTTCAAAAAAGTAAGCACAGGTAAAAATAGTTTTAGCTTAAATGGTGATCCACTTGAGAGTTTCAAAAATATCGATTTTTTTTATGTATTTGAGAATATTCGCCAAAAATTTGAAGTTGAACCGGCAAAAGTTTCGGCTGTATGAGCTTATTTGTGAGAATAGTTAATACAATCGATTTCCTAGACCTCAAACGCGTTTTTCTCGAAACGCTGTTTTCAGAGTCAGAGTATCAAAATCTTCTGGTGAAGAGTCAGAATTTAATTTTGACGCTCTATATACTATATTTGAAATATTAATGTTATTAATTTTTCCCTTTCTTCTTACAACTATTTAATTTTATAAATATTCTGCGTACGTCTCCAATTTTTTTATTGGACTTATAATCTGCAACGTTATAAAATAGCACTTTTTAGTTTAAAAATTAATATTCCTGAGGTTTATAATAAAGCAATAATTTTACAGTTGTTCATGCTTCCAACTGAAACCGTAATTACCAACGATTTAGTAAAATGTTTTCAGCAAAGAGGAGGCAATAAAGTATATCTGTTCATTCCAATGCTTGTTGGGACTATGAAACTGCAAACGGTTCAAATTCAAATTCGGCGCAGAACTATCAGCGCTCCACCAGACTTCGAAGTTTGTTTAGTTAACCCGCACTTACTTTACTTTTAATTAAACACATAAATTTGCGCGCTTGCTTCATTGTGCTTTTCACTGGATGATCTCCAGGGTATTGAACTGGAGGGACAAGCACATAAAGTGGAGCATGCGGTTGGAAACACAGATTAAAACCGCCAAAACTCATTCGAACTGATTTAAGTTTAAATTATGCCGTCGGGGCTGGCAAGGAGTACTCAATGTCGCCTCAATAACGCTACAGTAACTGTATTTTTTGTATTTCTTGTATAGTTTATTAGCATAAATAGGTATATTTAGGTCACAATGCTTCTTCTAGCAACAACTAACTCATTAGATCAGCCAATATAAATATTATACTATATGTACAGTAGCTGTAGTGTGCCCTCAATATCTTACGGACAAATGCTGTACCAAGCGTTATACGCACACACACATACATACACATACACGCTCTTATGAAATTTGCTGAAATGCGCCAGCGATAGTAAAAATTAATAATTTTTAATTAACTACTGCTGGCTGCTGCCGTTGCAGTTGAATGCGCAAACTACCGGTCAGCGAATGTCACAGCGGTTAGCAACTAAATCGGTTTGCTGCTAGAAAAATTATACGGCAACAAGCTTAGAAAAATTCTAAAAAATATTTTGTTTCTTCTTTTGTGTCGTTTTTTCGTCCTTTCAATCGTCGTTGCCTTACGCCAACATTTTTCTATTTTGCGCTGCATATAATCTCAGTAGACATATTGTCTTGGGATGAGTTGGTGGTGCCTGCGCCAAATATCAACCGCCCAGACTATTGTTAATGTTGACTTTGTCCTTAGCCGCGTGTCATGTCAAGTGCGACGCTGGCTGGCCTTGAATATTTACGCCGGCTCAAAGCATACACAAAAGGTCTGCTCGCAAATCTGTGCAAAAGTCTGGCTGACATTGTTGCAATGAGCGCCGAAACTGGAGCTGGAGCAGAAACAATGAGAAGGGAATAGAACTTACGCGTGTTGAACATAACAAAAATACTTGGCATTTTCCTTTTTGATTTTCCAAGTACTAAAAATGTGTCGGCAACAGCAGCTACAACACGACCAATAGACCAAATTAAGTAGCGTCATCGTCTGGGCCATCTTGTTTATGTTACGGTTATAATAAGCAGAAAATCCATGCACATTTATATTTGGCAATAAGCTGAACAATAAATGGACAACAAATTGGCTAAAAATTAGTGGCCAAGTCAAGCGCACTTGCGAGTCGAATAAATAAATTGGCTTCAAAGTGCTTAAAGCTACAATATCATATTTTCCTTTCAGTTTATATGTGATTTAAGTACGTAAGCGCTTTCGAAAAGTGCTTAAATGTATTACAAGTAGCTGTTGAACATCAAATAACAGGCAATAATGGCTCCGAAATTTTCAGTCTACAAATTGCTTTCACTGCAACCAATTAAATTGCTTGAGGAGTGTGACGAGATCTTCAAAAATTTCAGAATCCATTAAAAAATCGCCTTTGCATATTTTCCAAAATCTCTGCCAAGCTAATCAAGCATCGTTCTATTAAGTACTCTATTTTCATGGTCAACCTGGCTTTCATAACATAACGATTCGGATATCTATGCTCAGTTAGTCTCTCATATGGATTCTGACAACTTTGACTTCATTAATTCACCATTAGATTTTTAACATAATTCACGATTTCGAAACCTTGGTTCTATTTCAAAAATATGATTTAAGTCCCTTGGTTATACTTGTAATAAAATCCTTTTAAATTTGGATGAAGAAACATTTTCAACCATTCGAAAATCGTACACTAATCGGCAAAGAGATTATCAGATCGAGCTGATTGCTTTCAATTATGTATATCGTTAATATCGTCTTGAAAATCAACAGAGAGATTATTTTTCCCTAAGACATATTAATAGTCAGAGAAAATTAAGGTTTCAGCTGAAAACTGCAAATGAAAATCTCATCCATGTCGTGCTTGTCCCGGACCTCCTCAAAAGTTGTTCGAGGTTGAGGACGGAGTCGCGTATTGACGAATCGCTCCCAGAACTCGCTACGTCCGAGAGACTAGGGTCGGTTTCCATCGTCGTTTGACCATCACCATCACCGCACCCATCGCATCTGCAGCTTGAGCGCCATCAGCTTTGGCATCCGTCGGGAGTACCCTAAGGACTACCCTTTCGAACCCATAGCTTACCCGTTCCTTGCTTTTGGTTAGAGAATCTACGGACTCCATTTAGCAGAATCCTAGGGCGAAGTGGAAGATCCACTTTGTCCACAGTCTCCAATCTGGCTCCTTTCATTGTTCCCCCACCCGAGAGACTACCTCCTTACACAAAAGAGTCGATCGTTCATCAGTACATCTAAAATCTTATAAAGCCCATGGTGCCCCATTTTGGGGGTGGCCCAGGGTTTCCTTTTACCACCTTCTGGAAGACTGAGGAGACAGCCGCCGCTACTCTCTTCCATTCCTCGCGGGAGATGGCGATTTTGTTAAAGGTGGGCCCAGTTCCCGTACACAGTCCCCTACAAAGGAAGGGAGGGAAAAACCCTCATGCGATCTTTGCCGCTCAATCGCTGGCTTAGCTGAATTTGCGTCCACTTCTGCGCTATCGTCCTCGATCTCTTGGCTCACTCAGACACCTGTTAGACCACCGGCTTCTCCAATCCTATTGCTCACAGAATGGCCTGATGAAGAGGCTCCTACTTTTTCGTCACTCCAGAGGCAGCAGTCCCAAAAAATCTGGGTTCCAAAGCTAAAGTTGACCAAGAGTTAAAGGGCCGTGAAGTCCGCAGGTCAGTTACTCAAGATGCACCAACATGGAGGCAACCCCCTACACGTATCTACTGGAGGACAAAAAATATTTCGTGGAGGAGCTAAGCTTGTCGTTGGGACTTCTTTTAGCATTCTGAATAGCTTATAAAGCCTTAGTTAATAGTTTGATTGATATTATAAATATATCCTAAAGCTCGTCTAAGCTCGTCAAAAAGCAGCGTATACCAGAAGAAAATGTAAAAATAATGAAATTAGGAACCACTAAGTGGTAGTCTCAAAACAACAATAAATTCTTTAAAGTGCTAAACTTTTTACAAAACACTGATAAAGGTACGAATTTCACCGTAAAGGCCTGATGTACGGAATAACTTTAGAGCATTTTATGGGTTGTTCTTCTACACAAAAATATATTCTTAATTAATTATTTACTGAGATTTCTCCATTTAGATGTTTTCTTCTTAATAATTTTCTTTAAATGTAATTGAAGTTGTTTGGTAATATTCATATTTGTCCACTTGAACACATCGTATGAAGGAGCACTTGTATTCACTTCCAAATTGAAAACACTCTCTTCTATTTCTAGCTTTTCAACACAAATCAGCTTGTGCACACGCACTTATCTTGTCATTTTATTGGCACAATTGTGCGTCTCTAAGCTCTCAATCTCTTGTGTACCCACACAACTAGTGAAAGACTCAAAGAAAATACCAAAAATACTTGTCTGTTTACAATTTACAATGTAATTGCTTTTTTAAATGCACACCCCAGATGCTTGTTATATTTTTCTTATTCAGACTTTCATGTTTTCCTTCGGCACACTTCAAACTTAATTTGGATTTATATGCGCAATGAGAATTACTCGAAGCTCGTAAGTGATTTTGTCATTAAATGGGACAAATGAACAAATTCAAGTGCACACAGAAGGATCGACAGACAAACATTTAGCAAATTACAAATATTTGCCTTAACACATTCACTGATGTCCTGCAGTTTGTAGAGAATTATTAGCTTTTATAAATGTTAAACAAATATTTACCAACAACAAGCTTGTCGTTAAATATACCAAATAAAATAAAAATACCAGGAATTTCTGGTTCTAATTAAATTATTGGCTAAAATAACCGTTAACAACTAAACTGAAGTAAATTCGTTCGAAAAATAAGATATTAGCTCTAATTAACGAGGGATTTACTTAACATAAGTTTACCGCTAAGCTCAGGTGTAATAAGAAGTTTAGTTGAAATTTTTTCTTTGAGATATATTATATGTTGTTTGTGTTGACCCTGTTCCAAAAAAAGGTACTTGCGGTGACAACCATAAGTTCTTGGAGATTCATCTAAAATCAGTCGGACAAAAAAAAAATTAGTTTTATAAATAGATAAACCCGGGCCTGATCGAAGGATTTTATTTTGTTTTCAAAATTAATAAAATGGCGGCCTCAGGAAATTTTTTTCTAAATATTTGGGAAAAAATAAACAGTTAATTGGTCTTAAAATATCGAAATTTTGAAAAAAAAAAACCTTCGATCAGGCCCGAGTTTATTATGTATTCTAAAAGCTGTATAAATTTCCTTAAAATCTACCGAGCGGTTTTCGAGTTACAGTTGTCACCAGTTCAAAAAACATAGTTTTGAGAAAAACGCATTTAAATTTTCACACTAGCACTTTGGAGTGCCCGAGCCCTCTTTGTTTTCTGTCGAATAACTCAAAAAGTAGTTATCGAATCAACGTAAATACTTTTAAGATATTACACTTAACGAAAATGCAAAAAAAAGTAAATTTTTTGAAAATTCTGTCTACCCCTAACCTCATAAACGTCACAGGTTTTGTAGTTTAATAAACAAGCAGACTGTCATAAGTTCATTATGAATACATGAATAATTTTAAACGACAAATATTAGGTTAGGTTAGGTCGCAGGATGGATATTACTTAAGCAGATGTTTGTACTTGTGTTACCCAAAAACTCCTTCTAGCATCTCATAAATCAATCCTTCATATCAATCCCTACCACTTCGATAGGTTTTCCAAAGCTGTATCGACCGATATACTTCAGTGTGGTCAGTACTAGGCAGTAGAAGAATGACAAGATGATTACACCTCGCTTTACTCTATATAGTTTTGACAAAAAGCGATTGATTTTGATAAGTGCAAGTAGTTGGAGAACCACTGCACCTCTTCTCCCACAAATCCCTAACATGTGTGGTAGCAGAGAAGACCAGTAGAAGCTTCCACGATGCTGTGATCTAAACTGTAAGGAATTCAATCGAAGTAGTCGATCCTTCGTATACCCAGCTTCCCTTAGTCTAATAGCAGACTTGGCTGCAAAGCCAATATCAAATATGTCTACTGGTAATGTATAAAGTGGCTTTGAGTGTCATTGTGGGGTTGTCATTAGTGCACTGTAAATTCCTATGATAATCGGTAAATGTTAAATTCTATGTATAAAAAAATCATTAGACTTCTGACAAAGAAGTAACATTGACTGGTCTTCCATACATCAACATTTGTCAACTCCTTATTTTTTGTGGGGTTGCTCGAAAGCAAGCTTGGCAAGCCCATCGCTGTGCCCCGGAAAATTATATAAAATGCACTAAGAGCTCTTTTTGTAATCGCCACGAAATTTAGGCAATTGAAAAATATTTCAATCAGATAAATATTTAAGGAAACAAGTATTTCAAAAGGAGCAATAACTTTTTTCAATGTTATTCAATACTTTCATATCGGCTATAAAAAATGTCGTACTCTTCAATTATTATTAATTCTAATATCAAAAGTAATCTCTAGATTATAGATATTAAACATAGGTTTATATTGAGGAACTTTATTCTTTATCTGAGGCACAAAACATTAAATCAACTAGTAAAAATTAAGCTTAGTACGTAGTATGTATGTATATCTGCTTATTTTAGTCGGCTGCTGCGGCCATATTCCATGTTATTCTATATTTTTCTGCTTGTTGAGCGAGTTAGAAATGGTCTCTGCTCGGACTCACATACAAGGTCTGTCGCAAACGAAACAGAACTTTTTAAATATAACTGTTTCTGGTGGCGTCACCTATTGGTGGGTATATGAAATAAAAACCTTTCTCTCTTGTTGACATTTCGTAAAAATTTTAAGACAATTGGATAACTACAATCGATGTTATCGATCAAAAAGTGACAGCAGCTTTTGATCATCGGTCGTAAAATGCATTTTGAACAAAGAGCAAATATTAAATTTTGTTTTAAAATTGAGAAAACGTTTACTGAAACATTTAAGATGATGAAAAAAGTTTATGATGATCAGTGCCTATCCCGTAGTAATGTGCATGAGTGGTTCAAGCGATTTCAAGAAGATCGTGAGAACCTCTGTGGCGATCAGAAGTCGGTCCAAAAAAAGTCGTCTTCAGAAGTCAAAAATAAAGACAATGCTGATTTGTTTATACGATTCCGAGGGTATTGTATACCGAGAGTTCGTCCCACCTGACCAAACGATTAATGTTGTGTTTTACCTGGGTGTAATGAGCGTCTTTTGTCACGCATTCGTCGTGCTCGACCACAATACCGTGAGGCAGGGTCCTGGCGCCTGTTGCACGATAATGCGCCGTATCATCGGTCGACGATTGTCACTCATTTTTTGACAAAAAACTCCATGTTAATCACTCACTCTACTCACCTGATCTGGCACCCTGTGATTTTTACCTATTTGGAAAACTTCTTTTGCCCATGAAAGGACACTGGTTTCAGGACATTTCAGCTATCCAAAGACGACGACCGATATTCTCAAGAGCATTCCGAAAAATTACCTTAAACACTCATTTGAAATGCTAATTGACCGAATAAAAAAATATAACTTTTGAAAAATATTAATTTTTTGTTGTTTTTTTTTTAACAGTCCTGTTTCTTTTGCGACAGATCTTGTATATTTATAACATTTTTGTCTATTAAATATCTACAAGTAGACAAGGTCTCATACCCACATTTCCTTTTTATCGGAATCTAGTTATAGGACTGCTCATCTGCTTGATATTATCCAAGAATATCACACTATCCTGGAACTAATTGCAGGTTCATCGCGATATAGGATGTTACATCCATATATAGACATCAAGGCGTTATATTATGCGTTTGTACATATATATGAATATATATTTTTTTATAATTTCTTTAATTGCTCTCAAGACAGATGAAGACACTGCTGTTGTATGGTAGTTAGAAAGCCAATCCGGTATCTAATTTTGCTGAAAAGAAAATACCTTCCACTTACAATGTCTTTTTTGCCTACTCCAAATATTTGTTTTATTCCGAGCTGAGCCACGTTTCTTGCAATCAAAAATGTTTTTAGATGTTTTATATGTATTTAAATTAATTTATATTAACTCATAAATAAGCGGACATGGTAATATAACTAAAAGCCGTTCGAGCTCAATTTAAATTTCACTTTATTTTAGCTATATTACTATTCCCTCCGATATTTCATTATTCGCTTCCTCCCTTCCTCCTATAAAATAATTTGCTAAGTGCATACAAATGTACAATGAAATGTGTTTTCATCAGTTTAAGCGCGTTAATACTTCCTGAAAAACACCAGACCGCTTGCAAGCGAACAAATGGAAAACACTGAAAATTCGCCAAAAACGGAAAAGAAAATGAAATGAATTACGGAAATTTAAATGGCAAAAAAAGAACTCACCGAACAATGTTTATATCTTTTGTTTCACTAGAATGCCGAGCAAATTTGTGCTTGCTCTCCGGTTTATTAAACACATACATACAGATGCAGGGTCCGACATAAAAAGTTAGCCACCAAGCTGGAGTAGACTAAATTAACTTAATGCGGACTAAAACAATAAATGTTTCTACAACTATGCCAACACCAGAGTGCTAGAGTGAAGAACCCACAAAAAACTATTTAACTACTTTAGCACTCAACGCTGTGGCTGCAAAGAATGCAGATTTTGGTCCCTGCTTAAAACCAAATCATTTCACACTTGAAAGCGCGGACAGCGACGCTACAACCTGCAATGGCAGGCAATGGAAGTGCATTTTTAAGTAGAATTACCTTGCTCAGTACGTTCCTTCTACTGAGTAATGTGATTATATAATTGTATTTGATATTTAGAGCTTCACTATTTTATTCGCACTTGCTTACATTCAGAATTTAGAGCTCACGCGTGTATGACACAGGCTTTTGGCTTCCATTGCTAACGTTTTGTTCAGGATCCATTAAGTATTAGCTACTAAGTTTTAATTAATTTTCACTACAAAAGTTTAATTTCCCAGAATTCCATTGTCTCCACTCTACGTTTGTTAAAGTTGGCTTAGTAGAATACATAGAGCATTGTTATTTATTGCACTCAACACGTTGCACAAACCTTTAGACAGTGTGATTCGCCCAAATGTTGTTGGTAATAAAAACTTAATATAGATGTAGTATTATATGAAATGGAAATTATGTTTTGAAAAACAACAATTTCGAGACTCAAATTCCTTCGGGAAGATATAAGGGTTGGAGGAAGCTTTGACCAGATTTTATGCATTTTTGGCAGCAACACTTACTATTAGCATGTCACATACTAAAAAAATGTTTCCTGGGTTTCATTAAGATACCTCACATGTCATCACCAATCATATGGAGTAGTGTCAGCCAGATGTTCGAAAATTCTGATATTAGTTATTCAATAATTTTTGTCGTTCTATAAGAAAAACACAATTTTATGATGCAAAATACACTTTACTATTCAGTATAATCTCCCTGAACATTAATACATTTGCTCCAACAATCCTCCAATCTGTGGATCCCATCCCAAAAGGGACAATCCGGAAGGTCTGCAAAAAACGCACAAATTTTTTAAATTGTGGACACAAATGGAAATTTCTGGGGGCCAAATCTGGTGAATATGGTGGATGCGAATTCGAATATTAGTTTATAGATTTTAGCAATTGTCAAAATGCTCTTGCGACACGGTACATTGTCCTGATGAAAAAGGATTTTTTCTTATGCAAACCGGTGTTTTTTTTCACGAATTTTTTCTTTCAACTGGTCCAAAAGGTTGCAATATATATTCAGAATAAATTGTTTTACCAGGTTCACACCACTTTTCAGCCTCTTGGTGATAGACCCAAGTCTCAGCTATAGTGATGAATCGACGCACAAAATGTTGCTGAGAAAGTCGCATTCGAACGTGTTTTTGTTCCATTGTTAGCGAATGCGGCACCCATTGAGCACACAGCTTTCTAAAACCCAAAATTTCACTTATAATATGGCTCACACTGCTTAATGAGATGTGCCTCTACTAAATCTCTTTCAGTCAATCGACGATCTTTCAAAACCATATTCTCTGTTTTGGCTATGATTTCTGGTGTTGAGGCGCCTTTTCAACGTCCTTCACTCGGATCGTCTTCAAAGCTTGTACGGCCACGTTTGAATTCAGCAACCCACTTTCTACTGTTTTAATTGTAGGTGAACAATCATTATACACTTTTAACATTCGTTCACAAATTTTTAAATAAAAATTTTATCACTGCACGATATAAATTTTTCCCATTGTAAAAAAATGCTGTGACACGGCGACACTGAATAGCTTGTATACAAAGAATGAATTGACAGATTGAAATGAAACTTCACATACGTTCATATGAAGAGCGTACCCAAAAAAAAAGCTTTCCTCTAATTTTATCTATTTTGGACACAAATTTACAATTTTATGAGTAAACACTGACATATTGACGGTGTGGTCACAAGAAAGTTCGAATATCTTTATATTAAGTATATGGGGCTCAGGCAAGTATTGACCCGATTCAACCCATTTTTAATACACAGGGAAAATATTACCAAAAAAAACTTTTATCTGAATTTTAATTGTATTTCCCATACATTATTCGATACTTTCGGTCAAAAGTCAACGATAGATACAGGAGTCCACATTTGCGGTGTTTGGTGACTTGAACACATTTAGTTGGATTAATTTTAGCCATAATATGGAATATATTAAAATAATTATTAGTATAAAATTTTATCTCGTTGCATCAATTGCTTCCTCATTTGAGTACTGGAAAGCGAAAGAATCAAGTGGAATTTAAAATTGTGTTATTTGAGAAGTAGGCGCTGTAGTATTGAGATTGTGAAATTGGTTAGTCGGGTCCCGAGATATGTGGTGTTACCTGAAAGAGGGGAGTACCACGTTCATCGTCCAATTTATACATCGGCTCCAATAAAACCCCTTCACATCATCTCGGGCTTAAAATTTATAATTAGTTTATGACGTTCCGTTAAATTCGCTATTGTAACTTTAGTGGTATAGGAGGTATGTAGATTAAACCTTTTAGTGGGCGTGGCCTCGCCCATTTTTTCAACATTTTTAGCCCATAAATCCACTACAACCCCCAGTGCCAAATTAGAGTTCTATATCTTATTTTAGTCCTTAGTTATGGCACTTTGAACGTTAGCTGGCAATGGCGTTTTTTGGGCGTGGCAGTGGAATACGTTTAACAAGTTTTATCACGATATTTTAATTTTTACTCAAGTTATAGCTTGCACGGACGGACGGACAGACAAACAGTCACCCGGATTTCAACTCGTTTTGTCATCCTGAAAATTTCTACATATGAAGAGTAAAGCTTTTCGAGGTTCTCTATTTAAAAAAACATAGAAACTTTAAATTTAATAAAGATTATCTTTTTGAAATCTTGGCCGCGACTACGTCTCAGATGATCCATCCGTTGAGTTAAATTTTCGATAACTCGTTCGAGCCATTCTACTGGTAACTGGCAAATGATACGCGTGACGTTTCGCTCCAAAGCCTAAATCGAAGCTGGATTGTCCGCATAAATCTCGCCGAGATCACGAACTTTAATTTCAGTCAACAAATAGTCGGTTATCATGGCGCGATAACGATCGCCATTGACGGTTACGTTCCCACCAGCATCATTTTTGAAGAAATGTGGACCGACGATTCCACCGGCTCACAAACCTCGCCAAACCGTTTTTTTTTTTTTTTTGTTTTTCTGGATGAAATGGCAGCTCTTGAATTTCTTCAGGTTGTTCTTCGTCCCAATTGCGAAAATTTTGCTTGTTTATACACCCATTAGGCCAGAAATGAGCCTCATCGCTGAACAATATTTTGAAAATATCGGATCTTCTTGGAACTTCCCAAGAGCCCAGAGCGGAGCTGATTATGTTAACCAAAAGTTGAGCGAAGCGAGTGAATCATTCTTTACAAAACGGGGATTTTCATATTAAAGTTGAACGATTTGTAAACGTTGTTCAGGCGTAAAATGCTGAATAACAATACTGAAGAAAAATAAGATGACAACCTGACAGGACTCAAGTTGATCTGTCAAAAAAGGCTATTGAAAAAAGTACCTTTACTTAGATTACCCGTTATATTGTATTATACGACGAAAAATGGTGGGCTACCTCAACATAATTTTGTTTTGTTCCAAGACCTGAAACATTCCTATAACATCCATCGCTTTGATCAACCTTTGAAAGAGCAAAACGGTATCTGTTACCCTTAAACTTTCAGCAGCAGAGCTGAATTCGATTGATATCACTCATTGCCTTATAATAAGTAAAAACAGGCCCTGCGGTAAGAGTTGCATTAGCTACTTCAGACGTTAGTAGTGATATACCAGTGAAACTTCAAGTTTGGTACTTAGTAATAACATCTTCTACACCTTTAGTCCGTACTCTGCGCTTACTGATTCCTCTTTAATTTCCATTTAATTTTCCATTCTTAGTGCTATTTGTAAAGTCTTTAAGCCTCTTTAACTAATGCTTGAATTCGCTGGATGTCACAAGCTTAGAAGCCGAAATGTGAAGATTTATTATTAAATCCATACAATTTGTAATGCGCAAATGTAAATGTTATTATTTAATGCAATACTACTTAAAAGATTACATAATAGTAGTTTTAGTAATGGCTCTGCCTTCTGCTCAGTATACACTGAAACCAGAAATGTTTGTTTGCTTTTGGGGAAATATTTGAATGAAATTACAGCAGACGCTCTTCCGCAAATTTGTAGTACATTCCCAGCCATAGTAAACGTGAGCCGACTTACTATGCACCACATACATACATACCTACTCACACACATATTAGCGCCTCTATTTATTAATGAGCAGTGAGTGCTTAAACCAAAAGTCTGCTTAAACAGTTTGAATGGATACGAGTATGAAGGAAGCAAACTGAGAATGTTAAACGCAAATATTTACAGATGGACCTTCGTGTGCTCTGCTCTTGCAGCTGCTTGCGAGTTTTAGACCGTATTCTCTGGCTCACGAGCGTACGCAGTTTCGAGAGTGGCCTAATCAATCATGTGCCTGACATTTCATTCGTACGCACGGCTCGGCCGCTGAATGAAATTGGCACTTTAATCTCGTAAATGTATAGAATAAATTATAAAATATGAATACATACGAGAGCTTAGAGGAAATACCAGGAAGGCTACTCTGGTCAAATGTCAAGGGCAACTGGATTGCAAAGCAAGAGCTGGCTCGGCGCTTATCCCAATATGGGAGGGTGTCAAGGGATATTTACTGCGTAAGTGAGCGCCATGGCTCGGTTCAAGCGTATGTAATCGTAAGGCGTAACAAACACTCCAACAATTAATCATAAAATAAAATGAAAACGAAAATTTTGATTGATGAGCGTAAACACTGGGAAAATATGGCAACATTGCATTGAAAGCGCAACGCAATGTGCTGAAAGGAAAATAACAAAATAAGTCTCATATTTTTAGTTGCAAACAACGACTTATTGACTGAGAAAATCTCGCAGCTTAACAGAGTATTTCATACATGTTAGAAGAATTGCCACTTCATCGACACTTAACACTGTTAATGTTAGTACTCTTAAAGCAAAATAATTTGGGTAAGTATGTATGACTAATTTATAACACAGTATTTCACATTATTAAACAATGAGCCCTAAGCTTTGCTACAAAAGAAATAATAATAGCAATATATGAAGATAGAGTAGATATGTAAATAGAGTATACAATGCGAACATTGGTCAATTATGCGCTCCCGTCGCTCATATCACCTCATCCATCTTAAGGTATTAAAGAAGTTAAACAAGATACTTTGCTCTTTCTTCTGTTAGTCTTTTATTGCTGCTACTATATACTTCTATAAACTTAAAGGAAACCAAGACCTGTCGTAGCAACCTAAAAGCAGAAAACAAGTAAAACTTCAGCGATCACACATCAAAGACTTACAGTATCGATTTGATACAAGAATTTCATGCTTCATGTGACTGCGGTTACACTGAACAAATAAATGAATAATATTCCTTGAAGTATTTGTATAAGTATTGAGCATTGACCTGTTCAACTTCAAAGCGTATTTTTTTATTAAAAAGGTATTTTCCTTGTGAAAGTGAAAGATCAGTCAAGCGAGAGTGCAAATAAGAGCACGAGTGCACTCAAACAAAAACTAATTGCCAACACAAGCGTTTGTTAAAAAACGCTTTAAGGTCGTTAAAACTCTAAATGGAAGAAAGAAAAAGTGCAAAAAAATATTAATATAAAATTTTTCAATATTTTTATTTAGTTGAAAGTGTCTTCTAAGCACTCTATTATTATAGTTATGGACACAAAAATGTCAATGTCACCGTACAATTACTCTCTCGGCACAGCATTTTCCTGTTATACGAACAAGTCATGCTTTTGCATAATGATTTTAGCTTTGTCATTTATGGGTCATATTGCCCATTAGAAAGGACGAACCCTTTTTATAATTATAAAATACTGGAACCTATTAAATTTTGATGTGGTTTTGCTAGGCGAAATTCTGAGTGTTTTCTCGCATACATGAAGCATACATACTCGTACAATGTACTCCATTAAAAATAACCGCTAGCTGAAAAAACCTACCCAAGTATACACAGGCGGGAGTTTGTATAAAAATATTAGCATATTCCACAATTAATGACACTTCTCTCACTAAAGATCAACACGTACTAAAAGCTACTTCACACAGCATTGAAACGGCAGCAGTAAATATGAATGGTAATAATTGAAATTATACTATAATGCCACATCTACATATACGCAGCTGACATTTGTTATTCATGCTAAAAGTTGAGCAAAAGCTGAAGAAGTCATATTTGTGTCAAATACACTCTAACAATACAAAAACGACAGTTATGTGTACACGACTCAATTAAAACAAAATAAAAATGTAAATGTGGCATTCCTTTGCAGCCTTACGTTGGCAAATAGTCAGAGTAGTGCGAAAAAAGAGAAGTTTTACAACTAGTATTAATATCAACATCAAATCGGGGTAGTAAGGCACATTATCATTCGGCAACAACCATTCAGCGGACTGCCAAACGATGTATCTATGTTTCATGCCAGATTAACCATTTAAGGCATTTTCGCTACATGTAACGGGATTTTAAATAAAAGCGCTGAAAAAAACAGTTTATAATACCAATGAAATTCATTATTCCTGTAAAAGTACATTTGATGCCATTATATGTGGAACTCGATCTCTTTTGCATGGCCAGCACGGGCATGCTTCCAGTAGTGAAGACCCAATTTTCGGCGTTTTTCAAGCATAAATCGGTAGATACTGTTGCAATTTCACGTTCGATATTCGCCGATAAATCGTCGCTAGCTTATTGACATAGACCATAGACTTGACGTAGTACCTCAGGAAATAGTCTAACGGCGTCAAATCGCACAACCGAGTTGGCTAATTTACTGGGCCATTTCGTGAGATAACAACTTTACCAAACTTGGTTATGTTAATCGATTTTGATATGTGGCATTCGATGAGTGTACCATCCTATTGGAACCATATATTGTTGAAGTACATTTCATTCAATTCGGGTCAATAACGCATTGATTATTGACGAAGCCATTCAGTCAGAAATGAGCTTAATGCCGAAGATGATTTTTCGATGAAAATCTGAATCATTTTTAAGTCAACAACTTGAAAAGCCGAATTCACGAACATACGACGATTCTGGTGGTCAAGCGGCTTCAGTTTTTTCGAGATCTTGTAAGGATGTAAGATCTTTTCGCAAAACTCCCCATAACGCGTCATAGAGATGCCCAACGTTTGAGAACGGCGTTTGAGAGACTGACTTGCGTCTTCCTCAATTGATGCACTTGCGGCAAAAATATTCTCGACACTACGGACACTTCTTTGTCTCATTAGCACGGGAACATTTTGTACTGTGCCTGTGGATTCAAATTTTGCCACTAAACACTGAATTGTCGATCTGACAGAACGATTATGTTGACCAATTCTTCAATTGAGGAAAGGTGTCTGTTGTAACCAGACTCCAGCAATTTGTGTGCTGGTCTGATAGAAATGATTTGCCATTAAATCTCAAAATCTTATTTATACTATAGTCTTGAAAGCAAAAGGTATCTCAATTTTGTTAAACGTTGGTCTAAAGAAATGCCTATGTTACTAAAACTCTTTTCACAACTTTGGTTCGACCTATATTATGGCTCTGTGGTATGCTACCCTAGTTACCAAATCCATTCTGACAAGTTAAAGTCGCACAGTGGTCGGTCTTGTATGGAATCAGCGGCCAAAAATTATTCCACTGCCTATATTAAAATGAAACTTTTGCCAAAGCTTTTTAAAATCTCTCTCTCCCGTGTCCCACTCCGCCACCCCTCGATGGCAACAAATTTTAATTAATTATATTAAATTAAAAAAGTTGATAAACGAAGAAAGGAGTTTTTTGAATATTATTCAACTAAATCAAAAATTCATTTTAATAAAATTGATTTACTTTTGCATGATAGTTTCTTTGACTGGTGATGAAAGGATCTAAACTCAAGCAATCGGCTTAGCATGTCCTAATGCGATCCGTTAGTTCTTTCATGTATGAAGGAGTGCATCTTCACGTCCTTTTTGCTTGACTCAGCAGATTTTTATGAGAGTTCTCCAATTGTAACTGGTGCATATTGAAAAACATCGAGAACGATGTTATAACTGACGAAGGAAGATAATACCAGGAATATAATATCCTTTGCAGGATCTAGCACAAATCTAGTGCATTTAAGGTTTAATTCCTTTTGTAATTGAATTCGAACAGGACGGCAATAGCGGGTGGATGAAGGTCTGCAGTTTTTCTAAATTTGTTTGTGCTCTTCATCATTTTGCGATTTTATTATTAATTCTACAGGGACATACATACATATGTCGTGACAAATAAATTATGAAACTGCTTATAATCGCTCTGACCAGAATTGCCATCAAAGCCACATATTCCTATTGATAATAGGTAATTAGAGGGCTCATTCCGTTCATTAATTACATTTGTGAGGCTTGTGGTGGAAAAATTTTTTTTATCTCAACTTCAACTTCAGATTTTGAGACCTTTATTTGCTCAGGAAAACTGTGTTTCCTTCAAAATTTTATCATAGCAGGGTAAAAAGTTAATATCAAGTTGTTTGCTAACGAAACTTCTAATAAGAAGATACTGAAGCTTTATTAAATTTGCTTCGGTGATAAGTGATATTTCTTCACACATTTTCTAGACACCAAATATATGATATGATATGATGTGCCTAAATAAAAGTACGTATAAAACAAACATTTGATAAAAGTGAGAAAATGATAAAATTAAAGCCAAAGTTCAATATGTATGTATATATATGTATGATGAAAAAAGCATAAAAAACAATAAAATATGCACGAATATACACATACGTATATACAAGAAATTATAAAAAATAACACACAAAAATCGCATGCCTGGTAGAATAACAAGAATAACAAAGAAAGTTGCAAAAAGTTGCAGCTGAAATCAATAGCATAGACTTAGAAAACATTAACTAATATAAACAAACTTGATTCATTTGAGGGCGAGACAGGGGTCACAACTTTTTGTATACCTGTCTCAAAAGGGCTCTTATAAAACAATTGTTTTAAATAATAATTTATTCTCAATACACATTTCGATTTATGGGGATTAAGCACGATTTTATATTGCAATTTAATTCATTATAAGAGATAATTTTTAATTTTTATTTTCATTGCACAGTCCGCGTGTTTCTATTGTCTCACTTCTCGCGCTTTTCGTAGCTCCTACGAATGGGATAGAGCAAAAATGTATTTACCGTTAGTTTTATTGGTGTTTTATGAAATAGCTTTGATACAAACCGATGTAAATTTCAAACTTTTGTTTTTTTTTTTATTTTTGGCCTATGAAATCGACCAGTATGAGTCGGTTCAAAATCAATTTTTTTTTTTTTTGCTTTAGGGTATTTTCAATTGGATTCTAGGTTGAGTCTTCCTCCAAACACTAGTCGTTGTTGGGTATGTAAGAGGAGGGTGAACGTTCGGTTCATTGTACGGTAAGCCAACCAAATATCACAATTTTTTGCGATTTTTAACTACCCACTTTCTTTTGGCTCTAGCAGAACTTTTTTGTATAATATTTTAATTCTCCTTTGTACTTCATTTTTTTTTTTCGAGGGAACCAATTCTTCAAGCACATAGATTTCTGCTTACATTAAAAAAATCAAACTTGAGTGGTTCTGAAATATTGAATGTATTTCCTCGAAAAATTGTATAAGTCGTTGCAATGTCAATGCTGCCATTTTGAGAGAGTAAAATAAATTTTTAAACATACACTGTTGAAATTTGCATCAAGCGCAGACTTCCTAACGATGACTACTCCTCATGGTACTAGGTCCACCTCATGGTATGAACTCCATCTGATGTCGCCAAATTCCAAAACTGATCTGCGTGGCTCATTGGCCTACCAGACTTAGGTTATATTATATTGAGCAGATTGTGTCTAATACGCTATTATTCTCACGCTTCACCCAACTGGCATGCACGATATCAAATCTATAATAATATTTTAGCATTGTTTAATTTTCAAAATCAATTTTGAGTTCTGCAAATAGATCAGTTTTCAATTAAATTCGGATTGGATTTTTCATGTTAGAAAAGTGATTCGAATCGCTGTCCTGATGCAAGTTCAAAGATCTGGCATATTCTTATCGTATGTGTTTCCATCGGAAGTCATTCTTTTTTTGTTGAGATTACATTGTGCATTCCTTCATAAGATTAATATTGCCTATTATTTTGATCATGACTGTACAAATCAAAGAAAAATGCATACTCAACTAGTTAAATATAATTCGTTTGCTTGTTCGATTATATTCGTGGAAATACAAAAATAATCGTAATTGCAGCTAATAGACCAATTAAGTAAACAGCCAACTGGTGAATTAGGTGTATTGTTGGTCAACAACACAGCTGGGTGCTGCCTGCTGTTATTGTAGCAATAAGCCATTACTAACGAGAATAAAGTAACAATTTCATGGCCTGTTTACACTGCGACAGTTTTTGCTTCAATTAAAGCTCTTTTCAAAGGACTTCCAATCTGCTTTCAAGCATTGAGTCAAAGGCAGAATTTATTTTCACTTATAGAATTACACACAACCAAACCGAGAGCCATCTGACCGAAATGAAATCTTCAGAGAAGGTGGAAATTGCCAATTTTCCAGTAGAGCGACTGCCGCATGCTGCCACCTGCCGAAAGCGAAGATCATAAGCGTGTTAAGGAAAAATATAATTATAGTGTAAACGCTGCTCTCACCTGCGACCCTGGGGTGCGATTCAGCGACTTCCATTTCACTATTACTAACCAACTGTTTCATATAGTTCTTAACCAACTATTGGCACAGTTTTTACCCTCTCGCAATGATATTTGACCAAGCGGAAGTTTCACTCTTTCATGCCCACGTGCATGCATAAGGTAAGCCAGTAATATTGCACAGCCGTCTCTTTTGCATATTGAAAACATTTTTATTCGCTTTTTTAAAAGCACTTATTTGTAGCTTAACGGTAAAATCGGTATTTGAATTCAACGACTAAAATTCAGCACTCCAATATAAAGTGACATGAAAAAAATGACATTTGCGCGCCAATTCGTCAAAGCAATGCGTATTTATTACGTGCTTTAACTTACAAATATTTCATATAATTTTGGCTCATAAGATTTAAATGCAAAAAATATAAATTTTTTATAATAAAAGTAATCATAAACTGTTTTTATTTGATATAAATCTTAAATTTTTTTAAGAAAGTCCTTTGTTTTTCAATATATAGAAGCATTTAGTGACGGATCCACCGGAACGGACGGAACACTTAATAAGCATGATCGGAGATTTGAATTCAGTAGAACTTACGAAGTAACATCAATATTTAAAATAAGTTGGAAACAAAAACTCTCCTCGAAACAATTTCTGAATCCACAACTGAATGCCTTCTCCTCATAAGAGTTTCGGTATTTTCACCAATTCGAACTTAGTTGTCTTCTATTCAATATTAGTTGCGTAACTCGAAATGCTGTATCTCATCAACGAGTCTTTTGAAGAGTAGGTCCAACTAAAAAACATTTCCATACATTATACGCTGCTACCGCTCATTGAAACGAAAAGTTAGTTATAAAGTGCTTAACTTAGCATTCTCTAAAAAGCATTTTTTAAACTAAATTATATTACGAGGCAAATTAAATAACTATAAAAAGTTTTTAGCAGTAACTAACATGAATATTTAAATTGCTAAAAATTATAAAACAATACCTGTGGTGAATATTTTATAAGTGGCTTATTAAAAAACAACTTGAATTGTTGAAATTCAAAACCCAGTTTTGTTAGTGCTGTTTTTTGCTCCAATTAAAATGCGTAATTATAAATTTTTATGAGTTTATTTTTAAACTAAATGCGAATTCATGGAAACGTGGTTGAATGTAGCTGTATATGTATGTACATGTACATTAATTGGCCGTTATTTCCCAATATAATCGTTGGCTTTTTTTACACCTGTCTCCCGAAATGTCAATTTTGGCCCTAAAAAATACGATTCGACGTAAGAAGCACTTTACTTTCAACTTAAATTTTGCGCAAATTCATTTGACTTTTCGAATACATTTAATGAGATATGTGGCATTTTTTATCTTCCAATAATTTTTATCTCCACAGAAAATAAATATTAGAAAATTATGATTTCAATTAGAATTATAAAATAATAGAACTACAATTAAACAAATATATAACTTACCTAAAAAACAGAATTAAGGGTGTTAATGAAGGAAGCCATAGAGTGGGAAAAATCACGCTGAGAGGGGCATAATTTAGTTTTCTCTTTTTTTACCGTAAAATTGGGGAATAGATCTAAAGCAACGCTGAGGAATATTGAAATTAATTTTTTCCAGCAAATAGGGAGAGTCAATATCTCCATTATTTACATTGAAAATAAATGAAAAGCAGAGAACGGATCGTCGATTTTCAAGTAATTTAAGGTGCAATAGCAATAAATAGAAAAAGAAGAGGACCTAAAACGCTTCCTTGTGGCTCTGCCGATGACGTAATGAAAGAAGCGAATGACATCCCATCGACAATAATAACACGATGAAATAAAATTACCAGAAGACAGAGGCTTATTCAAGAGAAGCATGACAGGATATGCAAAGGCAGGATAATTTTTTACAAGTACAGGCGGCAGCTCATTCAGATCACAAATAGCCAATCAGATCATCCTGCGAAAGACACAGTATGCCAAAATTTATAAATGGGAAGCAGAAGTAATTTGATTTAAAGAATTCATCACACAAGTTGCAAATTTCTATAGGGATGCATGCCGACTTATCACCCCAGCGAATTTCTAAAATTTTGCAAAGTTCCAAACAAACTTAGAGTTCCACTTAATGTTAGACTCCGTGCTGTCAATAAATCTTTTGTAGAATAATTTATCCAAATTATTAAACAGTTTTGTTTAGTGTTGAAGTTGAACAATGGTGGCTTGAGCTTTTGTTGAAGAGAACTTTCTGCTCAAAGCAACTTATATGGTGCTAGATATTCAACGGAGACATTACAACAACACAATTTTTGAAAATATTTCTTAAAAGTGGAAAATCTATTAGCAGTATCTAGTCCAGAAAGTCCCATTTGAAGGAGCAAATCGTTGAGTTTTGCAAAATCCACAATCCAAATTAAAACCAAGTCCGTCAATAGATTTCACAGGAGCGAAAAGATAAGTAAGAAAAATTTCTTTCATAAAAACATTTCTCAAAAGTTATACGCAGTTAGAGTTATGCATCAAATGTGCTGTATTCATGTAGTACACCATGTTGTATGAGCAACACAGAATATACATATAAATCCTTTGCATGAAGGCTCACCACTCAGTATATAAAATCATATTTTATATATTTACATATGTTACAAGGGAAAAGGAAATTCAACTTGTAAAATAATGGACACCCTGATATATGTATATCTATATATGTAATATATGTATATAGGAGAGAGAAAGAGCTGTTTCGTATATACATATATATGTAGTAGTCAAAGATGCTGAGCTAAGCTTCACTGTGTTAATAAAATGACGAGAAAAAGAAAATTTGAGAAATAAAACCCGAAACTATAAAATTGCATAAATGGATCAAGCTGCAAACTGCTGCACAACATCATGGCCTCCAGCAAGGGGGTGCCAACTCATAATATGCATCCATCAATTTGCATTGCACGTGAAAAATAGCATGCTGAATCAAGGCGTCAGGGAATTTACAGAAGAGGGAAGACAAGAGGGTGCATAAATTCGAGTCAGGCAAAGATGAAATAAAGTACGTAATAAAATGCTAAGAAAAGCGAAGCAAGCAAACTGTGCAGGTGTACGAAGTTTTTAAACGAAGCGAATATAGCTGAGATATCAACCTAAATAGAAGAGCGATAAGATATTGCAGCATTTTGCTAACCGAATACGCGACTGATGCTATATTTTCCTGATACAAAGTGGAAGCTTTGCATGATTGCCAACAAGCCACGTGCATTATGTGAAAGACACACACATAAGCCACATTGCAGAGTTGCCATAGTACAAGCAACGCAGCGCTGAAATTGAAATATAAGTAAAATAAATGATTGTGCAAGAGGTCAGCGGAGAGCGAGGGATGACGAGAGTGATGTGAATATTATGGCAAGACAATAAAAAAGTAAAAGGAGAAACAGCATAATAAATAAATACCGAAAGTCGACGTCTTTTGTGGACATATATGAGCAAATTTGCATGTGACCCAGATTCTGCCCCGCCACCAGTGTCCAACGAGTCGCTGCAGCGTATACGATGCCGCTGGCAAAGTGAATATTTTTCTTAAGTAGAAAAATGAAGAATTTTTAAAATTACAAAGTCCAAGTATTCAGTGAATCATAACAGTATGTGTATATAGCAAGCATTCATACATACATATGTGTGTACAGCGTACGTTTGTTTGTTTAAGAATACTGCTATGTCAATAACGGGCGTACATTGGATTTTGGCCATTGTTTGTCTAGAGTTGTCTGCATTACAAATCCAAAATTCCAACTGATCCAATTGGCAGACGATAATCGATTGATAGATTTTATTGCGCCCTGCGCTGCTCACCCGCACCACCGCACGCCCACCAATTGGCGACGCATACCGACACACTTTGCCGTGCTGCGCTGTGCCGGTTTGGCTCCTCGAAAGCATTACTTATGTATTGCATGTAATTTATTCATATTCATGGGCAAATTTGCATAAGTTGGTACGTCTTTCGAACATTAAACTGTTTCACCCCAGTTTTGAAAGTGCAGTGGGCGCGACTGGTGGGTGGCATACGCTTAAAAACGCTGATACTACCAATCAACTTTAACAGCCCCAAAGAAGGGTTAGAACTCTCCCTTCGTGCCATGCACTTGCAACTTTGTGGTAAGCATGCGTCTATAAACGTTTGACTATAATTTGTGGTTTAACAATTTCCCTGCTGCGTTTTGCGATTTCCATCGTTTCCTTGGTCGTGCGACGTCTGCATGCGTGGTTTTGCGGGCTGGTGGCAGCAATGTATTACTATTTGCTTTTGGTAGCGACCACGTGCACACATATGCTGGCAGTCACAGTTTGGTCAAAGCTCATGCACACACAAGTATTTCTTATATACTCCAGCCACATGCATGCTATAAATACCGAAGTGAGGGCGCATTTGCCAAGCATTAAGCGAATTTGTGGCAAGGCTCTTAAATTACAATATTCTTTTGTTGTGCCGCAGTTGCAAAAAGGGTGCGATTTTTGCAAAAGGCAGTATTTTGCCAATACACGAAAGTGTGCATTTATGTAAACTGAAATTTTCAAGCTTCTTAAATTAAATAATCTCCACCGACGTTCTTCATACCAATGCCATACACCAAAATATTTTTTAGAGCTCATAATTTCTTCATGTTAAAAAGAGTATAATATGCCCAAACTATTATCATTTTTTGAAGTTATACTTCTTATACGAGTTCGGAAAAGGTTGCGTTAAATGCATAGTTGCGCAACCTTGTCTGCGAAGATGTTCGAGCAGC
This sequence comes from Bactrocera zonata, assembly GCA_037783105.1. Classification (NCBI taxonomy): domain Eukaryota; kingdom Metazoa; phylum Arthropoda; class Insecta; order Diptera; family Tephritidae; genus Bactrocera; species Bactrocera zonata. The sequence goes on from JBAWJQ010002354.1 coordinate 1,710,520, forward strand.
AAGGGAAGCGGTGGCAATCGGCGATCGTTTGTTAGTTTCTTTCGGCACAGCTTGGATTTTCTACCAACAACACAATGTTGCCATGCTTATGCTATTGTTGTTTTTGTAGAACAATGTTTAAATTTTTAGTTGGTGATATATTCGCATGTGTGCGCATATGTATGTTTGTATGCTTGTCCATTATTTCTTTCGTTTGTGTTTCATTTCTGCGAATTCTCAACTATTTTGTGTGACTTTTGGTTGAAATACTCTGCGTTGGCCGTTGAAAAGTTAAGACTATACTTCACAGGATCATTTCTGCAGTCAGTCTTGTGGGTTGACAATTCACAAGTCGCAAAGAGGAACTTTCAATGAAGTTGTTTAATATTAATATTATCTCAACAGTTAGTTTACGTCGCACTGTCAAGAGTTGTTGTCATTAAAGGAGTTTACATTATTCCAGTGAACAAACAGAAAATATTTTATCATGGCATTGGAAGCAATGACAGGTCATGTCGCGCTTTGCGAGATGAAATGACAAAATTGCGTCAAAATCCAATTATCACCTTAGAAAAAGAATTATTCGAGTTTCTTAGCACAAGAAAATGTTTATTAATAATATCAATGAATAGTCAAAGTCTTCGTGCTTATGTTGATGATTTCTCAGATAGAGTGTTTGAACAGTCAAACATCTTGATGTTATCAGAAACATTTATGAACGACAACGAGCCTCCTGTATCCGTACCAAATTTTGATTTCGTTGTAAGATTTGAACGAAATGAAAAAATAAATTCAGGCGTTATTATTTATCACAATGAGCAAGACAAATGTCATATTCTCATTCCTCATTTAGATATAAAGGCTCCGTACTCGAGTGATGCTGATGTGACGATATCAACATCAACAAGAATTGGCAATTTGTGTGCGGTAGAATGCAAAATGAACCCTAGCGATAATCATAATAGTAATTTAATTTAATTGCCATTTATATATCACCAAATTCATCGATGAGAGATATAAAATTGTTCATCGGTAAAGCTTTATTACCGCTGTCAACTGCAGGTTCGCAAGCTTTTGCAGATATTATCGGAGAACCAGTAGAGTATAGCGAATAACCGGTACTCTCTGCGGGAGATTTCAATGTAAATTTCTCATTGTCAGAAGCTGAACAATTATTGGCATTCCTCAGAGAGAAATTTTCAGTAGAAATGATCAATGGAAGAAATGAGCCTACGACAAAAGGAGGTACGACTATTGATGCGGTATTCGCGAGAAATATATATAAAATAGATGTAAGACGATTCATATCGTATTTTAGTTATCATAATTCAATTGTAAATATTATAGATATTAATCCGTCAGAGCCCAGAAATGATAATTGAATTAGACTTTGCTTTATAAAATGTGCATAATAAATTTATAAAATGTGAATTTAAGAAAGTGAGAGTCATTCCACCATATTTTTATCCTTTCCCTCTCGCTAGTTTTCTTTCATACAAAATGATATACATTTCTTGGAATATCACTAAGAAGTATAACTTCATCCGCGCGTAGGGACTCCACGCACCAGTTTTTTTTTTTTTTTTTTTTTTTGTTTGGAGAAAAACAATCGTCAAGCTCGCAAGGTTGCTAACAAATTCAAGTATGTCTACGTTTAGGGAATACTTAAGGTGAGATTTTTCTAAGGCTTTTACTATTTTCATTTGTTTCTAAAGTTAATTACTAAGAGACCATAGTCATAGCTAAGGAGTCTCTTCTAATGGGTGATCCAATTAAAGGATCTTTTCAATCGTTATCAATGTTATTTTTGTTCAGTATTGTTTGGCATTTTATGATAGAAAGACTTAAGTCTGAACAATGCTTACAAATCGTTCAAGCGATGAGGGCCATTTTCGGCCAAATAGGCAAAATTGCCGCATTTGGAGCAAAGAACAGCCTGAAGAAATTCAAGAGCTGCTATTTCATCCAAAAAAACACAATGCTTTGGTGTGGTTTGTGAGCCAGAATCATCGGTTCATATTTCTTCAAAAATAATGCCGGTGAGAACGTAGTCGTCAATGACAACCGTTATCGCGCAATGATAACCGACCTGAATGATGCCCGAAATTGAAGATCGTAAAAAGCATTAATCAATGATTTTATTGAGACAACACTTCGGTGAGCAGATAATTTCATGGACGGACCATCTGAGACATACGAGGTTTGACAATTAAGTAATGAGACTGATTTCATTGCCGCGCTTGTGGTAAACCTGTGACCTTTCTCTTTTTCCGGCATTCCTCCCCTCTCCATTGATATATGTACCATTGGTCTAGCTTGTTTAGTTCGCCTGCTGCGTCAAGTTGAGTAGACGTATATTAGTAGTGCTCGTCACGAAAATGGAAAAATTAAATCAAGAGCAACGCGTCGCGATAAAATTTTGCGCCAGATTAGGCGTAACAGCTTCGGAAACGGAACGTTGTAAGAGTGTATGGTGTTAGTGCTCTTAGTCAAGCCAAAGCTCAAAATGGTTGTCTCCGCGCGCCCCCCGCCCAAAGAAAGCTCGCATGAGCAAGTCGAAGGTGAAAACGATGATTATTTCCTTTTTTAATAGCCGTGGAGTCATCCACAAAGAATTCGTTCTACTGGACTGTGAAGCAAGTCTACTATTGCCAAGTACTCGAAAGATTGCGAAAACGAGTCAACAGGGTACGCCCAGACATCGCACGACAACGTGCCGTGCCACACCGCCCTCAGCGTGTCCCAGTATTTGGGATCTAAAGGGATTGCCGTGTTACAACAGCCGCCTTCTTTGCCCGACATCCAGGCGGCCGTGACGAGGGTACTCGCGAACATCCCATTCGAAGCGTTCTAGAAATGTTACGAAGCTTGGAAAACGCGTTGGAATCGCTGTATAGCTGCCCAAGGGACTACTTTGAAGAGGATGGCAGAGTTGTATAATAATTTTCAAATATACGGTTTTTATGGAATCAGTCTCATTACTTAATTGTCATACCTCGTAGCCGCAACCAACATTTTAAAGAGATACTCCCAAAAAAATAAATGCCAAAGAATTTTTTTGCCAATGATAATAAGCATTTCTGTTTTTTTTCCTTAAAAAATAGTAAACCTCTAAATGTATCACCCTTTATAATAATTAAATAATAGATTAATGGTCGTCAAGCTCATAAGGTTTCTAGCATATTTCAATGTGTCTATGTTACTGGAATGCGTAAGTTGAAATTTTTCGAAAGCCTTTACATTTTTCATTTGGTCTGGTTTTAAAATGTATTGCTGAGAGACAATAGTCTAGCCTCTTTTATATAACTCCACCTCTTTCTCGCTATTTTAAGTAAAAGTATTGTCGAGTAAGTAAGCGATTGAACGTAACCCCTAAGGATCTCTAATATAAGAACTGGAGCAAAGTATCTGAAATATCAGCAAACTAAGATTTCGAAACAGTTCAATCACTCCTAAAACAGCAGAATTCTTAGAATAAAAAAAACTACTTAGATAGAACTTTATATTTGTATTGAACGAATAACAAAAGAATCATTAATTTTTAGTTTTGAGGGGCCTACTTTAAGCCAGAAACTTTCTTATTCAGCAAAATTCTGTATTTCACTTACACAATTAAACGAAGTTATTCGATTTAAATATCGAATTGCCTGTGTCAGAAATAGAATTATTTTGATGTGATATCGAAGTGAAATGCCTTCTTATCAAAAATATATAATTTTAAAACTTATCGCAGGTGGTTTTTTCTCTGCGTACATGGCAACAAGGGTTATGTGGGCGGAGAAAGATAAGTCTAACCTTTAGCTTCAGGATACCAAAACAATAACGTATTTTTTAAACAGAAATGTTTGCAGTTAAGATAACGGTAGAAGTGCTGCTTCGCAGGGCAGTTTCATTCTAAGAGGTGTGCATTAAATCCAACAACAAAATAGCTGAACTTGAACTCACTGACAGAACACTCAGAGTACTTCGTTGTCAGACTGGTTTGGGTAACTAAATAATCATAGGAAAATACCTGGAAACTACAAAACAGATGAGCTGAAGAAGGGTAGCCTTACCGCTATATCATCAAACTGCATCGGTGTTCCGCTGGCATCTTGCACGCTAGTATTGGATCTGTAGACTGTGTGCTCAGTAAACGTTGGTTAGCAACCAACAGCGACAGCGATATGTTCTGATTCAAATAAAAACCTAAGAGGTTCTTTGAATTCCTTGCATTTAGCAAAGATTATCTCACCGTAATGATAGGAGCTCTTTTTAGACACTATTCTATATAAATAATGCTAAAGCAACTCGGTATTCATACCTTCTATGAACTAAGAAAATTGGCAAGAGTTGACATTAAATTTACAATAGTCTCAAAACGCTTTATGGACACGAATATGGTCTTTTGATCACAACAAACTGTCACTTTTAGCTGTCTAAGTGGAATCCTGTTAGCTTCGGACTGATTTGACTTATCACTTAAAAGTCTACTTCTGATCCTTTATAACATGAGGTCATTACTTTGCAATATTCCCACGGCAGGTTATGCTAGTTCGAGAAAATTTAAATTTTTTAAAAATAAAATATTTGAATATCAATTGAAAGCAATTGTTGTTTGCATCAAAAATTATTTTGATCTGCAGAACGCCTTAATTGAAGTTACTCGGTATAAACAAAATCACATCAATTTCACTCGATTTCTGGAACAAACATACATAATTGTTCTTAAAAAATATTATTTTTTATGTAAATGGTGGCGTCCCGAGCCAAAGTGGATCAATTAAACATATGGCAAAAATTATTCAAAACGGACGGGAAACTACCCAATATTCATCGGTTCACACCAATTGCATAATCTTTTTATGTTTGACGAAGAAAACTTTCGATTTTTCGAGAATTCTAAGCTGACTAAATACCTTAAGTTATTCTTTAGTAATAGTAATTTGTATATGATGAAAGAAAATGTGAACATGTCTAAAATTTTCTAAATTACTTCACACAAATCGAATAATCAGATAACTTTGACAGAAACCAAAAGTAACTATTTTTGAGGGCGTAAGAATAAAAGTACTTTCAAAATTAGTTAGTTTTATAATTTTTAAATCCATTCTAATCACTTTTTCTCTCCAAATAATTGAAAGTCAGACCAAATCACGAGCATTTTACGGTAAATGATCCCGTCATAAAGAAGTATGCTTTGTGGCCTATTTCTTAAAACGACGCATAAAATGTCTCACATTCCAACAAAGTCATAAAATAAGCTAAAGCGAAATAACGACACTGTGGAACAAAAATACATCGCTCATTAAGTGCGCACCCAGAATATCTATGCTGAATGCGGAAAAAATAAACAGGCAAACCTCAAACAAATGCCTTCGCCAAATATTGCCACACAAAGTAAACAATTAAACAACCAACAAACCATACAAATGCTAAACAAACGCGACACCAACAAGTATTTTTAGGTATTTTCGTAAATGTAACTGTTGCTATCAAAACTAACAGCTGCTCTGCTTCTCAGTCCCGAAATGACAGCCACATTGCAGCGATCTTACACGCAGCTTTGCTTTCCACGTGGAAAATGAAAGCCTTTAAAGGAGAGACATTTACAGATGGCTTGTGCCGCCAGGGCAATTTCTGCCGAAGTAACTAGGAAAATATTGCCGACTAATAGGTGCAGCAATTAGCAAGCAGCGCCATACAAATGTAGGTTAATGAGCAGAAACGGGAGCAGTTAGGAAGTGGACTTGAGTACACGTTGTAAGTGCAGGCGCACGAAGAAAATATGTTCTGTACTAAATTTCGCTTAATTACCGCTACACATACAAGCTACATATTTACTTTTGCGAAAGCGCTATATGCGGAAACATGAACATCTTCACTCATGCGTACGCAACATAAAGAAATGTTAAGCATAACAAACACATACACACTCATTTACACGCTTGCAAGCACTCACATGCTTGTTTGAAAAGCTTGAGCGGCCCTCGGAACTCTTCGCTTAAGATGCCCTGCGGATTTAGCACTCAAAAGTGTTGCATCGAACACTTACACACTCAAACACAGAGCATTTACGCAAAGTGCTGAATTATGTGTCGCATTCAGCGTAAACGCGGCGCGTACGATTTATATATCGATGCTGCTGAAGCCACGGCATTCTATGTAATTTCATTGGCATTCCCGCCCGACCTGCTTTAACGCATTGTTGTCAACACGAAAACTGCAAGTGGCATTACCAACTAACAATAAACTCACGCGCACCAACGAAATGCATAAAAATATGAATTGTGTAGCGCAACAATATGGTGCACTCGTGCGAATACGCAACATTTGAGTGTTTACAACAAAGACGGCTCATATTCATTATAGCTTGTGTACAGACTTACAGGGTGGATTCTGAAGTGGTGTGTTTTCGCAAAATTGAAGGATTTACCAAATAAATAAATGCTTTCACTATTCTGTTTGTTGGTTTGTTTGATAGTTCCTTAAAGTTAAGGAATGACTAGCTCAACATAGCCATTGAAGGCCTAAGTCAGACTTAAGTAATAAGAAAAATATAGTTCCTCTATGACACTGCACCAAAACTATTAATGGTGTTCAACCGAAGTCATATACATATAAGGATTTTTTTACTATTGTCAAAATCAATTTATTTGCCATTTGAGAGAAAAGCAAACTTTGCAACCTTTTTTTTTAGCAAATTTTGAACTCTTAAATTTCATTTTAAGCAATAATAACAGAAAAAGGTTACCTAAAATACCAAATCAACCTTACGTTCCGATAAAGCTGAACTTTTTAATAAACAGGTTCCTTTGGACATGCATGATCGTGCGAATTCCTATCCCACATTCATTAAGAGGATTAAAACTGCCAAAGAGATATAGGTTTACGAGTTTGACATGCAACCATATGAACAATCAGCGAAATGTAGGGAAAAAAACGAGCCGAAACCAAAAGACAACGCACCAAAGCCACTCAAAAATCAAGGTAATGGTGATTGTTTTTTCGATATTCATGACAGACGGTCAATAAGGAGTTCTGTTTGGCCATATTGAGGCGTTTGAATTTTAGAAGAACAATTCATAGGTTTTACACGATGATATTGCATCTTTGCATTGAGCCATGAATGATGAGTCGATCTTTCGACTTTTGCTAGTTCTCCGAACTGAAATTGCCGCCTCATGGAAGCTGATTTCAGTCGTTCGAAGAGATAAAACAAAATTGGCTGAAGAAGTAGAAAGCCATCCAAAAAGTCCTTACGAAAAGGTGTTCGAGGACTGGAAAATCGTTGGCATATGTTTATTACATCTGGTGTGGATTACTTTGAAGGCAACAAAACAAATAATGATGAATTTACAAATTCCGGATACTCCACGTCACAATGAATAATAACAAAAACAGGTTTAACTCGTTTGCTGGGTCATTTTATGAATATTCTGGGAAAACTTATCACTGCAATCTATATATTTTTTAGATCATTAAGAAGTAGAGATTTTAGCTAACATAAGGCCTACTAATTTTTGAAAAAAATCTGATATTCTGACATGAGCATTTTTGATTTCAAATTAGGGCTCACGTCTTATTAATCCGAAAGGACGACAGTTGTACTACACTATTATGAATAGGCATAATAAGCTGGACATAATATCTCCTGGTAAGCCGACATACTGGCCCAGTGATAGAAGAAAAATACCAGACTTAATAGATTTTGCTGTAGTCAAAAATATATATAGATCGCTTATGACAGCTGATACATGTACAGACTTATCATCTGATCATTCTCCTGTACTAATAAAGTTATACGAACAGCCCATGATATTTGAGCCAAAAGTTTCTCTAACATCACCTAAAACTAACTGATTGAAATATAGACAGTACATCAGCACCCACATCAATATTGATTACAAAATAAATACAGGAAGAGACATTGATGAAAATATAAGAGAAATTACTGATTTAATAACTAATGCAGCTGTATTGGCAACACCAAAAAGAAACAACAAACCAGTTGGTTTTAGAAAGATCACCAATAATGAAATAGAGAAACTTGTAAATGAGAAAAGGCGAGCTAGGCGGGAGTGGCAGTTAAATCGCTCCCCTTCAACACTGCTTCAACTGAAATCTGCTATAGGAAAGTTAAAAAAAGCGCTTAAACGCGAAGAGGAACACAACACTGAAAATTATATAAAGAAACTGTGTCCAAATTCTCGCAAGCAAAACTCCCTTTGGAAAGCCCTAAAGCCTTTCAAGCCATCAGTAGATTCCAATATGCCTCTAAGGCAGTTGAATGGTAATTGCGCACGTAGTGATGAGGATAAGGCAAAATGCTTTGCAAATCACCTAGAAAAGGTATTTCAACCAAATTGCCCAAAGAACAACCTTGAGTTGCCAACCTTGCCCAATACCGCAAACGAGTCGCATGTGTTTATTAGGACTTCTACTTCTGAAGTTGCTAAAATTATAAAAGAACTTAACCCAAAAAAGTCACCAGGACATGATAATTTTACCCCAAAAATGCTAATTGAGTTACCAAATATTGCCGTAGAAGTGCTCTCTTTGCTCTCTGCAATTCTTAATCTCGGACACTATCCTAATTCATGGAAAACGTCGCAGATTATCTTGATAGACACACCTGGGAAAGACTTAACACAACCGTCTTCATACAGACCAATCAGTCTTGTACCCTGTCTTTCTAAAGTATTTGAAAAATTGTTGCTATCCACGTTGCTTTCCTCCACGAAAATAATATAATACCAACGCACCAATTCGGGTTTCGTGAAAAACATAGCACGATATAGCAAGTAAATAGAATTACTAACGAAATAAGAAAAGCATTTGAGCACAGAGAGTATTGTTCAGCTATATTTCTAGACGTGGCTCAGGCGTTTGATAAGGTATGGCATGGGGGCCTTTTATATACTCGTAAGATTAAAAATATTCTATCTTCAGAATTGCATAAAACATTGGAATCTTATTTAAAAAGTAGAAAATTTATGGTAAAAGTGGGAGATTTCATATCTAATGAAAGACACATAAGGGGTGGTGTACCCCAGGGCAGTGTTTTAGGCCCAACACTATACATCATATATACAGCAGATCTTCCAACAGCTAACAATGTAATAACTTCAACTTTTGCGAACTATACAGCAATAGTGAGCCGTAACAAATGCCACATAATAGCATTAAGAATATTAGCCCAACACTTAAAGTTTGTCGAAGAATGGCTAGCCAACGCAAAGGTAAATGAACCAAAGTGTAAGCATGTTACATTTTCGCTTAGACCAAAAATGTGTCCGGCAGTAAAAGTAAACAATATTTTAGTACCCCAAGCGAATGAAGTAACTTACCTTGGTATTCACCTAGATAGAAGATTTACGTGGAGAAAACACATCTCTAGTAAAATAACATGTGTGAAGATTAGAGCTGCAAATTTAAATTGATTTTTAAATAAAAACTCCAAACTTAGCCTAGACAACAAAGTGCTTTTATATACAGCGGTCATAAAGCCGTTTTGGATGTATGGCATTCAACTGTGGGGTACAACCTGTGCAACTAATATAGACATAATACAAAGGTTCCAATCAAAAATGCTTAGATCAATCACGTGTTCGCCATGGTACATCCGTAATGAAAATATCCATAAAGATCTTGGTATTTCTATGGTATGGAAGGAAGTAGAAGACAGCAGAATCAAATACATAACTAAACTCCGTGATCACCCAAACCCTTTGGCTAATGCTTTGATACATTCCTGCGATCACACACGCCTTAAAAGAAGAGATATGTCCGCGTACTGAGGAGCAATGTATCACCAAAACAGCTCAATCACTTGCTTGAGCCTGTCTAGTTTTTAAATAGATTTAAGATTTTATAACTTATTGTTAGGTTTAAAACAAAAAGCAGATTCAATAAATAAAAAGATATTGAAACAAACAAAAAAAAATTAGGATAGTTATGATATTAAGTCAAAATAAGGACAAAAAGCAAATATTAAAAAAAAAACCGCACAATTTTTTGGGACATAAAAGTAAGTTTGTTGGGAAGATAATTTTTCGCATAAATTTTGATGTTATGTGAAAAAGGTGTGACCAAAAGTTATAGATCCTTTTATTGCCAGCAACTTTTCCATACAATTTTTTCCTATAGTGCTCGTAGTTTCGCCGGAAATCCAGACAAATCGTTTTCAACCATTAAATATTCAACCATTCCCTACCCCTCCTCTTCTCGCCTTAATTATTATTTTATTCTTTTACATTATAGCCTTTCATTTGAAAAAGCTTTTCTAATCATTTTTCTATGTTTTAATATTTTCTTAGAAAATATGTGGACATGCTTTGAATTGTTCGTGAGAAAATGGAACTCAGGCAAACATGGGAAAATAAGTAAAGAATTCATTTTAAACTTAAATTACAAGTTCTTTTGAAATTTCGTTGCAAGTGGTAGGCAGAACACACTTTATGAAATTCATTTGTTTTTTTATGTATTTTTTTTTTTGTATGTGAAGTAACTTGGCAAATATTTTAAATATTAATAATAAAAAAAAATGTTAAAATTCTCAAATCTTTACAACTACTACTACTAGGTACTGAATTATTTTATGTCAAATATGTAAAAGGTTTATTTTATTTTTTTTATTTTTTATTTGATCACGTTTACGATGTTTTATTTTCCATTAATTAGTTAGTATAATTAACCAAGTTTTATTAAGAAATATAAGTTAGTATAATTAACCAAATTTTATTAAGAAATATATTTTGATGTAACAAATATATTTGGTTTGCACCAAAGACAGTTTTTAACACGTCTGATGAAATAAAAATATTTTGTACAAATTTGATTTATTCATTATCTTAAAGAATTTTTAATTTTTATTTAAAAAATAAATTTAATAAAGAAAATTTAAAGAAATATACCTACTTCTTTCGCAAAACAAATAAATTGTTTGGTAGTGCTTTGCTGAGAATGTCTGAAAGATAAGAGGTTAAAAGCAGTTGTTAATAACAAGTAAATTAAGAAAAGTTGCTTGATCTGAGATCTAAGCAGTTCAAATACACTGTAGATAAATCGATAATTAGTAATTCTTGTTTTAGATAACCATACTTTTGATATATTTATATTTTTTTGCAATATTTCTTTATTTATATGCCTTTTTATTTTAAAAACCTCATAATAAATTTTAAAATCTTAAATGTATTTAAAAACTTAAGAAGTTTTGAAATTTAATAAACCAAATTTACCATTACAAGCTTTCAAAAAGTTTCATTGCTTAAGAACCAATCTACCACAGCCATTTAACCTCAGTAGCACCAGCCATCGCGAGGACATTGAATCATACGTAAGACTCTCAGAGGTCCAATTTGAAATATCGCGTTTGAAAAATTCAAAGTCTCCAGGTCATGATAACATTGACGCTTGGACAATCAAAAACTTTTCCAAGAAATGTCTCTTACTTTTGGTCTTGCTTTTTACTAGTAGCTTCAAATTGAGCCATTTCCCCACGCAGTGGAAATGTGCTGAAATTATAATGATACCAAAGCCAAACAAGCCGGAAAATGAATTATCCTCATACAGAAAATACTCGAAAGAATATTTCTTCGAAGACTACTGCCAGAGCTGGAAAAGCAATAAATTATTCCAGATCATCAGTTTGGTTTCAGACATATGCGCGGCACATCGGAACAAGGTCATCGCGTTGTGAAAACTATACTTAGTAGCTTGGAGGGGAAGAAGTACTGTTGTGCAATTTTCTTAGATATTCAGCAGGCATTTGACAGAGTCTGGCACTCGGGCCTACTGTATAAAATTAAAAAGACGCTATCTACTCCACTATATCTCTTTCTCAGATCTTATCTGAGTCAAAGACATTTCTATGTTGAAATTAAAGACGAAATCTCAGACATACACGAAATAAAGGCAGGTGTTCCGCAAGGAAGTGTTCTGGGACCAATACTATATACAATTTTTACCGCAGACACGCCAATATTGGAAAATTTTAATTTAACAGTTGCCACCTATGCAGACGACACTGCTGTACTCTCATCTGCCTACTCGGCTAGCGAAGCTGCTGAAACTGCACAAGCACAGCTAAATGAAATACAGTCTTGGCTTCGCTACTGGAACATCTCTGTAAATCCTAGAAAATCAACTCACATAACTTTCATATTGAGGAAGGAAGAGTGCCCCGATGTGAGTCTTAATAATGCTTTAATTCCAAAGTCCAATTGTGTAAAATATCTCGGATTACATTAAGATAAACGACTTACTTGGTGTGAACATATTAGAGCCAAGAGAACACAGCTCAAAATTAAAAGTAGGAAAATTTAATGGTTGCTTGGCCCTAAGTCTAAACTTAGTTTACAAAATAAAATTCTTCTCTATAAAACTATATTGAAACCCATATGGTCTTATGGCATTCAAATCTGGGGTACAGCAAGTAGATCCAACATAGAGATAATTCAAAGGTTCCAGTCAAAAACCCTTAGACTTCTCGCTAACGCTCCGTGGTTCATTAAAAATATTCATCTCCATAAGGATCTGAGAATGCCCATGGTGATTGATGAAATAAAAGGATACAGTTCAAGGTGCATAACAAGATTAAATTGGCACCCTAACCCATACGCTATAAACTTATTAGACAACAGCGATGATACACGACGATTGAAAAGACTACATCCTCTAGACCTGCCATTTAGATCGTAAGAACTATCTACATAAGTATAAAATAATACACATTGTAAATATATTGATACACATTACGTAATTTAGCTTAATAAATACTAGTTACTAAATAACCTTATATTAAGGCCAAATTGAACTTAATGCATCAATGTGAATCACATTAATCAATTACATTTACTTATTGTCTTACGACAGATTGTAAATTAAGATGAATATTAATAAAAAAAAAAATTACTTGATTACCTAACCGTCAGCACTAAAAAATCATTTAAAATAATTTCGGATTAGGCGCGATTACTCTAAACAAATTTACAAAAACACCGCATTTGCCACGCTAAATTAATTACTTTAAATTTACCACCGATTTTACTTACAATGCTGTTCCCCAAACAAGACGCGGCGACGCAACCAAGCGTTACCTCAAAAAACGTACAAATTTCAGTATTTAGAGGATTGCGAAAGTGATTATCAAGTGTTTTTAATTCATTAATTTCATTATATTTGAGCTTAAAAAGTGATAAGCAGGCCATAACTCACACGAAATTCGAGGGCAGCCGCGCGACTGTATTAAAGTGCAATTACCCATACAGTAAGCCAGAGTATGTAAAAATTACATAACAAGGCATACGCGAGCAGCGCAGCACACAACATAACTGACAAAGTGAAAGGAACAAAGCACATAATGATGCGGGTGCTGGCACATAAAAGAATGCTTCACTTTAATTAGATACAAAGCCAAATAATCACAGGCGCTTACGCCAATACTACACACACACAGACATGCGCGCATGAATGAGCCTTACGCATCATTATCTTCATGAGTGTGCGCTGAACTTTATGAGTGGAAATGAAAAAAAACATGCTTAAATAAGGTGAAGGTGAAATCGGCAACCGAAATGGTCGTGCACGCAGACACTTATACACCTGCAGATAATGAGAAATTCTCGACGATAATATTCTCTACCTTCTTGCTCCCATTTTTGCCTGATTCTGCATGCTGGCAAATACGAGGACAGCAGTGAAGTTAATGTATTTCATACTGACAGTAAAGGCATCAACGCTTCAACGGAAAGAGTGTTGTTATTTTCATTTCATCAAAAGCAGCAGACAGACTTATATATGGCTCATACCAAATGCATTTCAGACCCAGCGAGAAAAATTTGCTAACGCATGAAACCAATTACATTCTTCCAGCTGGGTTGAACTTGCTTGTGTCTTACATCAGCTTAAAACTGCATGGCTAGAGGCAATTGTGGCACGCATACTCACACATCTGCATGCAAAAAGTCACAATTCAGCGGCATCCAAGGTAAAGACAGCACAATATTAGATATCGTTTGCCTTGAAAGCTTGTTTGCACGTATGGGAGCTAGGATTCTCTTTCAGATTTCGACTTAGTCGCCGACATATTAAGCATATTTGTTATTCTCAACATTCCAGCTTGTTGCATGCGCAATGACTTCTAGCTGTAGGTCATGTCCGCACGCTGTGCTGTGTAAAAGTGACAAGAATCTGAGTAATAACGCAGTTATTTTGTAATCCTATTCGATTCATACCAACTAGTTATGTGTTCATTTATTATGGCGGTGCAGATATGTGAGGGCGCTGGTGCAGTTAACCTTGTCGCCGCAATCGTTCAGCTGCGCAATTCCAATGTTACGTATACGACAAGGTGTCCACAATTTACACCAGCTACATAAAGGCAAGAATACATTAAATTGGTTTGTAATCTGGAGCTTTTGTAAACGTTTTAAGATTTTTTAAAGCTCGCTGAGTACATATTATCTTTTATGAACAATTTTTTTCCTCTCTCCATCACTGAATACTCAGTATGTCAGCTCCGCATTTAATTTAAGGTTGATTGTCCTAAACTTGTAATTAATAAATTAATTGCAGTTAAAGTAAAGATAAGTTGACGTTTTCCAGGCTTGAGGACCCTAACACTTGATGGCAGGGAGTTTTATATGACTAAAGAGGTTAAATTTCTAAGACTCACATTAGACTCAACCTTACGCAAGCCAGGAATAAGCCAGGTATCATCATGTGGCTATATACTATGATCGTAATGCCTATTGTCACCTGTGCAGCGGTTGCTAGGACATCGAAGGCAACGCAGTCTTCGGTAGGCCTTAAACTATCGAAGCTGCAAATGCTCGTCTGCGTCTGAGCTTCAGGGGTAATGTGCACTTGTCCAACCGCAGCACTTGAAGTCATGCTGCAGCTCACACCGCTGCATCAAATGTTCAAACAGGCAACGAAGCATACCATACCGCTCATAGCAGCAGAGTTTTTTAGCAAAGGAAGGATAATATCGTCGCAACAATAAAGGTCTTGGGGAAGACATACTACTGGCCCTTCTTCCAATAAACGCGTTACGAAGAGAGTAAACTTCGTAAAGAAGTGACCGCATATCCAACTATCCAATGGGATATTTTCCGAGCATCTTTTAAGCAGAAATATTTGTTATAAGTCACTGTTCAGAAATCAATCTCTAACGCAATTATCGCAACCAGCGTATCGCTATACGCAGCCCGCTCTTCGGCGGCTTCCAGGATGATTGGACCAGAATCAGCCATTGTGGCCGAGTCCCACATCATAAAGGAATTGCTCCGCACAGAAGAGAGTTTGGAAAGAGAACTACACAGGCAGCGGGCAACAGGGATGCTCCATGCCAAGTTAATATTGGGAGGTTACAACCTAGCAAGGTATAGAGATATGACTAATCTCCCCTGGGACAAATACCATCTACTTGTCGCGCTCTATACTGGGCACTGCAGGCTCAAGAAACACTTGTCCGGCACGGGCATAGGCTCTTATGCAAACTGCCGACTTTGGGACATGGATCCGGAAACTCCAGAACACCTGATTCTAAATTTCCCAACAATTTGTTGAAGCAGGACAAAACCCTTTGGATCCATCTAAGTGGACAGGGATAACATCACCTCCATCGGTCACAGCCAGCTCCTTATATTGCAGAGTGCTAGACTTTTGTGACCATATGTGATATAATAGTGGGCACAATAGACCATAGATTGCAGTGCAAAACCTCAATTGTTTTCTATCTGTCTATCTATGATTTGAGAAAGGGTAATACAAGTTTTATAGTTTTTCCAAAAAATACTGACCCGAGTTTATAACATCTGAAATACAACTTCACCGACAAACTTTATACAATGCGGGGAAACCGTAGCTGTAGCCCACATTTTTACTTTTTTTGCGACTTCTTTTACCATAATAAATTTTTCAATAATGTTAATTTCGAAGTTCGAAAAAAATTTTTCGATTTGGATACCAACTTCGAAAAACAGAAAACATTTTTTTTAATTAAGACTCAAACTCTCGAAAATGTCCATTTGGTCTATTTCGCAAAACAAAAAGTTGGATTTATATTTGTGCAATATATTACTGTGGCAATAGCGATTATATTCATGCAATATATGTAAGTCAGCCAATATTGGCAAAAACTCAATATTGATTTCGTTTTAATTTTAAGATAAACTAGGCAAACCGCGCCGATGTTATCCACCTGGCATAAATATGACCAGCAATCACATTCTAATTACAGCTATTTCAATAACGTTAATAACAGACAATATACAATTGCAAATAGCACACGCCAAAGTTTAATATGAGATTTGATATAATCAAAGCCGATCAAAGGCGCTGCATTAAGAGCTTCAGCAGCACTGTGTGCTCCAATCCAGCTGCAAACCGAATGTCAATAAATACGGAATTATGGCGTAGGTAGGTAGGTAGGCGTACTATTTGGTCGCTAAATCAAATATTTTCAGAATTTATTGTGCAATTATTTGAGCTTGTGCTGAATCAACAGCGGTAAATATTTGAAGTCGAAAGAGTATATTTGGGGGTGTTTTAATACGTGAGTCTGCTTAATTGCACGGAAGTTGGCATTTTAACCAACGCGTGCAAATAAATAACAATATTTAAGCAAACACAATATATTCAATTTAATCACAGCGGCATTTTACTAAAGATTATATCTAGTAACTAATTGATAGAAAAAATCAAGTTTCAGACCTTAAAGCAACTTATATATTTGTTTGACGTACCTTTATTAAGGCGTAATATACAGTTATAATTAAAAAACAAAAACGATTTTTGATTAATTTTCTTAATGAACATATATTTAAGAATACACACAGAAATCATATCATTCCGGTGAATATTTTCGAAGTTACACACAAATTTGAAAAGACGTTTCAGAGTGCTTGAAAGTAGAAGGCAAAGCCTTAAAAGCGTTTTCCTCAAAATAGTGTTTCAAAGGACCCACATTACTCGAAAACAGCTAAGCCATAATTAATCGATGATTTTTTCTCATCGATAAATACTTAAAAAAAAAAAAAATATAGGGCCGAATTTTGGTCAAAAATCGATTTTTTTAGAAACCGTCATTTTGTCAAAACATGTTATTTTGCTTATTTCTTCAATTAATTACTAGATTCAACATAACTTTAATGAAATATGTTTTCGTTTTTTAATTTCAGGGAATCCACTTCAAAGATATAGTGGTCACCGCAAACGTCTTTTTTTGAGAGGAGCTCCCGGAGATCAGCTGTAGTTCCTTTCCAAATAAATATTTTTACTAATATGTACTAAGCTTTAAAAAATAATTAAAAGATAGCATAATGTGTGTACAAATTTTTGGATCAATAAATTTAAAAGAAAAAATTCTAGAAAATTCGCTTTTTTGAGTGTCCATAAATGAGCTTTTTATTTACAGCCGTGCATACATGATTTTACTTTCCTGGTATATTTAACGTGGGATTATTTCATCTTTTGTAATAATAAAATTTTACTTCAAAGCAAGTAAACTTAGAAATTTAAAAGTATGATTCTAATACAAAAAATATCTTACTAACTTTTTCATGTAAAAATTCCTTTAAAAGTTATACGCGGTTAAATTTTACCTCGAATGTACTGTCTCAGGCAGTACACCGTGTCGTATAAGCAACAGTGAATGTAAGTATAAATCACTTGCATAAAGTTGCAGTACTTTTGACGTAAAAATTTTATTGCGGATAACTTGTAAAGGAATTTTTTATGGAAAAAATCACCCAGCAAGTTTTGTACTGGAATTTTGTAATAGAATATCACATTTTCAAAGTTGTGGATTTAGATGCTCATTGCAACATGCCATGTTAATACAAAATATCAAAAACTCCCTTGTAAAAATTGTGGGAAAAGAAATATGATGTAGGAACTGTTTAAATTGGAAATAAAAAGCGTGTTTATTTTGAATAATTTTATTTAGGACAAAAATAAAAACTTAAGAGTTGTTTGCCAAAAATGTTACATGGGAAATAAAAGACACATTAATGTACTTATGGATGAAATATATATGTATGTATGCATCGGGATCGATCTTATGAAATTGATTTAATACATGTAGGGGTGGATTCGTATTTATTATAAGAAAAGTGTTTATTTTATAAAAATGTTCTTATTTTATTTTACACAAAAATGTTCTTATTTTATTTTGCAAAATGTTTTAGTTTTAGTTTCAACTGGCACCGTGCTCGTCCGCGTGTCGACTCCTGTCGTTTCCAAAGTCTTCCTTACCCGTTTTTTTGTCGCTACTCGTTGTCTATTGCAGTCAGTGTTGCATGTTACTGTCCGTACGTTCGCCCACTTCTATTCTGTCCTTTATTCGTTCCCACATGTATATTATGAAATCAGTACCACATAAGTAATAGTATTGAGCTAAGGAAACCAGAAAAGTTTGCATACTATATAATAAGAGTGTTGTCATTTCTCAGAAAAATAAATTCCAACCTGATATGCGTAAGCAGAATGCCTATAAAATGGAAAATGTTTGGAAGGCATATTGGGGAGCACTTAGATAAAAATATAATTTTACAAAACAAGAAAAATCAAAATTGATTTATTTATTTGAAATAAAATACTGTACAATATTAAAGTTGCTTATAAAAAACTGTAATACCAACGAAATGAATTTTAAATAGTTTTAGGCAGAAAGAAGTTGACAATTATTAGAGTTCGTCAAACTGCAAAATTACCATAACTAAGCCACGAATTAATATACAAACTTTAAAGGAGCAGGTGTCAATATGGGGCGTAGCGCAATTCTACCATTTTCAAACTCACTTCGTACATAAGATTATTTTAAGGGGGTATTCTAATCTAGAAATTTAAAAAAAAATCAATTTTTTTTATATTTTCAAAGTTTAACTATTCAAGAATATGTGTACAAGAGGATTTTTCAAAATTCAAATTATTTTCGGAGATATAGGCATTTTTCTGACCCGACATTCAAACTGGTTCGGCCGGAACGCGAAACTTTAAACACGTTTTTCTCAAAACTGACTTTTTCGGAACGATACCCGCGATTTCTCAGGTTCTACTAGACCGATTTACTTGAAATTTTTAAAGAGTCTTCTTTATAGACTTTTCTATGGTTGGAACTAGCCCCATCCCTAATTTTTTTTTTAACATTTTTAAAAAATTCAAAATAGTCAGAAAAAGTGATCCAAAAAAACTTTTTTTTTAGGCAGTCGCCATTTTGTGAAATTTTTTTTCCCACTTTTCCGTAGTTCCGGCCATTGCGTCATTATTCTAGGTTAATAATTTTTTTTTTTTTCTTTTTGATTTCAGATAATTAGGAGGGTTGAAATTATGGGTATGGTCACGTGGAAATTTTTTGAGACCCCCCACTTCGTCAGCTCATAATTTTTGAAATTTTTTACTTTTTTTAGTTTTTAATTTTTTTCTCTACTCTTCTAAAATTAAAAAAAAAAATAATAAAAAAAATGGATGGTAAAAATATTAATTGCGTTTTTTTTACGACACTTTAAAAATTACCTGAAATTCATGCTTCTAGAATACCCCCTTAACATTTTTATGTTACGGTGCGAAAATGGGCGTAATCAGATGCCAACTACGCCTACTTCCCATTTAACCCAAATTTAAAATACAAACTGATTTTTTCACTTTCCATAATGCAAGTCAAGCACAAATTAAGGTATCGGGATAAAACTTTGACTGAATAGTGTCCTTAAAGTAGGCCACCTTATGACGAAAAATTGCCAAATTCGGAACAAAACTATTATAGACGCTAAATACCGAATATGTGAATCAAAGTTTAAACTGAGAACTTTTTACCGGGAATATTTAACAATCTGTGAGATATCTTTATATATAAAAATTACGTGACACGCTGTTTGTCCGCGATGGACTCCTAAACCACTGAACCGATTTTAGCGAAATTTAGCACACTGTGTACAGTTTGAAGCAACTTAGAAGATGGGATAGTCAAAACAATTCCTAAATAAGAAATACAGTTAAATCTGCATTAAATATATGTTATATTAAATGAACGCTCTTTTAAGCGGGTCCCAAAATTTGTTGATATTTGGTAAGTACAATCTGTTAAGCGGAACACTCTAATCACTGTACAGAAAGGCTGGTTCTATAGTGTCTGTTTATGGAAGATTTAACTGTATATACTTCTTATCATACGCATGTATACACAACCCCCCAAAATATATAATACAGTTAACTTCTATAACTCAAATTGTATACACACTTTCTTGCCATAACTTGAAGTTTTTTATGGATTATGGTGATTCGAGTTAGAAAAGTTCAACTGTAATTATAATTTTCAGTAAAATGCCAAATCTTAAGAGCCATTTCCTTAATGGAACTGACAGATGCTATTAATCCTACTGAGAAAACATCCTTAAATACGTTATTTTTTCCATTGGCATTTATTTGCATGAACATATTCAAAATTAGACTTCAAGTACAATTACCTGGATTCTTATACTGGCAAAAACGGTTTCCCCTTCAATTCGTAAATGAAATTTTCACTGTATTAAATAGTTTATTATATAAAAAATGTATAAAATATACACTACAGCAGCGCGTGGCTTGTTGACTAGTATTATATAAATTCGGAGGAAATCATTTACTAATAATAGTATGTTTGTATGTCAAAATTAGTTGAATCGGATCAATAATTTTTTAGCCCCTATATACACACCTAATAGAAAGATTTTCGAACTTCCTGTTAACTTTATGCCACATCGGCGAATGTGTGAGTTATTTTAACAAAATTGAGGAAGGGTCTTTATCTAATAAAGTTGCATCTTGGTGTTAAAATGGCTAAAATCTGATTAAGACCCCAAATAACTTCCAAACCTTATGTACCTGAAGATATTTCACTGGCTTTCATCTTGGCAAGTAGCAAATGTTCGGTCATGCTCAAACTTAGCCTTTGTAGTAGTGCTTAACGGCTGCGCCGCAAATGCAAATACAAGCTACAGCAGCTGGAGTTAAGGGTGCGTACGTACGTAAACTTAGCCTTTGTAGTAGTGCTTAACGGCTGCGCCGCAAATGCAAATACAAGCTACAGCAGCTGGAGTTAAGGGTGCGTACGTACGTAAACTTAGCCTTTGTAGTAGTGCTTAACGGCAGCGCCGCAAATGCAAATACAAGCCACTGCAGCTGCAGTTAAGGGTACGTACGTACGTAAGGGTAGTACGTGGGCATATTGTCCCACAAGTCCAGCATAGTTAATTAATACTCTCTGAGCGTGGTCCCGAAAAAAGTGTACTTTAGTAGACAATATGAATCATGCATGCTGCCAGTTGACCTTGGCAGTATCTTTAGAAGACTAACCTTTCGTAAACAAAAACAAAAACAAAAAAGGCGGAACTTATCCCTTTCTTACTCGTTTGATTTCCGATTATCCAGCAGAAGTCATGAGAGGCGACTCAATTGAACACTTTTCCGAGACGCTCCAAATAATTGCTCCCATTGCCGGCCAATCAAAACTCATATCATTGGATTTTGAAAATCGATTTTAAATGTTTTAGCAAAAAATATTTTACTTTATTTTTGGATTTGGGTAAAGCTTTTATTATATCATTTAAATATTCATTAATTCCTTAATACAAACTTTTACTTTTCTTACTTTAAACTTGCAATTAAATATTTGAATAATTTTAACGAATTTGCCACACTGTGCAGTATGGTCTTGCATTCACTGAAAGTGCGTTCACAAAAAAGTTGCGCAAGTTTCGTGTACAAAAATTCAATAATTTTTATTGACACAAATACATCGTCTAGTACAATGAGCTAATAATGCGCAAACCCGAAGGAAAAACACGCCAAACAACAATATAAAAGTAGCGATATTGGGAATATTTGTTTTATGCAAAAAAGGTGGAAACGTGTTTGCAAAGCAATTCCACATTGTTTACATTTTCATTATTACTATTTCGACATGTTTTTCGTAGAAAATTAAATAAATCTGTAACACTGCAATAATGTACCAGCCGAAACAACGACGAAGATAAAAGAGTTCACAGCTACACGAAGCCTTCACCTTTGCGCGGCTATTTGTTGTTGATTTTACCCACTCACATGTATACATACTATATGTATGTATGTACGTTTTTTATATCTGCCAGTAAATGCTGTTAATGCCTTTTAATGGAAAAATAAAAGGCCGCTTACACAAATATGAATAAAAATCGCAGAGCAAACGCCAACAGCAACACTACTATTTACCGTTTAGTAGCCACATAAATACACGCATTTATAAATTTTTCTATACGCATTGCAGAGGGCGGAAATGCGCGGTGGCAGCTGTAGGGAAAATTATATTTAATGATATTTGCGCAGAGATTGTTTTTGCCGCAATCGCTCGCTCCGACGCTTATCAACCGCAGCTGTCTTAAACATGCCCAACAACAGCAACAACTAAATCACACACATACACGCGCACAAACTTTTGTCGCTCTTTATCGCTGTCAATCAAAATTGATTGAATTTTTTTGCGGCCTTTTCTCCGTGTTTTGTTTGTGGCCCCCGAAAATTTATGTTTTCCTTCGTGCCACTAAATTACATTTTTTTGTGCTGAGATAAACATAACAGGGTGACGTCACGTTGTTGAGGCCGCAAGAAATGTGGCGATAAATATTTTCGGAATTTATGTACTCCCAAGTGGCTCATCGAGGAAATAAGATTAGAAAAATGAGGTTTACTAGTTGGCTTTATTTTCCAGCATTTCTCATTCACAGAGTGCTCCTGTTAGGGGGGAGAGGGGGGTGGGGGGATTATAACTGATACTGTACAATAAATTTTCCGTGCCTCTTGAAACAACTTGTTGAATCAAAGCGTTCAGATATAGCTTGCTACTAGATTATTGTGAGCATAGATAGATAAGTAAAATATTCAATATTAGACAATTTTATTGTTTTGTCAAATTTAACAAAAGATAAATACTGAAAGTTAGAATTGCTAATATAATATTAAGCTAGTTTTTACAATGGCGTAATATAAAATTTGAAATATAACAGTAGTTTAACATTTCAAGCTAAAAAACAATGGTTTTCTGTAGACAAGTGCCAAGCACAAACAGGTTTATTGCGCCGACTATCGCACGACGCTTTCTCACAGAGAAATGATTGACTAAAAAATTGTTGTTGGAAAACTTTTCTATGCCGATATATTGAATTAACTTAAACAAGTAACAAAACTAAGAAAGCAACTGAAACAAATCGGGTGTGATGCACCTAAGTTATACTAGTGCCTTAATTGTAAATGACGCTGTAACCCACCTATCGGTTACGTAACCGGTTAATTATCCACCCGATATTTTTCTAAAAGTTTCCATGAGTTTGTTAAGGTCCAAATGACAATTTTATCCAAAGGCCTTACGACCATACAAGAAACTGCTGGGTTTACCAACACTTTTTTATGTCGGTCGAAACGGGCAGTTTACTTGTCAGCTGACCGTCACTGTTTTTGCTAAAAAGAGATACCTACCTAGTGAAATAGCTGAATACTTTAATACTGTCAAATAAACAGTAAAATGGCTGTCAATGTTTACAGTTTCTACAAAAGCTAATTTTGTGTACGCCAAAAGAAGACAGAACACGTTTCCAAAGGAGTTTAGAGAAGTTGTAATAGATTTATTGTCATAACTGACAAGTCGCAGCTGAGATAGTTTTTCAGTCACGGACAATTTTCAGCTTGGCTAGATTTGTGGTCAGCAATGATTCAGAAAGAGGCATGAAAGTGCCCAGTATAGATACTCGTATACAGTGAATCAAGTCCGAATACTTATGTGTTAAAGAGAAATGCAAACTCATTCACATACGCCTGCTTACATCAGTTTCCGCACAGGGAAAGAAAATATTAGAAACTGTGTTCTGCGCGCTGAAAAATTTTTTCAGCTGTGACAGTCAACAGATCACTGTCACTGTTCTTGTAGGGGAGTTGTGTTCCGCGTGCTTTGCTCAACTTCTGTTCAACATAATCGGCCCACTAAGCGTGCTATTCGCAAGTGAAGACCTAGCATTCATTATTAGATAAAATTCGATCGACCACGTCCAGCACGCAATGAAAAAAATATATCAGAGAGTGGCCGTCGAGAGTCGATTCAGCGCCGCCCGCAGCAACTCGGACTGGCGTATGAAACAACTTGTCGCATTTTACGTAGAGATCTTAAATTGAAAGTATACAAAACACAGCTTGTAAAAGAATTAAAGCCCCTCGACCTTCCCCAGCAACATCGCTTCGCTCTATGGGCTCTTGAAAAGTTCTACAAAGAGCCGAAGTTTTCGAACCAAATTTTGTTCAGTGATGAGACCCATTTCTGGCTCTGTGGGTATATAAACAATCAAAATTTCCGCATTTAGGACGAAGAGCAACCAGAAAAGCTTTTCATCCAGAAACAACATCGCTTTGTGTGATTTGTGGGCTGGTAGAATCATCAGTTCATATTTCTTCAAAAATAATACCGCTGAGAACATTACCGTCAATTCCGATCGCTATCGCACCTTGATAAGCGATTATTTAATGCCTGAAATGCATTAAAGCTCGTGATCTCGATGACATTTGGTTTCAACAAGACGACACCACTTCCCACATATCGCTTCGTCGCATCAATCAATAGATTTATTGAGACAACACTCAGGTGAGCATACAATTTTACGCTTTGGATCGGTCAAAATGGCACCAAGATCGTGTGATCATTAGACTTTTTCCTGTGGGGAAATGTACAATGAGGACAACCCGGTTCTATTGAGGCCTTGGTTACCAGTCGGAATACTCGGAAGAGTCATTAAAAATTGGATTCAACGGATAGACCATCTGAGACGTAGCCGCGGCCAACATTTGAAAGAGAAAATCTTCAAAAAATTCCAAAGAATGTTCTTTCAAATGATAATAAAAATTCCCCATTAGATTTGAAGTTTCTCTGTTTTTTCTTTAAAAGAGTAGAGAACCTCAAAATAGATCAACCAATGGATCAGCAAACTTCTATTGACGCAATTTTTGTATATAGATATTTAGCTTCAAAATATACCATATTCAAGCTGATATATTTCCAAGGATCATTATTTTGAGGTCGATAGAGATCCTATGCAGATAATATGGTGGATTCGTGTAATTTCGTGAAAATTTTAATGGATTTCTGGTGAGCTAAGCTAAGCTTTCGGACAATAAAACATTCATAAAAAATATGACCAACACCTTCCTTTATCTTTAGAGTGCAAGCTATCTCAATCAACTATTGTGGATTTTTTCGCGTTTTCAGAGAAAATGTATCTTTGACCACCTCCGAGTGCATAAATTTCAGTCCCCATGAGACTTGAAGTATAGGGTGATTTTTTTGAGGTTAGGATTTTCATGCATTAGTATTTGACAGATCACGTGGGATTTCAGACATGGTGTCAAAGAGAAAGATGCTCAGTATGCTTTGACATTTCATCATGAATAGACTTGCTAACGAGCAACGCTTGCAAATCATTGAATTTTATTACCAAAATCAGTGTTCGGTTCGAAATGTGTTTCGCGCTTTACGTCCGATGAGCGATGAGGCTCATTTCTGGTTGAATGGCTACGTAAATAAGCAAAATTGCCGCATTTGGGGTGAAGAGCAACCAGAAGCCGTTCAAGAACTGCCCATGCATCCCGAAAAATGCACTGTTTGGTGTGGTTTGTACGCTGGTGGAATCATTGGACCGTATTTTTTCAAAGATGCTGTTGGACGCAACGTTACGGTGAATGGCGATCGCTATCGTTCGATGCTAACAAACTTTTTGTTGCCAAAAATGGAAGAACTGAACTTGGTTGACATGTGGTTTCAACAAGATGGCGCTACATGCCACACAGCTCGCGATTCTATGGCCATTTTGAGGGAAAACTTCGGACAACAATTCATCTCAAGAAATGGACCCGTAAGTTGGCCACCAAGATCATGCGATTTAACGCCTTTAGACTATTTTTTGTGGGGCTACGTCAAGTCTAAAGTCTACAGAAATAAGCCAGCAACTATTCCAGCTTTGGAAGACAACATTTCCGAAGAAATTCGGGCTATTCCGGCCGAAATGCTCGAAAAAGTTGCCCAAAATTGGACTTTCCGAATGGACCACCTAAGACGCAGCCGCGGTCAACATTTAAATGAAATTATCTTCAAAAAGTAAATGTCATGAACCAATCTAACGTTTCAAATAAAGAACCGATGAGATTTTGCAAATTTTATGCGTTTTTTTTTTTAAAAAAAGTTATCAAGCTCTTAAAAAATCACCCTTTACATTACCTGGCACAGAACCCGTACAACATTCATCGTGAAACTTTTGGGTATCAGCAGCAGTTTCAGTGCAACCAAGGTTATTTTTCAAATACGGAAACTGGCGAAATTACTTGTATGCTACAATTTGAGTTATATAAATACAGTCTACCAGTAGATTTTAATTTATGCTGCAAGTAATCTCACAGGAAAAATTTATTTTATGGTTTAACATATGAACTCGAGTGGAGTGTACCCATTAAGTTACTTTTACCACAAACTTTCGATGGTCTCCCACAGCAAATGAGTACAAATTCGCACCTCCGAGCTAATAAATAAAGTCCACTGAGCTAAAAAGGAACAACAGCGGTCAAATTCATACATTCATGCAGCAACAGCATTTAAGTTGGTTCATTAAAAAGCCAGTCCAACAAGCAACTCGAGCGGCAAACAGCTGCTACAGCAGTTGATTTAATAGCAAATGAAATTTACAGTTTTAAATAGAACTTTGCTCATTTATAACAATTTAAGGCATTTTCGGGGAAAAGCAAACAAAGTGTTGGCTAAGCTGCGTTCGAGCATGAAATAAAGCACTAAAAAATAGAAAACGTAAACAAAAAGGATGCGACTTTCACAGAGGACGTAATCGTATAGATGTATGTGCGATGTGTGTGGAAAGTTTGGAAGCCAAAGCGAAAGTAAATGGAAAATTGGAAGAACAGATTTTTTAATGCATACATTAGCAAATATTTAAGCAATTCATAGCGCCTCCTTGCTGCATACTATATATGGTAAGCACAAATACCACACAGAGAATTGAAGTTTACCACCTCCGCACTAGTTTCGTCCTAAACAATAATTAGACAAAGGCGACATCTTGCGAGCGATCACTTGTCAATGCAAGACTGTGACACGTTACGTCATAAACGAAAGGAGCGGTTAAAGCAGTTGTAAGCCAAGTTTGCGTCTGCTTTTATTCGAGAAGTTAAGCGCCAATTTATTATAATGTCAAACCCACTCTGTTTCTGGTAAATTATATTTCTGCCGCTCTCTCGGGTCGGTAGTGCACTGATCTTCTATTACCAAAATTGAGGTATCGGAAGAGTAACAATTTTCAGTAGCATTTCTATCAAAATATTGGTATGAAATAAACCTAAATAATACATTTATTTTTTTTAATAAATCGCTGTTGAAGTGCCTGGTCTTATAGCGACTACCAACCCAAAGTCCTTTTAAAAAGCAAAGTTTTTCTGACTGGTCGAATTTTGATCAGAAAGCTCCAGTTGCGAAATATTTTTTCCACCGATTTTGCTGTCTCCC
The DNA here is from genome assembly GCA_037783105.1 of Bactrocera zonata. Taxonomy (NCBI): domain Eukaryota; kingdom Metazoa; phylum Arthropoda; class Insecta; order Diptera; family Tephritidae; genus Bactrocera; species Bactrocera zonata. The sequence goes on from JBAWJQ010002354.1 coordinate 1,738,040, forward strand.
TGCAGTTTGCTAGTATACACCACTTGTAAGTGTGTATGTGCTCAGCATTTCATGGAGGCATTTGTGGGTGTACGCGCGTCATATTGATTTTATAGCTGGTTGCATATTATCAACGAATTTTCAACTAAGCTGGTAAATTCGCCTGTGCAGCCTGAAATCATTTTTTTTTTCTCCTTTTTGTTTTTGGTTTTTTGCGAATTTTTCACAGTCACTTATGACACAGCTGTTGCCTTTGCTACAAGTTATGGGCGAAATATAGTTTCTACAAACAGAACTAAAACAATAATGATATAATATATTGAGTTGATAGAATAAAGCAAAGGCGAAAAAAATATTTGCCAACGAGATTTATTTCAGTTTATGTATTTTATAATGGCTGAGCAAGACGCCATGGGCGCTCCAAAAGCAATAAATGGTAAGCATTATGTAAAAAACATTGATGAAATATGATTTGCACATACTTAAGCATATGGCCATTTGGCTCTTTATTTTAATGGCATGCTAATGGACAAAGTAGTTTTTAGAAAATGTATGCGATTGCAAGCTCTCCTTCAGCTTTTTATAACATTTTGAAAAGTTGACAGAAGAGTTGGTTGGTGATTAAGTAATCTTTTTTAATTGGGTATTTATGGACAGTGAGTTATGCTTTTCTATTTTTCTTATATACTTAATGATTTACTTATAAAAAGTTGAAGGAAATTTTGGTATGAATTTTGTGTTTTTATTTTCATTGGAGTAAGAAGTGAAAACTTCCGGTGTCTCCTAAGTCAGACTAACGTTGTGGATGCTTCAAATTTAAATGTTCTTTAATATTTTGATTAGAATATTCAACAAATGAAATTATAGGTTTCCAGTTGTTACCTTAGATGGACCATCACAGTCACTAGACTCCAATCCAATAGAGAATGTTTGGGCCTTAATAAAAGTGAACATATGAAGAAAGCATTTACTGCCAGCCTGGAGGTCACTTCTTGAGCAATATGCGGAAATTGTAGTAGGAAGTTGCCATCAAAGAAGTCAAACTAAACAGACAACGCGATAAATTGGAGCAAGTATTGAAAAAGCGTCGTCTATAACAAAACAATCAATTTTCTATAGTTTCATATTAAGTAATAAATTGTTTCATTGCTTACGAGCTTTTCTATAGGAACTCTAAAAAAGTAGACCGATAGGGACAGCAAACAATGCCATATTTTTTCTTGCACTTTTGACATTTCTCTTTATTAAGGTTTGCTATTTTAAATTACTACTAAAATTTACTACCAAAATTCGGAGTCTAGGAAAAATTTGAATCCACAGGCATTGTACAAAATTTTCCCGCGCCAGTGAGACGAAGAAGTGCCCGTGATGTGAAGAATATTGTTGCTGCTAGCGCATCTATTGAGCAAGACAAAAATCAGTCTCTCACACATCGTTCTCAAGCGTTGGCCATCTCTGTGATGTTGTTATGGCGAATTTTGCGAAATGATCTTGGCCTACATCCTTACAAGATCAAATTAAGGCAAGAATTGAAGCAGCTTGACCACCAGAGTCGTCGTATGTTCGTGAATTGGACTGTACAACAACTTGAAAATTATCCGGATTTTCATCGAAAAATCATCTTCAGTGATGAGGCTTATTTCTGGCTGATTGGCTTCGTCAATAAGTCACCATGCTTCACCATTGCCTACTGGAAAAATTACGGTTTGGTGCGGTTTATGGATCGGCGGCGTCAGTGGGCCGTACTTCTTCTGTGATGATCAAGATCTACATGATACTGTGAATGGAAATCGCTACCACTCAATGATAACCGAATATTTTTAACCTGAATTTCTAATATATGGACTTGACAACATGTGGTTTCAAAACGTATAACGCGACACAGCGAATGCCACAATTTAATTATTGAAAACCAAGTTTGGTGAACGTGTTTTCTCACGAATTGGCCCAGTCAATTGGCCGCATCGGTTCTGCTATTTGACGCCGTTAGAATATTTCCTGTGGGGCTACTTCAAGTCTACGGTATATGACAACAAGCCAGCGACGATTGATGAACTTCGTACGAATATCGTACGTGAAATTGTAGCAGTATCGGCCGATTTATGCTTGAAAGCCGTCGAAAATTGGGTGCAGCGTCTGGACTTCTGAAATCGTGCCTGTGGTGGCCATGCAAAGGAAATCGAGACCCATACATAATGGCATCGAATGTACTTTCACAGGAATAAAAATTTGTATTGATATCCCAAACCGTTTTTTGTTTTATTTAAAAAACCAACTCTACGACAATTCGAATAATAATTGTAATAGAAACACAATAAATTATTATGGAAAAAGAGAATTTTTTTTTCCTTTTTTTCGGGGTGAAAGCGCTGTAATTACAGCAATGAAACACCGTTTTCACTGCATTCCGCTTACTACCAACCATTGTAGAAAAAGTATCGTTAGAAAAAAATTGTTTTTATAGAATTGTTGCAGTTACCATAGAACGTAAAAAACATCACTCGTTTTTGGAATGGGACACCATTTTTTCAGTATTTCACAGAAATACTATATAATGTCTCTATAGCAATGAAACAAAGTGCATATTTTGTATACTATTAGTCTGCATTGAACCAACTATTAGTACACAAAACAACCATATGGTCCTACAACTTTTTAATTTTGTTCTCATATTCACAACTCTCTTATAATAAAAACTGCTGAAACGTATTGTAAATGGCTTTGACCATTCAAGCGGAATCAAATGAAAACTTATGGACAGTCCAGTTTAAAAAATCTGAATTAATAAACAAAAATCCAACATAATTTTCTTGCTTTGATGATTTTTTAATATTATTTGTATACTAAAATTTTTTGTTATGTTCTTAGTAAGTTTCAGTGATTGTTTGGTGTGTATGTGACCATTTTGACATTTACTGCAGCACGTTTCAAAAATGTACTCCCTTTGAAATATTCTTGCCAGCAGTCTCGGCAGTATAAAAATTATGATTGTGTTAATAAAAAGGTGTGCATGTGTTGAGTTTTCTGAACTGGAAAGATTTTGGATTTCATTTGATGCCAAAACTTTATTTTTGCCTTTGTTTATAACAATTTGTTTGATTTTTTTTTCTGGTGGTCACATCACAGCCAAACTTATTTCCAGCCGACATCATTCTTTAACTTGTAAAGTTTTATTTTCATAAAAATATGAATTTTACTTTAAATATTTCAAAATAAACTACTATTAAGATGCGACCACGCATTACTTTAATATACGAATATATACTATTATAATGAACTATTCAATACTGAAAGTTAAATGTTTATTATTATTATAATTCTTTTTTTTTTTTTTAAACATCCTGCTGTTTAAAAATATAATTTTATGTATTTATGAATATTAACATGATTGATATGTAAACTATCTGTTAAGTAAGATTAAAATGAACACAGTGTTCTAAGTTTTACTGAAAGCGGTTCAGTAGTTTAGAAGATAACTCCAACGGAAACGTGTAACGGGTGATCCAACGACAGGTACTTTTTTCAATAGCCTTTTTTAACAGAACACGGGTGAGTTGTGTGAAGCTGTCATGTTATTTTTGTTCAATATTGTTTGGAATTTCATCTTGCACAGACTTACGCCTGAACAGTGTTAACAAATCGTTCAACTTTATTACGAAAATTCACGTTCCTTGAAGAATTATGGTCAACACAATTGGCTTACTAAGCGTACTATGCGCAGTACTGTCACCCATCTTGATATCCAGCATTCATTATTGCTTAATATTCGACCGAGCAGAGTTCAGCACGCAGTGAAGAAAATATAGCAGCCGTAGTTGAGAGTGTACACAAAGACCCTGGAGAGTCGATTCGGCGCCGTTCGCAGCAAATCGGAATGACGTATGGAACGACTGTGCGCATTTTACGTAGAGTTCTTAAATTGCGTAAAAAAGCGTAAAAAATACAGCTTGTGCAAGAACTGAAACCGCTCTACCTTCCCAAACGACATCGCTACCCTCTATGGACTCCGGAAAAGTTCCAAGAAGATTCGACGTTTTCGAGCCAATTTTTGTTCAGCGATAAGGCCTACTTGTGGCTCAGTAGGTGGGTATAAAGCAAAATCGCCGCATTTGGGACGAAGAGTAATCTGAAGAGATTCAAGAGCTAGCATTCTATCCAGAAAAAAACGGTTTGGTGTGGTTTGTGGGCCAGTGGAATCATCGCTTTATATTTTTTTGAAAATGATGCCAGTGAGAACGTAACCGTCAATGACAACCGTTATTGCGCCATAATAACCGACTATTTGTTTTCAACAAGACGGCGTCACATCCCACACCTCGCATCAATCATTGGATTTATTGAGTGAACATTTCGTTTTGGGACGGTCGATTAGCCACCAATATCATGTGATATCACACTGTCAGACGTTTTTCTTCAGGCATATCTAAAGTCGAAAGTCTATGCGGACAATCCCGCTTCGCTTCAATCCTTAGAGCAAAACATCACACGTGTCATTCGCCAGTTACCAGTCGAAATGCTCGAACGAGATCTGAGATGTAGCCGCGGATAATTTGAAAGAAAGACTCAGGGGTTTTCGCATTAGGTTGGAAGATACAAGAAATAAATCTCGGAACTTCTGTCGAAATATATGAATTATGTTGATTAAATTTAGTTCAACCATCATGTTTCTCTAACTGAAGGTAATTTCAGTTGTTTCCTGAATATTCCATTGAATTAGCTCGTTATGCTCGGTTCATTCCAATGTCAGATAAAATAAAAACAACTCCATTAATATCGTTTCTTATGACATTTGTAATAAAACTGTAAGTAAAGAAAATATTCCGTACCAAAAACTTTCTCTTTCTCCCACGGGAGTCATAACGGCAATAATTCTGCTCACACATACTCACAACACACAGTATTCAGCCCAACATTTGGCAAATATTTGGATGCGGAAAATTCGCCAAGTAAAATACATGCGTACTGCCGGAACATATGTAGAACATGATGAAATCCTCTTTCCAAACATATTAATCATTCGAGTATGTAATAACATAGTACCACCATACACACCACGTCTAACAAGGCGGGCACAAAAACACAATTAAAGACAACTCAATGGCCTCGAAGATTCCCCAAGATACGTAATGTGTGTACGGATGTATCACCGTATGTCAACAACAAAAGTTTCGCTCAAAACAAACATTAACCTAAAGAAACCATTAAAAGTAAAGAAAAATTTGATAACAGTACCAGCCACTTACATACCAGCTTACACGAGCAAATGGAAAGTTCTTACAATCCGAACATACAGACGAGGAAACGTGTGACATTTGCCATAGTCGTCCTTGCGAACTACTGCCGTGTGACAGAGAGCAAGCAGAGGTTGCCCTGGCCATAACAACCGAAAACCAGGCAGCTAGTCAACCGAGCAAGCAGCTTGCCGGGGAATAAAGAATCAGACCTACATAAAAACGTTTACAACTGCAGCTTGGTGTGTGATGTCTTCATGTACGTAAGTACCATGCTTGCGTTTGAAATGGATAAGTGCCAGGCTTTGGTCTGCCATATGTTATATTTAAGTTTTGACTGGCAAAAAAGTGTGGGTGCATTCGCACGTGTCATAAGAAGTGTCTCTTCATGTAAGAAACAGATTTATTTCAGTATTAAATGTGAGAAGACACATACGCATACGTGACTACATTAGCGGTTCCTAGTTATTTCTATTTTTAGAGATATTTGAAAAACATTCTTTTAGATATTAAAAGAATACGAACTATGCTCGAAATGCTGTTTTTAATGGCGGTTTCTCATCATTAGCTTAGTTTTAAGATTTTACTTAACAAAGTATTACATTGTTGTACAATGCATACTGCGCCATAGAAACAGTGTTTTAGTCCTTGGATTTATTTTTCGGTTGTTAACAATTGGCGAGAAGAAAATAAGCCTTCAGTTGCATTTTCAAAATAAAATGGATTGATGTTGCCACATCAAGGAGAATAGCTATTATTTCAGTAAAATCTAAGTTATATTCATACATATATCAATACTGTAATTGCTATACATAACTTCTCCGAGCATTTCGATACCTGACGATTTTTTTCCTTGATTTATACAATTAATAAGAAATAAAAAATTTTCAAAATAATCAAACTTTAACTGCTAATATCTTATAAACGGTTGGGTTTGCGAAAAAATCATAGAAGACCTTTTTCTAAAGCATTCAATTTACTACAAAATCTAAGGAACAAGATATTTTTTCAAGTAGTTGGAAGCGAGATATAAATTTTTCTATCTGATAATAAGAAAAAATAGAAAACTGTATGTAGGAGGACCTTCCCGTTACAACTAAAAACTCATATTTGGAGAGGCTTTCTTAGAGGTTTCTAGGAACCTATTTTTCCGAGTACCAATCAAAAAAAAATTTTTTTTGAATCACCCTAAGGCACAGTCTTCTACAAGATTGGACAAAGAAGCAAATAGGTCTGGTAGTGAACGAGGGCAAGACGAATCCCCTGTCATCAGAAAAACAGTCATCGCATTCGCGACTTGGCTGTGACGTCTCTGTTGACAGCCATAACTTCAAAGTCGCAGATCATTTTGTCTTTCCCTGAAGCAACATTAACACCAACGATCACCAATCTGCTATATGATGCAGAGACACGAACGATGACAACATCGGATGTGTGGACGTTACGAGTTTTCGTGAGAAAGATTGTGCGGAAGATTTATGGTCCTTTGCGCATTAACAATGGGAAATGCCGCAGTGATGGAACGATGACATTGACAAAGTTCAGCGAATTAAGAGTCAGCGGCTACGATGGGTAGGTCATGTCGTGCATATGGAGGAAAATAGTACAGCTCTGAAAGTATTCGGAGCAGTACCCGCCAGTGAAAGCAGGGGAAGAGAAAGACCTTCACTCCATTGGAAAGACCAGGTGGAAAGGACTTGGCTACTCTTGGAATCTCCTATTGGCGCCACCTTGCGAAAAGAAGAAACGACTGACGCGCTGTTGCTAACTCGGCCATAATCGCGTTAGCGGTGCCTACGCAAATGCGACCTTGTTCAGACCACGATGCCGGTATCAGAAGAAATCGCAACAACAAAAGCTATGCGTCAACAACGCTTGCAAATATTCCAAAAAGTTATGAATTACAGCTTATAACACACGGGAAAGAGAGCATAGATACTCGTACACGGTCCTGACTTCCCACAAGCAAAACCTGCAATTGCAAAATGTAACTGTAAACAAACTGCTGCAAAGGACAACCAACACATTGAAGGCCAGTTTTTGCGGAAATATTCCAACATCACAGAAATTGCTGCTGCTACTGTTTACCATTGCATTTAGTATTCTTAGCATTCTTCTACAAATGACGTGTCTATTTTTTCAGCCACAATTACTCCTACACATTTCACATTTCAGAAAAAATGAATTAGAAACTATCTTGTTTCCAAGGAAAATTAACACCTTCAATCAATGTCATTCACAATGCACTGGAATTTTTTCAAGAATTTCGAAGCGCACTGAAATACACACTCACACATACACAAAAACAGAGTTCGTTTTCTTTGCCGAATTTCTATTCTTCGTTGCTTTCTTCTTTACCTTGCTTGCGCCCGCTTCAAGGCAAAAAACAATTAATTTTCCAACACGCAAACAATGGTCCACTTGCAGCAACTTTTGTAGAATTTCAGGACTTTCCGTTACGGATGATAGATGTCAACCGCGCGGCATCTGTTGAGATTGGCATTGTGGTTGTGGTTATGGCGGTTTGGAGACCTTCATTAATTTTTCACACTTAAATGTGTATACTGCTCCTTAACACATTTGCCAAATTGCAAAAATACATCTACGCTGCTCGAGATGCTCGGAAGCAGAGGACATAAGAATTTAAAGCCATAAAAGGCGGCAAATATGAAGTGTGGACACGAGAATATTTTGATGCGCACCGTAAAATTTATAGAGTGTAAATTGTTGGGATTGACCGCTCAGCAAATGGAAAACAGCCGCAAGCCTGTCTTCGGCCATAAGGCGATACTCGAAAGTTTTTACGATGCTGAAGAAATAAAAAAGACGACGAAAGGGAATTCTGCGAGCGTGGCAGGTATTTACATTTGAATGGGTTTATTATTTGCAAGTGGCCTATAAAATAAAAAGAAGTAGTTATTAACTCTTCAACTCACTTACTTTATGGCATTTATAAAAATTTACGACTTTCCACAATATTACATATTTTCGTTTCTTTTCTCGGTCACCTAAGAGTGTATGGCAGCGCACGGGGTGTAAAAAATGAACAAATTCTGACGTTTGAGTGCTTTTCCGACAATATGCGCGGGAGTGATATAAATAATTGAAAGTAAATAACGAGCATTTCCACGATTTATGAGAAATTACTTTTACTCAAATTCTTTTTTTTTTTGCCATTTTTTCAATTAAAAGTTTGTTTAAATGTATAAGGCAACCGAGGTTTAGTTTGCGTTTTATCAGCCAAGGATACTTTAACAGGACTGTTGCTGTTTCAAGTAATTGACAGCATTGCGCGAGAGTGTCATTATAACATATAGTGTATAGAAATGTGTAGAATTTTACGCAAGTGAGGAAAGTTCTCTGATTGCCATCCACTTGAGAGTGGGAGGAAACGATTCTTATATATATGGCTCAAGCACCTCACGACTTCCGGTCTGAGACCAAGTATTCTCTGTGTAGCCGAAATACATCCGTTTGAAAGCGAGCTAAAGTGAGAAGGCGAAACATCCCTACCCAGGCTTGTGCGCTGATTTTGGAACCCAAAATGTAAGAAACACCCCAAATGAAAAAGGCAGCCTCTTGTATGAGATACCCTTATTTTGATAACATATACTACATTAGCATAAACAAATTATTTGAGATTAGTAGAATATCAACATATTCGAATCGCAAGCTCAAAAATTACACGAGTACCCGAAACAAGTTATGGAAATACGATCGAATTGTTTTTTTTTTTTTTTGATTTTTTTTAGAAAATTATTTTTATCGTCACTTAAAATGCAAAACAACGTATCATCAAAATTTTTGTTTTTTATGTTGGTAGTACTGTCAGTCACATTTATGTCAAATTTCATGTCAAAATATTCATTAGTGTTTGCGATACGTGTCGTTTTGTGAGCTGCTAAAAGTGAGTTTTTCGTTTTTTGCGATGTCGAAATTTGTTGAGCAAAGAATTTGCATTAAATTTTGTTTACGGAATCAATCTGCGGATACGTTGAAGATGGTGCAGAAAGCTTTTGGTGATGAGCCTATGTCTAAAAAAATGTTTACAAGGGGTATAGTGAGTTCCAAGCCGGCCGAAGACGAAGAGCGTCCAAGGCGACCATCAGCCTCAACCGACGAAGCTTACGTTCAACAAATCAAAGATTTGGTGTTGAAAAACCGTCGATTAACAATTAGAATCTTTGCTGATGAAGTTGGCATATCGAAAGGCGCAGCCAATACCATTTTGAAGGATGTTTTGGGCCTCAAGCGTGTCAATTCTCGACTGGTACCGAAAACATTGAATTTTTTGGAAAAAAGGTGTCGCATTGAAGTGTGTGAAACGATGCTTTCCGACTACCAGGGTGTTATGAAATGCATTATAACTGGCGATGAGACTTGGATCTATGCTTACGACCCCGAAACAACCGATCAATCGAGCGAATGTCGTGCCAAAAGAGAGCTGAGACCAAAAAAATCGCGCCAAAATCGCTCAAAAGTCAAGGTCATGTTGACTGTTTTCTTCGATTATCGTGGTGTTGTGCATTATGAATTCCTTCCAACCGGTCAAACAGTCAACAAGGAATATTATTTGAACATTATGCGTCGTTTGCGTAACGCTATCCACCAAAAAGGTCGGAATTGTGGAAAGACAATTCTTGGTTTTTACACCACGATAATGCACCATACCATACTGCTCTCGTAATTCGTGATCATTTCGCCAAAAACTCAACCCATATCGTTCCGCAACCACCGTATTCACCTGATCTGGCGCCGTGCGACTTCTGGCTGTTCACCAAGCTCAAAAGACCGCTCCGATGACCCCGTTTTTATACGATAGAGGAGATTCAAGCAGCAGCGAAGACGGAACTGAAGGCCATCCCGGAAAGTGACTACAACCAGTGTTTCGAAGATTGGAAAATCTGTTGGCATAAGTGCATTGCATCGGGAGGGGATTACTTTGAAGGGGATTAAATTTATTTGGAAGAATAAATAAAAAATTTTCAAAATAAATACAATGTCACCACATTTTGTTCAATATGAGTGGTTTCTATTACTTGAAAACTTATAAAAATTGGCGTTATTTTTCATTTTAGGTGACGATATGTATTTATTTATAATTCGAAAATTAACAACCTCAAAAACATTTTAATGTAAAATACGCTGGGTACTGCTCTGAAAATGCGGACTGCACCGTCGTATTTCTGCAACCATCTAGAGAAAAGATATTGTCCTTAAAACTTATAAATCGAATACTTATTGAATAATTAAACTTGTAAAATGAATATTAAGTATTTTTTAATAGTTTTGTTTTGGAATGGACATAAGAAAACATTTCAAGTACACCAAAAACTGAAATGTCACTGTTGTTGGAAATGGAGCTTTCCAATTCTAAACTACACTGTTATTAGATCTATTAATAAAAAGAATATGTGCTACGTTCGAGACACCATTTGCATTAAAAATTTTGTTTTTAGTCTCTCCCTTAGTGTATATACTTATACCGCGGTGTTTCAAATTGATTACCCACGGACCTAGCGCCTTGTTACAGTTTTCAACCCAACTGGATTTTGGATGAAGCTTTGAAGCTGTATTCTCCATATTAACTCAACACGTCAAAAAATGTCGATTAAAGTGCTGTTGGTGGTAATACGGTTTTCAACTGTGTGCTAAGCTGCTGAATAGCACTTTTAGTTGAGCATTACTGCGTTTATATTAAATATTAACATAAAAAGGAAAAGGAAAATAGGTAAAAAAAATATTTATAGTTTGTAACAATTTTAATCGGTTATTTTATACAAATACATTCAAGTGTGAAAATTTTGTAGAGCGTCGGAGAAAAATCCCTAAGCTAGACGGGGCAAGCTACAATTTGAAAACAGTAAAAAATAAAATCAAGGGATTGTGGGGAGATCAGAATCTACTATTCATAGGAATATGCTTCTTGAGTAAAATTTAATTTTTCAAGCGTTTTGCTGCTCTTCAGTCTCCATAATATTAAAGTCGTCATAATATTTTTCATAATATTTATTAGCCCATAAATAAAATAGAAGTTAAAATTATATAAAACGCATTATTGATAATTACCGGCAACAAGAAAGCAGAGAGTTTGTTGTAATATGACTTCATCGCATTTACTTTTTCACAATCAATAACTAAATTGAAATGTTTTGACTTTTCATTAAAAATTTTCAGATTTAATTATATGTCAAATATTAATTTTTAGGTTAGCAACGCCAAATGAAAGTTCGAAATAGATATAGTTCGTAATACCAAAAACTAGGCGGATTAATCTGAAGTTAAATTGATTCAACTTCAGTTCACCTCAGTGGAGTATGTAGAAAGCTTAATGCAACAACATTTGAAAGACATAATTTAAAAAAAAAATAAATGACAAAGTATGTTCTTTCGAATGAGAACACACATTCCCCACTAAATTTGAAGTTTCTAGGCTTTTTCTTTAAAACGATAGAGAACCTCGAAATGGAACACCCTTTACAACATTCATACGCTTACTTAAATAATTAAAATACATTTGATAGACAAGTTAAATAAATGTAATATTAGAAAATTGAAATTTTCGATAAATGCTCATGAAGTACATCAAATACTTTAAAGAAGATATGGCAAAAAATATAATTCGTGCATATTTAGTAAATATTAAATTTATATAAACTACATATCGTCACCTAAAATGCAAAATAACATAACATTACTTTTCATAAGCTTACAGACGAAGGAAAAACGATATAATAATTACGATTATTGAAGCAAAATTTGAGTTTTGGTTATGAAATGATTATATATTGATTATGTATTGGTTATAACTGTCAGCGAAAATTTAATGCTACATATATGTAACATGATTTAATGAATCGAAAGCAGTAAAAAACTCAATTTCGATTATTTTGATGATACGTTGTTTTGTAATTATATACACTCGCCACGCAAAGCTTACCACTCAAAATGTTCAAGTCTTGTGCATAGTTAACAACACTTTATAGCGGTACTTTTTGCTGTATATAAATTTTTTATTTAGAAATAAGTTAATGGCATGTTATTTATCTATTAAAAATTAAACACAAAACACATTCAGCTACATATATACAAAATCATTTGAAAGTTAGCGAACTTTACAAAATGAGCTCGAAAGAAAGAGACTGACATGCGACGAAAAAACATTATTTTTTTTTTTATTTTTTTTATTTCATTTAATTTACACTATAATTGAAATTAATGTTTTATTTTCTTTTCTTTAGTTGAAACACCAAGTTTAGTCGCGGGATTTCATTAAAAACAATGAAATCGGGCACAGAAAAGTTAGTTTGTATTTTGCTCATTAAACGTAATAAATTATAAACTATAATTATAATTAGATAATATAATTTAGTTTACTTCTGCTTACTTGCAAAAAACCAAATTGAAGAAAATACCGAACGAACCAAAAAGACCTATTTAAATTGCAGTGGCAAGCTTTGCATGGCCACGAGTATATATTAAATAATACTTGAATTTCTATTAAAAATTTCTACTAAAATTTCCCACAATGACTGAAGTATGAATTTTAAATATTATGTGATTTATCAATTTCTGGATGAAAATATTTAAAGCGGTTTTAATGGAATTGAATGATGCTTGAGGCAGCAAAAAAATATATTTTAAGAAATTGTTTCTTGACTTGATAGTATTTTATTTATACAATTATATGAAACAGTAGTTTCGCATAATAAAAAATTACGAAACTTCATTCTCTAAGGAAATTAAAAATTGTAGGCACATTTTTAATGCTTGCAAGTATTCAAAAATATAATAAATTTTTCTGGGAGCAGAGAATTTTTTGAAATGTAATTCGTAGTATGCTTTTATGCAAAGATGTAATTTTAGTGTTACCTTAAGATTTGCTAAACTGCCTTTATTGTATTTATTTTTTATTTTAATTAAAAATGCAAAATTATTTTCATTATTCTTCGATAAAAATTAGTCAGCTGGAGCCTTAATATTTAACTGTATTCCTTTATATCTTATTTTTTATCAGTAGCTTTACTGTTTGGATAGATAATATACATAAAACATTACTACAGATCCAATTAAGTCAAGATAAGTAGAGTAAGCATTCTACTAAAACTATTTATTTAACAAAAAAACACACAATTTGCCTCTTAACATCATTAAAAAAAAAACAATTTTTTTCATAACAACCTCGCTTCAAAATATTTGAAAATTTTTAATTACTTTAATCCAGCTAAGTCACTCACATATAATTTTTTTTAATTATGTGCATTTATTGTAAGTATTAATGAAATGATAAAATATTGCCAAAGTTCGTTCGATTTTATTGCTTTATTTGCCAAAAGTGATTTGCCTTACCACTAGAGAATTGCCGTAATCCACAAGTAAAGGCTTCCTTAATATTTAAATCCGTTAAATATGTGAAGAGACAATCTTTATCCACTAAAAATCAGAAGTTTTTGCCACAATTCTTTAAGATACACAAATTTTGGTACTCAAGTGCTCACTTAAAATTAATTCAAGCACAGTTATTTTGCATGTTTTAGTGCTTTTGCTGTAATATTTTTAACTATTTCGAGCAGCTGTAAGCAATTTTACACACACAACACACATATGTTATTCTAGCGATTTTCGCGCACAGTCTGCTTCATTTTGCCAAACTTAATTATGCTGTTATTGTGTGTAGACACTAATCACAACACCGCACAGAGTATTTGATATGGCAATTTATGCATTAGCCATTTAGTCACTTAGCCACAATTAGCGAACTGCTACTGCATGCGACCGAATGCCGCTAGAAACCCGTTTCAACTGAATCAAAACAATCACATACCGTTGATTTTATCGTTCAAAACAAAAGTGTGGCAAACCCTTAAAAATATCCGCTGCCGTGCGTGGAGCCAAAGTGCAAAGCGTTGAGTGCCGAGCACGAAGCAGCGTAGCAGTGAACAACGAACGCCGAGCGAACGCCGAGTGGTAACAGTTTCTTATCACCAACGCCAGGCACAAGTCACAGCTGATTCAAAGTGTTCTCTGTTTCAATCGGCGCTGAGAAAAACGGGAACAGAAGTGCGCATAATTTTCCTGGGGAAATGAAAGAACAGTTGTCGCGCAGTGTGCTCGCTAGCCGCGCTCTCCTGCCGCAACTGTTCCCAGTTTTGCCTGTTTGTTTACAACGACTGGTCGGATAAGAGTACCCCCTGCCCCTTTTAAGAGGGGGTGCACAAATTAGCGTCTGCTCAGCATATGTTTGCACTGAGCACGCCGCAGCGTGGGCACACATGCACAGACCTTAGCCGAAACTACCGCTGGTTGTATTGTAAACAAAGGCAATATCTGCTTGCCATCGCCATCAGAGTTGCACGAATGCTTAATATGTATTATTATAATACGGTTTACTTAAATACACTCATCAGCAAAAACTCATAATCCGCCAGCGCTTTTTTCTCGCATGCGAGAAATACTTATCACTGACTGCGTATTTATTATTCTATTTCGTATTTAAACCGTTAAACGTTGGCGTTCGTGTCTCCAGCGTAGCGAAACTTGTGACTTTTCGTTTCCTTTGCAAAGTCAGTCACTTTTTCCGCTGTTATTTGTCGTTCATTCGCTTTTCGTTTGTTTCCTAAGCATTTAGGTTAGCTTTACACACACACATGTGCACGTGCGTTCTTGACTTTTCTTATTTTTTCTTATTTGGTATCATCTTCTACGAATCAGCGCGCTTCACACAACGTTGTGGCCATTGACATCTGTTCGTCTTGATTACAGGTTTGTCTAGTGCGGTGGCTAAATGCTTGGTTGTCTAACCGACTGACAGCATGACTACTGGAATTTCAGCGCCCCGTGAGTGTGTGTGGGCGCGTGTGTTGTGCCGCCAGGGTGAAATGTCGTTAGCTCGTTTGTCAGCACATTGCGTCCGGTGACGAGCAACAGCACAAACAGTTACATATGGAAATATGTTAACTTGTAGACACCGCATACACTTAGACATGACTATGCATGTGTGTGGATGTGTGTTATGTAAACTTAAGCATACTTTCGAGCGCGTTCACAGCAGCGTAAGCGTGTTTAAAGCTCGTGAGCGCGAGCTCTTTAAGCTATGTATGTACTTATGTGTGTAACATGTATGCGGTATAGTTGACTTCAATTGCATTATAGTCCATTTAACTGGATTTGCTTTGCTGGGATTTGCTGTTTAACCTGCATTAAAAGCAAACATAAATTTAACAAGCAAAAGTCAATAAGTGTACATTTAAATAGTACTGTAGGGTAATAGTGAATACATTGGGGTAAATTAAAGGGAAGTTTAACCCAAATGAACGAATGTATATTAGGGTGATTCAAAAAAAATTTTTTTTTTCGATTGGTACTCGGAAGAATAGGTTCCTAGACACCTCTAAGAAAGCCTCTCCAAATATGAGTTTTTAGTTGTAACGGGAAGGTCCTCCTACACGCAGTTTTCTATTTTTTCTTATTATCAGATAGAAAAATTTATATCTCGTTTCCAACTACTTGAAAAAATATCTTGCTCCTTAGATTTTGTAGAAAATTTAATGCCCTAAAAAAAGGTCTCGTTTGATTTTTTCGTAAACCCAACCGTTTAAAAGATATTAATAGTTAAAGTTTGATTATTTTTGGGAAAATTTTTTATTTTACTTGTGGATTTTATAACTCAATGAAAAAAATCATTATGAATGATGGAATATACATATGTATAATATAATATATGAAACTATAAAACTCCGACTATTGCTGTATCGATGTAATGCGCTTAAAATATGTACAATATTATCAATTTTCTAATTCATAAGGCATAGATTTTGTTTTTATTAAAATTTTACTAAATATATGTAAAAGATAGTAATAAAATTCAAATTAATCCTAGTAATAAGGAATCATCCCTTTTATCTAGTTATTGCACCTATCGAGATCGAATAAATTGTTCTCAATATTCGGTACCGAATAGAAGAGTATATTTTGAAATTTTTAACCTTTCTAGTGAATAAAGCAATCTCAGGTTTATTTGGGTTGATGACGAGATCGTTTACGAATAACCAATTTATTACGACGCCGGTAAACAGTACTCTGGAACATTCCTTTGCCTATAAGCGCTACATCATCTGTATAGGCAATCACTCTGCAGCCACGATCTTCAAGTTTTTTAAGCAGGTCATTAACGAACAGAATCCATAGAAGAGGAGAAAGAACTCCACCTTTTGTGGTTCCCCTACTCACATTTCGTCGCGCACTCGGGTTGCTCCATTCGGTTTTAATCACTCTGACGCACAGAAGACTGGGAATGAGGTGTTTGAGGTTTGATTCAACCCCAAGACCATCCAAAACAGTAACTACTGACTTCGGTAGAACATTATTGAAAGCTCCCTTAATATCAAGGAAGGTTCCAACAGCGAAATCCTTAATCATAATGGCTTTCTCAAGCCATGACACGTTAGTATGCAGAGCAGTATCCACTGACTGGCTTCTCGGAATGTGCCTCTTTATATACCAGTCAATCAGTCCCTCCAGCGTTTTTAGTAGGAAGGAGGAGAAGCTGATGGGCCTCAAGACTTTGGCCGTAATGTGGGAGTCCCTGTCAGCCTCCGGGATGAACGTGACTCCAACTCGTCGCCAGGCCCCCGGGATGTAATAGAGTCTTATGTATCATAATAGGTACCAACCAGTTGCATGATACCTTAACAGGCTGTTGTAGCTGCGCTGGTATGATGCCATCCCGTAACGGGGACTTGGAGGGTTTGAACGAATTGATCGCTCAGGTCAAGTGCCGTTTATCTAGAAGACCCGCAAAAGCCGCGCAATACGCCTGCATTTAGAGGACTCATTTCAGTCCTCCACTTTTTCGCAGAATCTTTTCCATGAAGTTCTCTTTGCCATACTTAACTCGAACTTGTATACTGCAAGTCCCATTTTATCCAACGCCCATTCGTCAGCAGAGTGAATAAACGTTTGCACGATGCTCTGATTTTTGAGAATTCTATAGTCTACCAGAGAAGTTTCTCCCTGCCAAAGTTTTCCTCACTATATGTCGAACGACGATGAGGTTTTTTTTTGTTTTGTTCATAGTAGGAGGAAGCACTGAAAGCCTGAGTGCGGGACTTTAATCCGCTAAACCTAACCTACTCCCTCCCACCTTATGTCTCTCCCACGGGACCACTGGACAAAATATTACTTCACGGAAGAGAAAAAGACCTTTAAGTCTGCACTATTGCACGAACTGACTGACGTCTAATCTGTTCTAAATGTATCAATTTTGTCATAATTAGATTTGCCGCTTCGCCAACAGCTTTCCACTTTACAGAGGACTCGCATATAACTGCAGTCAAATTTTCGACCGTGATACTACCTCCAGGAGTGGTTTTTAGCTTTTCCCATATACTATAAAACCGAGGACAATAAAAGAACACGTGTTCAGAGTCTTCAATACACTCTGTACACGTCGGACAGTATTGACTAAAGTCATGACGATATTTGAATAGGTAGCTTCTGAAGCAACCATGCCCACTGAGTATTTAGGTAAGGTGGAAATCCAGGTCTCCATGTTGTCTACCTATCCACAAATGTATGTCCCAAATCAGTCGGTAGGTCCATCGTACTTTGCATGAAGCTTGCCGCCGTTGCTGCCACATCGCAATGCTTTTTATTCTCTCTTCTCTTTTTGCAAGGACGATAAGGTGGAACCACATATACGCAGATTTTAACTGGAGATCTCCGGTGTCGCACTCCAGCTTTGTCGTAACCAGCGTTGTTGAAATTAGATAAAGAATTGCCGTTAGTTCATTTCGAATCATCATACAGGCTATGGCTCTACCTGTATCGTTGGTCGCCAGCAGCTTCTGACTTTTCGTCCTGAGTCCAGAGATGCTGTTATTCGTCAGAACTAACGATATCAAAGAGACTCGGGTAGTTCTCTATAGTCATTTGATCATCTCCATCCATCATACCCACCGCGTCTGAAGCCTGAGCGCCATCAACCTTGGCATTCGTCGGGAGTATGCTGAGGACCCATTCGATACCATACCTTATGGATCCCTAGCTTGCTGAAAGGACTGACAGTCTCCGCATTTATGAGAGACATGACATGAGCAATAGGGCAAAGCGGAAGGTCCGCCTTGCCCACAGGCTTTAGCCTGTTCAGACACCTGACCAGCATAGTCAGATTTTTTAAATTAGCAATATATAAATAATTCTTCAATAACTTTGGAAATTTTAATTTTAACAGTGTGTTATAAAGGGTGGGCCATCTAACGTTTTAATTTTTAATTATCTATATTTCGACATTGGAAACGTCAAATACCATTCGGAAAGTGACAGATATTCAGTAAAAAGTCTAAAATTTACAAAATGGGTCGCTATTCACTAGAAGAAAACTGGGAAGTATTGAAAAAAAAACCGAGGATGGTCAATTTTACCGAAAAATTATCTTTTCGGACGAGGCTCATTTCCACCTCGATGGTTATGTTATTGACGCATTTGGGGCACAGGACGGCGCTACGAGCCATACATCAAACGTTACACTCAATCTTTTACGCCCTATCTTCGAATCTTCGAAAATCGCATAACCAGCAAAAGAGGTGATGTGAATTGGCCTCCCAGAAGCTGCATTTTAACTCCGTTGGACAATTTTCTGTGGGGAGCTGTTAAAGACAAATGTTACGCCAACCATCCAGAAACAATTCAAGATCTAAAGTACGAGATTCAAGCTGCTGTAGCTGCCATAAGGCCTGAAACCATCGAGAAAGTACTCCAAAATTGGGTGGATCGGATAAGCTACTGTAAACTCAGCCGTGGTGGTCATTAGTCCGAAATTGTTTTCCACAAATTCATAAAAAAAAACTTTTAAATAAATGTTAGAGCTTCGAAAAATATCAAGCGGTTTTTTTATTGACTTTTTAAATTTAAAATTTTGTACGGCCCACCCTTTATTTTACTTGTTATTGATTCATAAATAAGGCCACTCATATACATAAACACACATCATCATCTGAAGTGCAAAACAACGTAACGTTAATAAAATGAATAAAATGAAAATGAGTTTTTTATTGGTTGCGATGACTACAGCTTTCTCCGTCTATTCTCAAATATTTTAAGTTTTTGCTATCGGATTTAACTAAGTTATAACAAAATTCCAGTTTTGCTTCATTATAAATAATTTATTTTCTATGTCGGTTTTTCTTCCTTCTATAGAATTATGTTATGTTATTCTGCTTTTTATGTAATGATGTACGCATATTTATTTGCATGCAAATTATTGAAAATATATACAAATTTATTCATATCAAGTGTCTGCATTTTTAAATCACTGCACACTGCACAAGTTCAGACTCTTATTGATGCACTTCCGCATATACATTAGGGTGATTCAAAACCATTTTTTTTTATTGGTACTCGGAAAAATAAGTTCCTAGACACCTCTAAGAAAACCTCTCCAAATATGAATTTTTAATTGTAACGGAAAGGTCCTCCTACAAACAGTTTTCTATTTTTTCTTATTATCAGATAGAAAAATTTAGATCTCGCTTTCAACTACTTGAAAAAATATCTTGTTTCTTAGATTTTGTAGGAAATTGAGTGCCCTAAAAAAAGGTCTCCTATGATTTTTTCGTAAACCCAACCGTTTAGAATACATTAATAGTTAAAGTTTGATTATTTTTGGGGAAAATTTTTTATTTCTTATAGATTTTATAACTGAATCAAAAAAATCTTATGAATGATGAAACTCATAGTTTCGTAGGAAATTTACTGCTCTATAAATTTTTTTTTTTTTGAATCACCCTAATATACACATATACAAAGTACGTGCAATAAACATAGTATGTGCATAAATCTCTCTAATATACAACGTCGAACATGAAAAATATTCCAGACCATTACTGCTTACAAAACGCCAACTTAGTTCACCGTCGGATCAATTTATGTCCAAAAGTGCACAGCATGGCGTCTCAAAGCTCTTGCAATGTAATATATTTTAGAAAATTGCCAATGCAGGTATTTTTGCAGTATACTTTTACTATATTTATTATCGTACATAGGAGTGTGGCACAGCTGCAAGGCGACCAAGGTAGCTGATAAGTTTCCACTGTGCGACCAACGGCAGGGCACGTAAATAAATGCGCAAATCCAGCGGCAGATAAAGTACTTAAAGGGTGAACGGAAGAAATGCGCCACCAAGTGAAACACACATGCACACATACGCACACCGGTGAATGCAAGATTTGTTATTTCAGTGCTCGTTTGTGATGAAATATAACAAGCAGTTCAAAAGCGCGCCAATAGTTCAGTATGCGTGAACTCGTCTTACAAAGTGCCACTTATCGCAGCAGCAGCAATGAATCCGAAGCAAGTACAACAACAGTTGTCTGCATGCTTCAGGGCTTCTTAGAAACATGCGAGGGGTGTGCGTGTGTTGGCTCTGGCTTTGTGGTCGTGAGCGTGCTATTTAAAGTAAGATATCATAGATTATTCATAGAATTTTCAGACTTAATATTAAGTTCAAATATGCTCGACCACCACGCCATTTATGTCACTGAATTTATAGTCGAGCATTTACAATCTTTCAGCTAGAAACATTACATATAATAATAAAATAAATTTAAAAAATATGTGAAGATTTATTTATTTAAATATATTTTGTTGCATTCTGTTGTATTCACTTTTATTTCTCTTCCGAAGTCGTTGTAAACAATTTTATATGTAAACAAGTAAGGAAGTGCTAAGTTCGAGTGCAATCGAACATATTCTAGTCTTTCAACTTGCAAGAATCAAAGCTACGGAATTACCTTAAGATATAAACGTCAACCAGAGGAACGGAATATAAGCAATTTTATTTACAAATACATATACCCTATATAACTCATACACTGATGGACATATTCGGCATAAGATTTTTAGAAAAACGAAAATCATTATACGTAGTATGTTATAATGGGTTGCCAAAAAAGTCTTGCGGTATTTTTATTGAATCAATTCGTGTGGCACCCATACATCAAGCTTCTTAGTGCATCCAAGCGTCTTCAAATGGTTTATAACGGTTTGATGACTCATGCCCAGCTCTTGACCGATGCTACGGCTGCTACTATGCCAGTCTCTTTCGACCACTTCAGCGATTTTATCGCAATTTTCAACGACAGGCCTTCCGGAGCGTGGCGCATCTTCGACCACCTCTACACCAGAACGAAAACGTTGAAACCATCGTTGTGCGGTGGAAATGGAAACTGCATCGAGTCCATAAACTGCACAAATTTTTTTGGCGGCTTGAGATTCATTTTTGCCTTTATCGTAGTAGTACTGTAAAATATGCCGTATTTTCTCTTTATTTTGCTCCATGTTTGCGACGCTATAACTTAGGAACGACTTAAAAGAAACGACAATCAATCAAACACGTGTTAGCGTGTGAAATGAGCTTTCCAAAAAGGTAAAACTGCAACCCATTATTTTGTCAACTATAGATATAAAGTATGTAAAAATATGGAGTGTCACACCACATTTTTACATCACCATAACCTACAATTATATAAATGACTAGCAGTTTGTATTTAATAAAATAACATTTTTTTCTAAAGGATGTAAAACAGCGACTATAAGATAAGAAAAAGTAAGGTCACTAGGAATCCCACTTAGAGAGCTGTGAGAGTTTGACTTTGATTCCCGAAACTCCTAGATATAATGTATATCATAGCTTTCTCATTATTGCTGTTGTGCTTGAATTTCTGAACGATTTTGGACGGTTTAAAGCCCCAAAAAGTTACCTGATTTTACGATTTATTTTGAGAGTAAGGAAAAAGGAATCTTCATTTATGCAAGTATATCAATTTACTCCCTAAATAAAATTCGTGTATTGGAGGCTGTCCAACCAGAACTTCTACTATTGAGGCGAGTTGAACCTTGATCAGATTAGGTAGTTCAAAGAGAGAAATAATTTGTGACATGAAAATTCTTAGGTGTTTCTAATGCAGTTTGATATCCTTAAGTCAAATCTGAAAACATAATTTTTCTATCGCACACAGATATTCTGTGACCTGCGGCTTTAGATTTTACAATACTACTATTGTGATCGAATTCAAAGGTCAATTAATTGAAATTAATTTATACTTCACGTATTTATCGAATCGGTCCTTTTTTTTTTTGTAAGTTAGTAGTACTCTTTTTGGCATCTATGCTAAATTTTACGTCAAAATATCCATTAGTATTTGAGATACGCGTCGTTTTGTGAGGATCTAAAAGTGAAGTCTTCGATTTTTACTATGTCTGAATTTATTGAACAAAGAAGTTCGATAACTATCTTATACTGCATTGGTCATTCGTGATCGTTTCGCCACATTTTCAACTAATATCGTGCCGAAACCACCGCCTGATTTACCTTCGTGTAACATCTTGCTATTCAGCAAATTCACATGACCACTCCGAGCAGTGGCCAGTACGTCAGGCACTCACTACGGGACAAAAAGCTTTACCAGTAAACCTCTAGTTGATCCCATCTTTGCATATTAAATTGGGTTTGATGAAGAATTTTGTTAAGGCAATGGACAGAAATGGAAGAGGGTTCTTGTATCTAAAACAAAACAAGAGTCAGTGAAGGAAAAATTAAGAAGGGCATATTTGTGGGTCCGCAGATAAGAGAACTAATGAAAGGTGAAGTGTTTGAGGAAATGCTCAATGAAACTGAATACGAAGTGCCTTTAAAAGCATTGTTGAAAATTTTCTTGGATATGTGAAATCTGAAAATTATAAAGATCTTGTGTCTGAACTACTTACTGCCTATAAAACAAAATGGGTTGCAACATGTCCCTTAAAACTCACTTTCTGGACTCCCATCTGGATTTCCACGCATTTTTAGGGGCCGTAAGTGACGAATATGTGGAACGGTTCCACCAAAACATTTCTGCTATGGAGAAACAGTACCAAGGAAAGTGGAGTGCCAGTTTGCTTGCCGATTACTGCTGGACATTGTTAAGGGATACCCCAAAACCAAAATATCGCCGAAAAACATCGACAGTAACATTTTAAGGTACTACTTAGTTAATAAAATAATATAACAATAATATATCTATGACAGTTTTCTTTTCACAAAACTCCTCATAGCAAAAAAAACTAAACTATTCTCGTAGGTGATAGCAGAAATCTTCAGCTATTTTCTGCATTTGTGGCAATTTTTACATAAGGGGGTATTCTGGTCTAGACTCATGAATTTTAGGCACTTTTTAAACTAAGATAAAAAAAATTAAAAACATTTTTACTATCCATTTTTTTATATGTTTTTTATTGACAATTTAATAATATAAAAAAGAATTGTAAGGAAAAAAACCAAAATTCGTCGAGATACGGGCCGGTGGAGTGGGGGCGTCCTGATTGACGTGATTTCAACCTTTGTAGAGATCTATAACACAAAAAACAAGAAGATTCTTCATTTTTAAGGATGTCGTTATCGAGTTGATCATTAAAAAAAAAATAACAAAATGGCGTCGACTAAAAAAAAAATTTTTTTGACCCGATTTTTTCGACCTTTTAAAATTTTTTAAAAATACTTCAAATTCAAATTTTTGAAAATCCAAGGCAGACAGGATAGAGCATTGTATAGAGAAGACATGTACCAAATTTCAAAGGAATCGGTTCAGTAGAACCTGAGATATCATGTCAACCACCTCAAAAAAAGTAGTTTCGAGAAAAACGCGTTTGAAGTGGATTTTTGTTAACCAGTGTAATTGGCAAACGTTCAGAGGCCTCTCTCCAGATCGCTAGAGAATAACCAACTTATTTCCAACCCGATAAAATTGTAAACTAAGTACTCTCTCTAACAAGCCCATTGGATTTGCTAACATCCCGGATATATGTATTTGATGCTATTGATAAATAAGTAACACTCTTTGAATAGTATTCTCAGAGAGTCCACGGCCATCTACTGCTATCTTGGAGTCAACCACCAGCCAAGAAAAAAAATAAAGGCAGCTTATAAAAAAGCAGAATAGACCAATATACCGATTAATCATCCAACTTTTCGAAACTACAATTATATTTGTTTACTACGTGTATTTTGCCGATTTTGTCTATGTTATTGACTGAATGACAAGCATTAAACCCAAATTTCAAATTCAAATTTTCGAGCATAATAAAGAGGGATCGGATTTCAAAATACATATATATTTGTGGAGACATTTATAATATGTTAGGGTTCCGATAAATTCCATTTTCTCCGAATAAAAATGTTTAGTTTTCCTTTTAAGTGATTATTCACTTCACTCACACTTCATAAACGATTTCTGAGAAATATTTCTTTTTTTTTAATTTCCTGTCAAGAGTTATTAAACATTTTAAACAAAATCTCCTTTGAATTTCCAACAAAATTCCTTTAAGCGTTACTAAACAATTTGAACAAAAACTTCGTCAGCAAAATATCTATTACATACACTGTTCATTATTAAAACTAGATATATATTAGATTTTAATGCAATTTCTACCGTTAAATTTTATTGAAATGAGTTTTATACATCGCTTTGAGCGTTGCCAATGGTGATGTCATTAAACGTCTAAAAATTGCTTCACAATAATTTATATGAGACTGAAAATGTATGTATGTATATTCGTATACTTAAACATATATTAAACAGAAATTAAATTATCGCGAAATTTCTTTCAATTACCCAGTAATACAAAATTTGTGCCAAGATAAAAAAACCAATCTAACGTTTGAAACTGATCTAGTAAAAAAAAATTAAAATCTTAAAAAGTGACAAATTGAATGTGCTGAATGAGAATTGAAAGTGAACGGCGATAATTTGCTTCAAAACTGGGTTTTAAAACGTAAATGTTTACCCCCGCTAAGATAAATTAACAAAGATTGAATCATTTTAAAAGTTCATAAACTAATATGCATAGCGTTTTTGTCGAACTAGCGTAGGGAAGAAAGAGGATTTAACCTAGGTAGAGTTCCATTGGAAATGTTCTAAAGCAAAAAGCGAAAATTATTTTGGAATTTTGATTTTTTTTTTGTGGTGTTATACCATAGAATGTCCAAGATTTGCCTAGTAAAAGTTATTGATATAAAAATATAAAATAAATCTTTCAACACGTTTATTTAACTTTAAAGCTTTCTTGTTAATAACGGGTGGGCCATCTAACGTTTTAAATTTGAGTTATCTATATTTCGACATTAGAAACGTCAAATACCATTCGGAAAGTGACAGATATTCAGTAAAAAGTCTAAAATTTACGAAATGGGAAACTGGGAAATATTGAAAACTTTTTTCCAAAGTGGTGAGTCAAGTGGATGGTCAATTTGACTGAAAAATCATATTTTCGGACGAGGCTCATTTCCACCTCGATGGCTACGTTAACAAGCAGAATTGTCGCATTTGGGGCCCGTAATCGTCGAGAAGTTAATGCACCCAGCACGAATCACTGTATGGTGCGGATTTTGGTCTGGTGGAATCATCGGCCCATTTTTCTTCGAAAATGAGGAAGAAACCGCCCTAACCATCAATGGTGAGCGCTATCGCGCAATGTTAACCGAATTTTACTTCAAGCAAATTGAAGAGGAAGACTTAGACAACATTTGGTTCCAGCAGGACGGCGCTACGTGCCATACTGCAAACGCTACACGCAATCTTTTACGCCATATCTTCGAAAATCGCATAATCAGCAAAAGAAGTGATGTGAATTGGCCTCCCAGAAGCTGCGATTTAACTCCGTTGGACTATTTTCTGTGGGGAGCTGTTATAGATAAATGTTACGCCAACCATCCAAAAACAATTAAAGATTAATAAAGTACGAGATTCAAGCTGCTGTAGCTGCCATAAGGCCTGAAACCATCGAGAAAGTACTCCAAAATTGGGTGGATCGGATAAGCTACTGTAAACTCAGCCGTGGTGGTCATTTGTCCGAAATGGTTTTCCACGAATAAATTTCATAAAACAACCTTTCAAATAAATGTTAGAACTTTGAAAAATAACAAGCCGTTTTTATTTTATTGACATTTTAAATTTAAAATTTTATATGGCCCACCCTTAAACTTAAACTTAAGATCCTTCATAGTCTCCGAATCAACCAAATTATGTACTTGTTGTAGACTATAATATTTTATTACATAATATTGTTCTGCGAAGGAGATCACTTTTTGTTTAAAGGGTAGAGTACTCAACAAAATTGTTTGTTGTTATGATAATTTTCAAGCCGTGACATCCTCAAAAAGTCAGTATTTGGTGTGTGGTATGAGTGGGAGGAATCAGTGATCCATAATTTTTCAAAAATGTAGCCAGCCTTAATGTTACAGTCAATGGAGAATAGAGTCATGATTAATGACGTCCAAGGACACAATCAATTTATTTAAAGAAACTTTGGATGCTTTAACTCGCGTCATGGGCCTATGGTGTGCCCTTGGCAGATCGTGCGATTTAACCCCACTGGACTTATTTTTGCCGTATTATGTGAAATCATTGTCTACGCAGATAAGCCCGAGACGATCAAACTTTCTGAAAAGAAGTCTTTTTGGCAATTCATCTTTACCCTAAATTCTTCTTTCCTTTACATCTTAACACCAAGGAATTTCGGTTCTGCTAGCTAGAAGACATTGAACTTAATAAATGTAGTGTTAAAACGCAAATGGGTTTGTCTTTAAATTGACCTTCGCGTTGCATGAACAGAAAAAAGATAAAAAAAATTTAAAAATCACATAACTACATATTTCCGATAACTCTCAAAAAAATAAATCAAATATCATGTGTATATGTTGGGTTGTCAAAAAAGTCTTTTCGTATTTCTAATCAAATTTTAACTTATTTTTTATAATAATAAATAAATAAGCAAATATGTACCATTGTCGACCACTGCTTTTTTCCGCTAGAGACATTATTCCATCATGATATGTAAATCGAAACTTCGAAATTTCCAGAACGAAAGCGAGCGAACCATTACTGGGTTGCACGAACTGATACAGCATCGTCTTCAATTTCAAAATATAGCGAATTTCTTCATTATACTCACTAATTTTTCAACAGCTGTAACTTTTTTTCAACTTCCCCGAATTATTGTTTTTTGTTTTGATTGAATGAAGCTTAAAATCTCACCTTTCCAACATTATATGGTATGACACACTGTGATTGGTAGCACTGGGGATATACGACTGCAACGACGAAAAGACTTTTTCGACTACCCAATAAGATATATCTTTACATATATGGGTATTAGCTGAACGCTATTACGTTTATCATAATTACTGACGAAAGCTGTTGGCAGTTTCCCTTAATGGCAAAGACAAAATATGTCAATCTGAATGCACATGCACGCGCCATATACTTAAGAAGCCTCCAAGAACCTAAAAATCAGCTTAGTACATACATACGTATGTATGGTTTCTATATAAGTATGCAAGCATGTGTGAGCATGCTTCAACAGGAAGCCGCAATAAATATGAAAGGCAGAGGACCGACTTAACACCCAAAAGCATTGAACATTAACGAAACCGAGTTACGCTGACCGCCGCAAGGCAGGTACAGGAGGGAATGGAGTGTATGATGTATTTTTATACACGGTTTACATCCACAGCAGAGTAAAGGCCTTTCGGCTAGGATGTATTGATATATGATATGTGCGTGCGTGAAGCTCAGAAATCCTGCGTGGTTTATGCGTAGACTTGTAAGTATGTATAAAAGGACTTTCAACAGCACGTATGCGTATCGCTTATGGTACCTACACAACAGCACATACACGCTGATTGATAACAACATTATACTTCTGTGCGCATACAAGTTGAAATCATGATTGATGCGTTCAGTGAGGCAAGGTGTGAGTAAAGTAAGCAAGCGAATTATTTAAAGAATCACGCAAATGTACACAAATGTATATGTATGTGCGTGCATATGTGTTTTCTTTAACGAATAAGCGCATTTGTTAGCTAAGTGAAACCGAAAGCGGCGACAAAGTTCTTAGTTTGTGTGAGCGGGGCGTATGAGTGATTATCACTTCGCCCGTAACAGCGCCAAGTTACAAAATCAGAATTTCATAACAAACGAGGCACATTCAGTGCCAAATCTCAGACAGGCCTTCAATTCTTAATAAAAAGGAAATGGGCGTTTTAAGTTACAGGAAAATTCTGCTTTTGATACATGGCTTTAAAAGCGACACAATTGCGCAATTTCTCAGCTGAGTATAAAAATTTGGAAATGACATTATTAGCTTCAAAACTTGAGATTTTACAAGACGGATCAATATTAAAGATTTCTTGGAGTGAGTTACAGAAACACAATGATGTTATAAGAGGAGAGAAACTATTTTCAGCAACTATAAAATCGTACATTTAAATCTTCTTTGAAGTTACTCCCAGTTGTGTTGCACCCGAAAATAAATTTCGCCATACTATGAAGTTATTTGAGATAATTATGCTGTTTATCATACATTTTTCTAGCTCACTATTTCGTTATATACTGCTACTAATAGTACAACCACTGTAACGGAAAGTATAGCAATTATTTTGTCTAAAATAGAAATAACTAAATTTATATAACAAAGTAAGACATTTATTCAATTTCCTTTTGTAATAATAAATTATGAACATAATAAATTGAACACACAGCAAAAAATCACCAATTTCACAAACGCATTGGAAAGTAGAGAGAGTAAATGATATAGCAAAATATGCCCGAACTGTGGTCGATAAAATAAGTATTTTGTTTTTTACAACATAATTTAAAAATCTGCTGAATCATGTATGTATTTATAGTAGATTATCGTTACATCACATAGTCATTATCATTGTTGGTGGGTTCCATTATGAAAATAATCATTAGGCGTCTACATATGAAAATATAAATGTTAATCGTTTATGCAAAATCAGCAAATTCATCGAAATCCATAGATCAATAAAGAAATGTTAGTTTAGGCAACTACTCATTTACTCCCAATTTAATTATAATTGATTTTTTTATGTTTGAATAATTTTTGTTAAGCTGCCCAACCTTCATGAGGCAAATATTGTAATCCAGTCACATATATTTCTGCTTGACAATCATTTCTCTGTTATATAAAGAAGCATTTTATTTATTTATTATTATTTTTTCTTTTCTTATCAGCTTCACATTCATGACTGATATACCGTTATCGTGACATTTCTCTGTTAAAAACCACTTTTGAAAACTAATGAAATAAATCCTATTACTCATCACTCAAATCTCATAAAATATTTCTGAAAGCAAGAAATTTGAAGACAAACATTTTAATGATGTTTTAGTTTCGATTTGGACGTGGTTTGCTTTGTATATGTACATGGATTTGAGCAAGTTTAGAAAGATTATTCGCCAAGAAACCTACTAGAAAAAAAATCAATTTCATCTTAACTAATAATTTTCGATAATTTCTTTTCTTGCTGAAAGCTTATGAGCGTTATTATACAAGTGTATTGCATTTATACTGTTCTTTCGGACTGACTTAATACTAGTAAAATCGGTTAAAAAAATATGAAATTTAATATTAAACTTTCAGTACCCTTAAAGGGTATTTCGTCTCTTTGAATGAGTGCTATTCGTCCTTATATCAGCATCAGTGCTATCTTAATAAAAAATAAATCAGATTACTTAGATGACCAAAATGTGATTATTTACCAAAATTGAGATTTTCCTTCGTATTTTCCGATTTGGAAACCATATTCAATCAAATCACGAATTCACATTTCCATTGCAAACGAAAAAAACCGATTTAGCATTTTAGACCAATATCTACAGAACTATTGAAAAAGTTACGGCGTCTGAGTGTAAACCTGAAAAAAAATTCTTCATAATGAAGGTGAAATATATGTATTTTCTTTACATATTTTTAAGTTATTGACATTATTTCCAACGAAATTTGATTTTCTTTTTTTTAATTTGTAATAAACTAGCTGGAATTGAATAAAAATTCATTCAGTTCGCAGAGTTTGCGAAAATTTATTAGATAAGTTAGTTAAATCTGTTCAAGCTTTCCTTAACGTTTACCCTTGTGGCTTATTGGATCCCGTAAAAAAATTTATAGAGATCTGCAATCTTTTGAAGATTTCGGGAAAAATTATTAGCCTATTACTCCCTATCAATTATCTGCCTGTGAAAGTTCCGTCAAAATCGGACCGGAGACTACCTACAGGTATAACAAACAGACAAAGAGATATGTAAAAATTTTTAAAAATATTTGTTCTGGTATATATACCGATTATGTATTCAGTAATAAGTGGATACATTAATATTACAAACAGACACGCCAACTTTATTGCGTATTTATATTGATGAAAAAATGGATCACAGGGTATATTCGTCTATTCTCACGATAGTTGTCGAATTTAGTTGAAAATCGCAAAATTTATTGAGCAGAGAAAAATTATCCATCTAACATTCACCTGAAACAATTGGTTAAAACGAGAAAAAATATCATTATATAAGTTATGTTAGATAAACGTTAATTTACCAAAGCTAATCTCCAACCGGTAAATCACAACTTGCTTTCTTAATTTTATAATATTTTTTCATTATGCCGTTATTAATTAAACAAACCATTATCTGAAGAACTAGAAACGGTGTGAACTGACCGCCGAGCGCTAACATGAGAACTTAAATAAGGTTCCCAATTAAACGGATTGACTCATCACCTACATGAGACTTATCAAAACATTTTGAAAGCATGGTCCATATCGCAGCAGTGATCAGATTGGATGCGTTTCATATTGAATTAATCTGCCAGCTGCTTCTTTAATCCTATGACTTCCAGTAATATAAACAGCTAATACGTTTCTTAATTTAAATCCTAGGTTTTTCTTTTTTACATCGAACTGAATTTAGGTATTCCTTTAACCGCCGTTCGAGTATTATGAAAGCAAACTTATTACAATCAATTATTTACCCTCGTCACCCTCTTATCGTCAAAAGTAAGCAGAGCTCTTACCCGTTTGCCTCCTGCTTACGTAAACATTTCTCATTTAAAGTACATATATGAATATATTTTTTTGAATGATTCATGGCTAAAAGTTCTAATTCAAGGAATAACAAAAATAGATTTGAGCTAAAAGACCATACCTCGTATTAATTCCAACTAACAGTGTTATGAGTCTGATTACTTTCATCTGATTTTGGATTATCAAAGGTCTTCGTCTTCCTTTGCTTCCCTCGGCGGGTACTGCGTCGAATACTTTCAGAGCTGAAGTGTTTTCGTCCATCCGGACAACATGACCTAGCCCGCGTAGCCGCTGTCCTTTAATTCGCTGAACTATGTCAATGTCGTCGTATATCTCGTACAGCTCACTGTTCCATCGAATGCAATATTCGACGTCGCCAATGTGCAAAGGACCATAAATCTTTCGCAGAACTTTTCTCTCGAAAACTCTCAACTCATCATTGTCCAAGCATTTGCACTATATAGCAGGACGGGAATTATGAGCGACTTATAGAGTTTGGCTTTTGTTCGTCGAGAGAGGACTTTGCTTTTCAATTGCCTACTCAGTCCGAAGTAGCACCTATTGGCAAGAGTTATCCTGCGTTGGATTTTAATTTTCCATTGGTAATGTTTCTTACGTGGTGCTTCCCAAACCCAGCGCACAACCCTATGTTGGGGATGTTTCCACTTTTCACATTACCTCGCCTCCAAACGGATGTTCTTAGGGTACCCACAGGATACTTAGTCAAAGACCGGAAGTCGTGAACTGCTTGAGCCATGTGTAAAAGAATCGGTTCTGACCACTCCCATGTGAATGGCGATCAGAGAACTTTCCTCACTTGCGTGAACTTCTACAGTCACTCCATCCTCCATTCTGTGTTTCTACATTTTACAATTATAAGCAAGTATTGGCTTTTACGCACATGTTCTGAATACCATTTAATGTCTGGAAAATCAGAAAGATTTTGTTTGCCTCACACAACATACACTGCAATAACGTGATAGCCATCAATTTCCATTGAACTTTAACTTTTAGCTAACACATTTCTTGTTCATTAATTGTAACGCCACGTTCTTCGAAATGAGACCCAAATTTCTCATGAGGCAATATTAAACCAGCCAGTCCTCGACTTAGAGGATCCATTCCACGCTCTTATAAGTACCTCTGTCAGGAACTTGGAAACCAAGTTATATACAAAGAAAACAGGATTTTTTATATCTAGCGCCTCCTGGTGGCGCCATCTATATTTCGAATGGTGCGTTAGAATCTGCTATCTTTATCGATTGTCCAGTGGGAATTCCATGGCATTTCATAGATTGGAAGTGAAGTTATTGCGTTTTAAGTGTCAGTATGTTTGTGTTATCAGTGCGAAAATGGACTTCGAACAAAGAGCCGACATTAAGTTTTGTTTTAAAATTGGTAAGACTTTTACCGAAACGTTTCAATTGATGAAACAAGTTTATGGCGAAGATTGCTTATCCCGTAGCAGAGTGCACGAGAGGTTTCAACGTTTTCAAAGTGGTCGTGAGGACTTAAATGACGATCAACATGTGAGCCAATCAAAATCCGTGATCACCGGAATTCAATCGAAACTGTGCGGGAATTCATCAAAAATCAGCCGAAATCATTACTGAAATTCGTGGAAATGGAATTGAACACCTCCAAAATTTCGGTTTATCGCATTTTGACCGAACATTTGGGCTTACGAAAGGTGTGTGCACGGTTTGTTTCGCACAAATTGACTGACGACCAAAAATTGCTCAGAATCCAACATTCGAAGGACGATTATTTGACCAAAAATCACATTTTAACCATTAACCACTCCCCGTATTCACCTGATGTAGCACCGTGTGACTTCTTCCTTTTCGGAAAAATGCATTTGCCCATGAAAGGAAAGCGTTATGCAGACGTAGAGGCTATTCAAAAGGCTTGCACCGGCTACTGGCGGCCATACCGGCCAACGAGCTAAAACACTAGTTCGACATGCTTTTGGACCGTGCAAAAAACTGTATGAAAGTAGAAGGAGATAAAATAAATTAGTTTAGTCGAAAAAATCATTTGTTCTGTTTTTTTAAGTCCTTTTTATTTTGGAAAACACCTTGTATAAATAATATATTTCACCTTGAGTTATGTGGCAAATCCTATGATTTTTTGTTACCACGGATTTTTATCTGGCCCTCCTTCAAACGTCATGATTGAAACTCTACAAGTTCAAGAAGCTTCTCGAAATCGCAATCATGAATATTTTCAGTAGATGATCTCTACTTTCAACTTCGAATTGCGAATTCCAGAATATCCAATCATTCCCCAGAGACTCCCGCATTTCGTTTAGGACAAAGCGTTTTTTTGTAACAGCCGAATGCATCGAAAACTGAAGTGCGAAACTCTGGCTACTGACTCTCCCACAAAACCACCGATTAAGTATTACTTCAAGGAAGGGAAAGGACATTTAAGTCCCTTCTATTGTGAGGTCTGGCGGACGCCTAATCTATTGAAAAAGTCTCAGTTTTGTCATTACCAAAGTTGACGCTTCGCTAACAGCTTTTCTCGGTCGACTGACCTATGAGTTCCGTCAGTTGCATCAGATGAAAATCCAGGTCTCCATGCCATCTTTCTATCCACGAGTGGATGTCGGCAATAAGTCTGAGCCCTTTGGATGAAAAAGCCAGCGCTGCTGCCACATTTTGATGCTCGCTTCCTCTCTGTCTTTGCTGATACTATTTTATCTCCCTGGAAGTTAATGGACATACTGGCTGATATTTCACAAACGTCAGTTGATATAGTCCTGAAATCACATATTAATGAGCACTGGTGTACTCAACTAGAGCTAAAGTAGCTGTTGGTGCCTTCGTCCAAAAAGCAGCTTTCTATTGGCTGGACTATTGAACTCGTATTTCATCCAGGGCTTTGATTATGTGTGCTAATTTTGCGTTGCTGAACGCATTCTTGACACTCAGGGTAATCAGCGCGCAGTACTTTTTTGTGCCACCTTTCCATCACATAATCATCATCCAGACCACCTACCCCTCATATCTCCAAATTAAACAAATCCCCGCCGCCTCATACCGCTGATTTCGTGATACTTGAACAGTCCCTTATAGGAAGAAGAAATTTTAGATTTCCTTGTCAACAGAACTCGTTTTTACTGGAATTGATGGCGAGACCACTTAAGCCACCAAATTTGTTGCTACGTTAAAGATATTCATTCTAAAGTCGATACTACCCAAACACAAGGAAAAAAGGTCCATCTTCAATATTTTATTTATTAGTTTGCAACTCTGCCACCACACAGTTTTGTTCGAAATGAGATTATTTTTAGAAAACATAAATTTATTATTTGGCTCTTGTTTCCCTGGAAAAGAAATCTATTTATAATACGTATTCAATTATTTTTTTTTCGAATATTGATTTTTGTTACCATGAGTAATAATAGATTCATGATAAAATGCCAAACATTGTTAAAAGGTATTATAATTTTAATATTATTTGGTTTTTAGAAATTTCAACAAACAAACTTTCAACAATAAACTTACTTACTAAGAATAATAAATATCGTTGACGTGTTGGAACCCGTGGCTGAAAAGCACTTTTTTACGAAAATAAAACAAGGCTTTCAAAAATAAATATTCACAGCTACACCGCGCATCTGGCCGAGTGTTTTTTATCCACCGATTCGCCAGTTTTCCAACACTTTAC
The DNA here is from genome assembly GCA_037783105.1 of Bactrocera zonata. NCBI lineage: Eukaryota > Metazoa > Arthropoda > Insecta > Diptera > Tephritidae > Bactrocera > Bactrocera zonata. The sequence goes on from JBAWJQ010002354.1 coordinate 1,772,837, forward strand.
TATATAAATAAACACCTGCATAGACGGGCACGCAAATTGCTGTGCGCACACATACACATGTGTATGTATGTGCGTTTATGCGCTAATATGCCATTTACGCGCATTTGCTCGTAGTACACATTATTAGTACCCATTATTTGGGTAAATGTGTGCATTTGTTTACACACTTGCATGTTAAACTAATTTGAAGCCAATTTGTATTATTTTTTGGTTCGCCCATTAACAGCATTAGCCAAATTTTTCACATCGTGGAGAACCTGAGGCTTTGATTTGCACTTACACAAATATTATAATTGCATACACATAGGTATATACCGTTATGTGCGCCCAGTGCTTGCTTTAATTATGTTTGTTTAATGGGCACGTTAATCGCTTCTAAATTAGTTGCTGACATGCTGAATAACAGTGATTGAAATCTTATTTCAATACGCAGCAAATAAAAATAAAATATAAGAAGCAATTTAGGAATGCTGAGTTCAAATATAATGACGCTTTACGTAATAAGACAAAGAGTCACAAACGCAGATTTAAAGGTTTGAGGGGCACACCTAGGGCGACAGCCTGAAAACAGCAAACTTTAGGAATAAAAAGGTCCTATATCACTTGATTTAAAATTTTGTTTACACATTTTTAGGTTAGGTTGAGTTAGACTGGTAGTCCAGACCCCAAAAGTTGAGTAGTCAACCTTTTATCGACACCTCTTCCAGGGTCTCCAGACGTAGCCTTGCCAATGCGAGAAAAGCGTACAAGAGATACTCTACTATTTTCCTGGTGAATTGCTCTTGACAATTTCTGCAGTCTTCTCGATCTGTCAGCCCTATTCTACAGGCGTGTGCCGCTACCAAACAGTGACCAGTTAATGTTCCGAACATGTTCCTACAGTCTCTTCTATCGAGTGCCAATAGGAATTTTGTGTACTTCTCATTTACCGTTTTACACATGACTTTTGCAGTTTTGCCCAGAGGTAGCTCGTTCCAACAGGTTTTAATTTTCTTTTACCATGTTTCTGTCCAGATCATGGATTTCCCAATGTTGCTTACGTTTTCGCGTTTTAGCCGTGCATCCTTCTTGACAATATTATTTTATTGCCCTCTATACTTTTGTGACCTGACACCCAATAGAAGTGAAGTTGCTTGCTTCTAGCAACGCTTTCCAGTGCTGCCCTGTCGAAATGCGATACGAGAACCAGCTACGCGACTTTCATAATAGTAAAAGCCTCAGCTTAAAATATACTGCAATGGTCCGGCAACTTAAAAGGCTACCTTATGCTTAACTCCGGACAGTATATCTTCGCACCAACTCCATCAGTTTTTAGAGTGTTGCGTTCAGCTAACATATACTTTTACTCCAACCGTCTTTTTCCATCTTTACTTTGAACCTTCTTTCCCAGTTGAAAAGTAGTATGTAGTCGTTGCCTGCCAAACCGCTGAGCTATGCCCGAAGGTTCTACATGTAATTTTTCCTGCATCCAGTAGTCGTCCCGCCGATTTTGCGGAGCAGTTTTCAGCGAAGAGGTTTATAGGTGGCAGGTTTAGTACTAGTTCAAGATCGCCATTGGAGTCGCTCTTAAAGCTCCCGTCATGCACAGCGCTCGAGCCTCTGAATCCTTTCCTTTGGCTTCCGCTGATTGGATTTTCGTACGCCTGACCACGATACTACTACACCGTAGTGCAGAATAGTATACTATTACAATAGCTGTGTAGCACCAGTGCATGAGAGAGCGAAGTACCTCTACGGACTCCCTTGGTCATTCCAGCGTCGTTTCATTCTGCTCTTATCCACATAGGTAGTCAAGAGGCTTCCGATTCAACGTTGTATAGCAGGATCGACAGCTCCTTAAAAATTTTCGCACATTAGTGCACCTCATTACTGCGATGTTCTACATTAAATTACAGTTTGGATCCTAGCTTAGCAATATCATTTTTTAGATTTTCGTTTAATGGAACTTTGTGGGTGTGGGTATTTTGCCTTTACGCCCATCTGTACTTGCCATTACGAACCTTCTCATGCCAAAAAATATTTGTACCAAGTTTCATCATGATAACAAAATCTAAAATACTTAACCGATGTTATATATATATATAAATCCTGATCAAAACTCTCAAATATAGACAAGGCATTTTGAGCCTAGCGCAACTGTTAATGACTGACTGTCAATTCGTCTTTTGAAAGCTGGGCGAAAGAGAGTGCCGAGATGATTTTTTTCGCCTTTTCAAGACAACTTCAAAAACCGGAATCGGTTTAAATTTTGAGAGACAATTCCCATCTGTTATTTTTTCAGCAAGTTCATACTTTACTTCGAATGAAAAAGCCATACAAATAATGTTGGTGTATTAATAAAGTAATGATACACAAAGTAGCTTGATATTTTGGTAAATAGATGTTTCAATCTCGAGGGAGCAACAAAGACGAATGAGCAAATGAGGCTTCCGGAAATTTTGAAAATTCATAGAAAAAGGCAAGTTTGGATAAAATATTTGTAGACAGAAAAAGAAAGAGGCCGAAATGCGTGAGCACGAAGAGCTTGATAAGCTGGCCGACAGGGGTAATGCTCGAAAATTCTACGAAAAGATGCGGCGGCTTGCAGAAGGTTTCAAGACCGGAGCATACTCTTGTAGAACCCCCCAAGGTGATCTAGCCACCGATGCCCAGAGCATACTTAAATTATGGAGGGAACACTTCTCCAGCCTGCTGAATGGCAGTGAACACTCAACACCAGGAGAAAACGAACCCGATACCCCAATCGATGACGATGGAGCAGATGTTCCATTGCCCGACCATGAAGAAGTTCGAATAGCAATTGCCCGTCTGAAAAGCAACAAAGCGGCAGGGGCCGACGGATTGCCGGCCGAGCTATTCAAATACGGCGGCGAAGAGCTGATAAGGTGCATGCATCAGCTTCTTTGTAAAATATGGTCGGACGAAAGTATGCCCAACGATTGGAATTTAAGTGTGCTATGCCCAATCCATAAAAAAGGAGACCCCACAATCTGCGCCAACTACCGTGGGATTAGCCTCCTCAACATCGCATATAAGGTTCTGTCGAGCTTATTGTGTGAAAGATTAAAGCCCACCGTCAACAAACTGATTGGACCTTATCAGTGTGGCTTCAGACCTGGTAAATCAACAACCGACCAGATATTCACCATGCGCCAAATCTTGGAAAAGACCCGTGAAAGGAGAATCGACACACACCACCTATTCGTCGATTTCAAAGCTGCTTTCGACAGCACGAAAAGGAGCTGCCTCTATGCCGCGATGTCTGAATTTGGTATCCCCGCAAAACTAATACGGCTGTGTAAACTGACGCTGAGCAACACTCAAAGCTCCGTCAGGATCGAGAAGGACCTCTTCGATACCAAACGAGGTTTCAGACAAGGCGACTCCCTATCGTGTGACTTTTTCAATCTGCTGCTGGAGAAAATTATTCGAGCTGCAGAACTTAATCGAGCAGGTACAATCTTTTACAAGAGTGTACAGCTGCTGGCGTATGCCGATGATATTGCTATCATCGGCCTCAACACCCGCGCCGTTAGTTCTGCTTTCTCCAGACTGAACAAGGAAGCAACTCAAATGGGTATGGCAGTGAACGAGGGCAAGACGAAATGTCTCCTGTCATCAAACAAACAGTCGTCGCACTCGCGACTTGGCTCCCTTGTCACTGTTGACAGACATAACTTTGAAGTTGTAGATAATTTCGTCTATTTAGGAACCAGCATTAACACCACCAACAATGTCAGCCTGGAAATCCAACGCAGGATTACTCTTGCCAACAGGTGCTACTTCGGACTGAGTAGGCAATTGAAAAGTAAAGTCCTCTCTCGACGAACAAAAACCAAACTCTATAAGTCGCTCATTATACCCGTCCTGCTATATGGTGCAGAGGCTTGGACGATGACAACAACCGATGAGTCGACGTTGCGAGTTTTCGAGAGAAAAGTTCTGCGAAAGATTTATGGTCCTTTGCGCGTTGGCCACGGCGAATATCGCATTCGATGGAACGATGAGCTGTACGAGATATACGACGACATTGACATAGTTCAGCGAATTAAAAGACAGCGGCTACGCTGGCTAGGTCATGTTGTCCAGCTCTGAAAGTATTCGACGCAGTACCCGCCGCGGGAAGCAGAGGAAGAGGAAGACCTCTACTCCGTTGGAAGGACCAAGTGGAGAGGGACCTGGCTTCGCTTGGAATATCCAATTGGCGCCACGTAGCGAAGAGAAGAAACGACTGGCGCGCTGTTGTTGACTCGGCTATAATCGCATAAGCGGTGTCTACGCCAGTAAAGAAGAAGAAGAAGAAATAAGCCTATTCCTCAAATACTTTTCATATACTATGCCATTACGGTGACATTTGAATTTAAACTGCGTGCGTCGAAGGATTTGGAGATTATTTTTTTTTTAGGTTGGTAGTACTGTCAGTCACATTTATGTCAAATTTCATGTCAAAATATTCATTAGTGTTTGAGATACGTGTAGTTTTGTAGAAGTTTGTTGAGCAAAGAATTTGCATTAAATTTTGTTTACGGAATCAATTTTCTGCTGCGGATATGTTGAGGATGGTGCAGAAAGCCTTTGGTGATGAGGCTATGTCTAAAAAAAATGTTTACAAGTGGTATAGTGAGTTCCAAGCCGGCCATGAACGTGTCGAAGACGAAGAAACGTCGATTAACAATTAGAGACCTTGCTGATGAAGTTGGCATATCGAAAGGCTCAGCCAATACCATTTTAAAGGATGTTTTGGGCCTTTTTACACCACGATAATTCGTGATCATTTCGCCAAAAACTCAACCCATATCGTTCCGCAACCACTGTATTCACCTGATCTGGCGTCGTGCGACTTCTGGCTGTTCACCAAGCTCAAAAGACTGCTCCGGGGACACCGTTTTTATACGATAGAGGAGATTCAAGCCGCAGCGAAGACGGAACTGAAGGCCATCCCGGAAAGTGACTACAACCAGTTTTTCGAAGATTAGAAAATCCTTTGGCATAAGTGCATTGCATCGGGAGGGGGTTACTTTGAAGGGGATGAAATTGATTTGGAAGAATAAATAAAGAATTTTCAAAATAAATACAATGTCACCTTATTTTTTGGGCACAGTACATATTGAATATTTTCATATTTTTCAGACAATTGACAACACTTTTAAACTATTCAGATTTCACAAGAATACTCTTATGCTTTTTATAAATCTATTCTGAAAGTTTCAAAAAACAAATCCGATGAAAAAACGCCAATCCCTTCATCCTCTCCTTTAAAGAATATTATAGTATATAATTGGATGAAATGAAGAAACTTTGCACATACTCAAACCAATTAAGATAAAAACCCATATAATATAAGATTTTAAAATCTTCCTTTTCTTTAATTGTGTAGATAACGCTTACGCGGTTATAGCCGAGTTTACAAAAGCGCGCCTGTGGTTTTTTCTTTTCACTGTTTGGCGTCAATAGGAGATTTCAAGTGTAGCCAGGTCCTTCTCCACCTGATCTTTCCAACGGAATGGAGGTCTTCCTCTGCGTCCACCGGCGGGTACTGCAACGCTGTTGGCAACAGTGATTCTGCATGTTATTACAAGGGTGATATTGTTTTTGGTGATCCTGGTTCCAAGATAGCCGAAATTATCTAAGGCCTCAAAGTTATGACTGTCAACAGTGACAGATACTTCGTCTTGTCCTCGTTTAATATCAGACCCATTTACTTCACTTCTTTGTACAACCTAAAGAAAGTGGAACTAACGGCGCGGTTGTTATCGCCAATGACATCGGTGTCATCGGCGTACCTCAGCAGCTGTACACGCTTGTGGAAGATTTTACCTTCTCTATTCAGCTCTACAGCTCAAGTTATTTTCTACAGCAGTAGATTACGAGTAAAGAAGTTGCACGATAGGGAGGCCATATCTGAAACCACGTTTGGTATCGCACGGCTCCGAGAGAATGGATAGATCCCCATCTCCTTCCTTTCAGTTTGCACAGCAGTATTAGTTTTCATTCAGGCATAGTGGCACAAAGGCAATTCCTTTTTCTGTGTGTGTGGGCGTGTGTTGATCCTCTTTTCATGTGTCTTTTCTAAGGTTTGGCGCATTCTAAAAATCTGGTCGGTTGTTGATTTTCTAGGCTTGAAGCCTGTTCTAAAGCACACTTAAATTGTAATTGACTAACATCTTTCTTCCGACTATATTATACCCAGCTGATACATGATACTTATCAGTTCATCGCCGCCGTTTTTGAATAGCTCGGCCGTCAATCCATCAACCTCACTCCGCTTTATTGTTCTTTAGACGGGTAATTGCCATTTGAGCTTCTTCGTGGGCAAAGGAACGTCTGTGCCATTGTCATCGATTGGAGAATCGGGTTCACCAAATCCTGGTGTTATGTTTTTACTACCATCCAGCAAGCTGGAGTAGTTCCTTCTCTTCTTTGACAGTTTTTCCCAAAAAATCGCCAATAGAGATACATCGAAAATATTCATACGCTTCTGAGATTATGAGTACTAAACTAATTCTTGTACTAAAAAGGTGATTTCTGTAAAGAAATATCACAAGCCTAATAGCAATTTGATTCAACGGTGCAATCAAAGACAGTACACAAGGTCACATAAAAATCAATCCGTCATTGGTAGCCTTAGCCATTTCGTTTTCAAGTGAGAGCCGCAAAGCATTATCCAAGATATCGATAGTTTGTTACACTGGACGAGTGCGGTAATTGAGTTGAGTATAAAAAGTACAATGCATCTCTGAAAATAGGTTTTAAGCGAAAAACATACATACATATTCTCGGTTCTACAAAAAAAGCGCAAATTAATGTGCTAAGCAATACAAATTGCCTCAGGTATAAAAAAGCTGAAATGGCCACCATTCTTTAAATTTCCAAAGAATGCTGAAAACTTTGTTTAATTTAATGCGAAAATAAAACAACACGTATGATTGAAACATTAAATCTCCAGAGGACGAAAATCACGCAAAAAGTAATCAAATTGCTTTCTAACTTGCTTCTTCTGCCTCCGACTTGCATAACACCGAAATTGCCTCCTGCTGCTCTTAAAAGCTTATTTTCGCACATCCGAAGCAATTACTTTCCAAGACGTTTGAAATGGGGTCTTTTCGAGCATTTGTTTTCACTTTCTTATTTCGCACCTGGAAACAGCCAATCGCATACATACATACACACGTACGTGGCCTTCGCATTCGAGGAAGAGCGCACGCATTTACGCAGTAGTGTTGCACGTCAAGGTGCTTTGCGTATTCGAATTATTTACTTTTCCGTACATATGTCATTTTGTCACAAGCTCAACATGTGTGAGGAATTATTTCCGGTAGCGTTTGGCACTTCCTATTTACGTGCAAATTTATGCCTACGTTGTGGCCGCGGGGGTTGTTTCATACAAGTATATATGTATCCGTGCATTTGAAATTATGTGCAATATATTAACACATGTATGTTCCAGAAATATATAATTAACTGCTGGTTGCGTCAATATTAAATTTTTCATCACACATGACACCCTCTGCGTTAGTATTACGGTATTTGAAGTTTAAAATGAGGCTGATTTGGTTGAAAAACTTTAAAAGCAACCTGAGGCAATAATTTATGACTTCCAAATTGAACTACTTATTTCATGTTTTTGAGAAAGTTCCTAGGCAAATTTGTAGCAATTGCATCTGCGGCATATTCTACTCGAAATTTGTGCATATATGTATGTATATACATGTATATATATTTATTTTTATATAAAAGTTATATAAATATTTCAACAGAAATGGCATGAGTTTAGAAAGCTTTTTCTGATGCAACTTCCAAACCTGGTCTTCAAATCTTATTTTCTATGATTTTACGGGCGATTTAAGCACATCACGGCTGTCGAACAACTTACAATTAGTAAACACTATCGAATTGAAGCCAGAAGAGCACGAACGATTTTTGCATCAAACTATTTTATCAACACTTTTTGATATCTCTAAGCGATCTTTGACCTAATGGCGGTGTGATCTGCAGGCATATAGGTCATTTTCGATTTCCAATTACCAAGCTTTTTCCCCCAATTCATCGATCCAGTCACCCTAGGCTTCCTCTTTCTTTAGTATTGACGGCATTAGCTTCAACAATTTTCTGTTGTATTCTTTTATTGTTTATTCATGTTACATGATCTTCTCGCTGCGCTTTGGTTAAATGTTTTCGTCTTTCATAAGTTCATCCAGCTCATTGATTTAGCTTAAAGGCCACTCGTCATTGCCTCCAAAAACCGTATTGATGACTGCTTTTAGTTGCATATTATTATTATAAACCCAGGAAATGCTATATACATAAAAACTTTTTAAATAAAATAATGGTTATACCAATATGCTTGCTACAAAGTCAATAAATATGAAAAAATACGAGAATATATATTTATGTGAAGTTGAACAATTCTTCATTGATGCTTATACTCATGTGTATTTGGCCTCAATTCGACAAAATCATTTGTATTTGAAATTGGTAATTACCACGCACGCAATTGAGGCAAATATTTGTTACTCATACGCCGAGGTGTTCGTGATTGCACGTATAGTTTTATATATGGTTGATCAAAGCCATTATAGGTGTACGCATTGTGTAGGTGTGCACAAAGCTATTGAATTGGCTTATGCAGACATATATTTTTATTTGTACATCTTTTAATGCCAACAAATAACGCCCAAGCCTACAAAGCAAATGCTGTTCCGCAAAGTTCGAAAATCCTGCATGCATTATTTTAAGCTACATTTGTAGAAAATATAAAGAATAAGTAAGCACGAATGAAATTTGACGCTCTTAGTAGCATAGAAATATTAATATAAATTAAATTAGCTTAAAATACATAGGTATTATTGACATTCCAATAACCAAACTCCACATTAGGTAATCAGATTTAACCAACGAATATACTAAATGGTATGATTACTTTCCTAAAAGGTGATCCATTTCGAATTTCACTACTTTTTTCAAGAAAAAAAACACAGAAACTTCAAATTCAATGGGAATGTTTATTATGATTCGAAAGGACATTCTTTGGCACTTACATGGTCCATTCGTTGAGTTAAAATTCTGATTACTCGGTGAATCCACCGGCCAATAAACCACACCAAACCGTTGTTTTTTCTGGATGAAATCTTTACTCATTAAGTCAGAAATGGGCCTTACCGCTGATCAAAATTTGGCCCGAAAACGAATCTTCTTGGAAGAAGAGATCTTTGAAGAGCTCATAGAGCGAAGCGATATCGCTCGGACAGGTCGAGCGGCTTCAGTTCATGCACAAGTTGTACTTTGTGCGCTTTCAATTTAAAGTCTCGACGTAAAATACGCCAAGTCGTTCCATCATCAGTCCGAGTCGCTGCGAACGGCGCCGAATCGACTCTCCACGGTCCTCGTGTACAATCTCAGCCACGACTGCTATATATTCTTCACTGCGTACTGGACGTGATCTATGCGGTCGAATATTATCAAAAAATTAAAGGTGGGTGATTGTGTTGCGAATAGTACAGGGTAGGCCATTTAAAGTTGACCCATTTGTTTCTAAAAAAAAAGAACAAAAGAAAACAATGTTTTTTGTTCATTTCAAAAATAATTTATTTTGGTCCAAGGGGATTTGTTTCAGCTAATATTTAAAAATTAGATCGCGTAAATGGGCACCTTTAGCTTTGACAGCTAAATGCACTCTTTTTTCGACATTTTCCATGACTTTGGCCAATGTTTCGGATGATATGGCGGCTGTTTCACGTCGAATGTTGGCTTTCAGTTGAGCTAAGGTCTTTGGCTTATTAGCGTATACCTTGGATTTCAAATAACCCCACAAATAAAAGTCTGGTGGCGTCAAATCTGGTGATCTCGGTGGCCAGTCAACATCACCATTTTTCGATATCAATCGCCCGGGGAAAAATGGTCGCAATAAATTGATTGTTGGTCGAGCTGTATGGCATGTAGCCCCGTCCTGTTGAAACCAGAAGTTATCCATGTCATTTTCGCGAATAATGGGTATCACAAAATCCGTTATCATGGCTCGATAACGCTCACCATTGACTGTTGTCGTGGCTCCATCATCGTCTTCGAAAAAATACGGTCCGATGATCATATTCGCGCAAACACCGCACCAAACTGTTACTTTTTGGTCGTAAAGAGGCTGTTCTTCAATTAATTGAGGATTTTCGGTGGCTTAAAATCGGCAATTTTGCTTGTTTACGCCTCCATTCAACGAGAAATGTGCCTCGTCTGACATGATGAGTTTTCGCCAAAAGTCAAGTTCGTTTTCAGCCATTTCGATGGCCCATTTGCCAAAATTAAGGCGTCGCGGATAATCAGCTGGGTTTAGTTTTTGTGCCATTTGAATTTTATATGGAAACATCTTCAAATCTTTATGAATTATGCGTCGGAGAGTGGTGCGAGAGATGTCTAATTCCTGAGAGCAGCGATAACTCGATGTCGATGGAGTCTCCTCAATACTGGCTCGTACAGCTTCGATATTTTCATCAGAACGTCTTGTGCGTTGTCTGGATGCATGACTGGCATTACTGAGATTACCGGTGTTCACAAATTTTGCGTGTAAAGACTTAATTGTGTTCTTAACTGGAGCACTTTTCACTTTATTTTTTTTGCGAAACGCACGTTGAGTTAACACAATTGAAAAGTTATTTTGAATATAAAGCTGAACAATTTCAGCGCGTTCTTTTGGAGTGTACTGTTCCATGGTATAAATTGTCTTCGAATGACGCTTCTAACGCGGTATGACATTAGCCGATTTGTCAGCGCTGTTAAAAGTTACAGCGTTGCCAGATGGGTCAACTTTAAATGGCCTACCCTGTATATATAGAAGGCCGATTATGTTGACCATATTTAATTATCCTATTAAAGTTGAACGATTTATAAACCTTTCAGGCGTAAGTCTTTCCATGTTGAAATGTTAAACAGTACTGAACAGAAATTCTATGACAGCTTGACATGACTCACCTGTGATCTGTCAAAAAAGACTATTGAAGAAAGTAGCTCTTCTTGAATCATAACTCTTAACATACTTACTTTCATTTCATCATTTTATTCGAATGTTACGCCAACGGCTTGTTTGAAAAAGAAGCTTGCCAGTACCTACTTAAATAATCTACGAAAAACGCCTTTACTTTGGTGAATAAAAAAATAATATTTTGGGCTTACGAGGAATGAAGCCACGACAAAATGTCCTGAGCACAAATGAGTCTTCAATTTACTTTTTATAAAAAACAACCCATTTAAAAGCAATTATACACAAATATATAACAATTATGTTTAAAAAACTGGTAAACTGGGCAACAAACGTCTATATTCAAAATAATTTTCCTTATTATATATAGTACATTAAATTTATTGGTCCCTTTCACCCATTTTCACACATTATAATATAATGCTAGACGTATATGTTTCCAAAAAGTTTATTTGCTATTTCTTTAGTAGATATGTGCAATGTAGATAGACAATTCGGGGCTAGACCACGCTCACTTTTCACAAACCAGAGATATGCCTTCCTCCCGTGTTAGTTTTTCCGATTATTGGTATTTTTTAGGCGTGGCAATAGTTCGATTTTGAAATTGAAATTTCCCCTTGAACATTAGCTTTTAACAAATGTCCCTCCTTCCTCTTTTTTATTGGCGTAGACACCGTTTTCGCGGTCATAGCAGAGTTTACAACAACGAACCAGTCGTTCTTTCTTTTCTGTACCTTCTTTATTCAGATCTGCATCTCAAATTATTTTCTCCAGGAGTAGATTGAAGAAGTCGCATGATAAATAGTCGTCTTGTCTGAAACCTCGTTTGTATCGAGTGGTTCGGAGGTCCTTCCCGATCCTGACGGAGCTTTTAGGATAGCTGAACGTCAGTTTACACAGCCGTACTATTTTTTTTTTTTGGCGATACTCTCATAATGACATCAACCAGGTCAGCGGTACCTTTCCAATTAAGAACCCAGACATTCTAGGTGCATGCCCTTAAAACTCAATTCCTAATACGTTTGCAGTGGTCATCATTAAAAGGGGCGTAGCTCTCATCCGAGGCTGTTTTTTTTCTTAATTTGGGGTGTTTTTTACGTAGCGGGTCCCTAACCCAGCGCACAACTCTGCGTAGGGATCTTTCGTCGACCTCGCCTCCAAACTGATGTTTTTTGGCTAGCCAGAGGATAATTGGAACTAAGACTGTAAGAATCTTCCTCACTTGCGTTAACTTCTACACATGGATCCTCTCACCTTTCCCGTGGCGTAGCTAGGGGGGGCGAAGGGGGCCGTCGCCCCGGGTGCAACGTTTTGGGGGCGGCAAAACGATCTTCGCCGTTTTTTAATATTCAGAAAAATACTTCAACAAATTTTTTTACAAAATTTATTATAAAAGATAAAGAGTTGTACACTCACAATGTAATAATCTGAATTACAATGAAAATATTAATTTTTCCTCGAATACTCTTCAGTCTTTGAATTTGACTTACATATATCTTTTGGCGTATATCTTTCTTAAAAATAGTGATAGAACTTAAACATGCACTTTTCTAGCTTTGATCCCTGCAAAATCACATATCATATCATTGTAATTTAAAGTTGAAGCAGTTTCACATTCTATTGAGAGAATCGCAAGATTGAACAGTCTACTCTGACTCATGGTCGATCTCAAGTAAGATTTGATCAATTTAAGTTTGCTAAAAGATCTTTCACAAGATGCAACTGATACAGGTATAGTGAGTAGTATTCTTAAAGCTGTCGCTAACGTCTTTTAGGCTTCCAGTCCCATTGAAGAAATGTATAATAAAACTTTTTCTGGCGAAAATCCAATTTGTTCTTCGTTTTTCTTCGCTCTCTTTAATAAATGTAGGACGTTTTATTTTATATACTTAATATCGAAGATATTTTGTAAAAATTCACCTTTATTCGAATCACCTTTGAAACTTGTAGGTAGGTAGATAAAGGGGGCGGCAGAACATCCTTGGCCCCGGGCACCCGAAGTTGTAGCTACGCCACTGCCGTTAATCTTAAAATATACATACATATATAATTGAAAAGTACAGACTCAAAAGAAATAAATCGTAAAAAATAATAGTAAATAAATTAGAAAAGATATTAATTCAATTATAACGAGGGATTTATAAACAAACTTGTTATCTATAATTTCCTACTCTTCAGAGTCTTCGGCAGGTTGCCATGTAACAGTGAATTAAAAGAAAGATAATGGCATTATATTTCGCATAGGAGCGCTGCCAGCTGAGTCACCCACTCACAAAAAGCAATCGCACAAAAGGGAATAAGCATTGCAATTACATAAAATGGCATTAATTCAAGCGCAAGCAATGACGCATGCGACATGTACTTGCACTTTGGATGCTGGCTGTCTTCAGATCTGCAAGATGGCGCATATTACCTACACACATATGCACTTGTATGTATGTATCTCATGACTTTTGAACCTCAATTGATATGCATACAGCATTAAAACATTTCTGAATTTCTTACAAACACGCACACATACACTTATACATATGAGTGCATGGGTGCATGTGTGATGCAGCTGCATGCGAAATGGGCGGGCGTGTGCCTTCAGTCTTTTCTGGTATTGATTGCTTCTCCGCCGATGAGCAGCTTGGCTTTTGCTATTGAATTGCAAATAAAATATCACATTATGGATAAGCTGAAAGACAAGCGCGCAATTCACTCTGCAATCAGTTGTGCATTCAACAAAGCAAATAAGGCATCGGAAGTGTATTTATTGGTGGTGGTTCCACCAAACTTCCGACGCTTCATTGTCAAGCTCATTCTATCTTGAAAAAGAGTTTAAAGTTAGAAGAATTAAAAATGTCAAAATATAAAGGTGTTTGAAGAGATTCTCTGACTAATAGCAAGTAAGGTCGGCTGTAAGCGAACATTTTATACTCTCGCAAGGATCTAATACGGGGAAATCTTATTCTTCTTCTTAAAAGGCTTAGACACCATTTCCGCGATTATAGTTAACAACAGCACGCCAGTAGTTTTTTCTTTTCGCAAAGTGACGCAATTAGAGTTTCCAAGCGAAGCCAAGTCCTTCTCCACCTGGTCTTTCCAACGGAGTGGGGGTCTTTCTTTCCTCTGGTTCACCCGACGGATACTGCATCAAATACTTTCAGAGCTCGAGTGTTTTCGCCCATTCAGACGACATGACCTAGCCAGCGTAGCCGCTGTCTTTTAATTAGCTGAACTATATCAATGTCATCGTATAAGACGGGGAAATTTTGTTCTATTCAATTTATTCCTCAAAATGTATATCGTTCCCCCCAAATTAATCCCCCTTGGCCACAGTACATTCATGTTAACGTGTTTTCCAATCTTCAAAACAGTTGTTGGAGTCAATTTCCGGGATAGTATTGACCAATGTGCGTAGCGATTCACGTTTAATGTCTTCAATTGACTCAAAACGGTTTCCCCGCAGCGGTCGTATGAGTTTCCTAAACGGACAGAAGTCATACGGCGCAAGTCAGGCGTGGTTGCGACACGATATTGGTTTAATTGCAAAAACTAAGAGTTGTCCGAAGAAATTCGGTGCACTATACTTCGATAATCAAAGAAAACTGTCAACATAACCTTGATTTTTGACCAGCTTTGACATGGTTTTTTCGGCTTCGGCTCACCTTTGGCACGATATTCGGCCAATTGATCATTTGTTTCTGGATCGTAAGTATAGGTCTAAGACTCATCGCCAGTAATAACACATTTCATGATATTCTAGTAGTCGGAAATCATTTTTCCTTGCTCTAGACCGTCTTTGAATACTTTGCACCAATCAAAAATTCTCGCTCGCGACAAACAATTATCACCGAAGGCTTTTTCCAGCATTCTGAATGTTTCGGCACCACAAATTTGATTCCGCACATAAAATATAATGGAACTACTTTGCTGAATAATTTCACTCATCGTAAAAAACGCCGCGGTCGTTAGCGTTCAGACCCATGCCTTTTTTTATATTTATTTAAACCACAGATGCAATGGTCCAATTCCTCCCCTATGCAATACCTATCTTCTCCAAGATATCTCAACAGCTTACAACTTGTACAGCGGAAAGACAGGCTGATGGGCAGACGGTAACCGAATTTCAACTCGTCTGGTCATCGTCATCATTTATATACGTAAGTTTACCTTTTTGTCTACCCCAATGGTTTAAGATGATACAAACAATGGTTAGTTTTCTAAAACTATTATATATTCTCTAGCAACATGTTGCTCTTATGGTTAAAGGAAATTTAAATGAAATTTCATAGACACTGTCTCTGAGTTGCTTGTTAGTTCTATGGACGGAAAATGTGGATTAGCTGTTAATACGAATTAAATTGAATTGGTTTAATTTACGAGGACCATAAAATCCTGGAGGCACTCCTTCCCTCATTCGGGGCTCTCGACTTCACCTGGTTAAAAATATGTAGTACTTGGGCTTCATCCCTTATGGCACTGGTTGCCCTATATTGTTGTAAAAGAGCTATTGGGAAGCTGTGATGCCTCACACTAAAAGTTATGTAGGGATGAGTGGATTATTCCGAAATCGTCTAACACTTCAATCTCTGATAAATTGGACTACTGTACTGCGGAATCTACTCTTAGCCGCTTTTCCTCTGCACACACACCTTCGAGAGATATGTGAATGGGGCAGAGTCGCTGGAAAAGAGGCGCAGTGAGTTTCTTTCAAGGATTGAGGGAAACTCAAGGGGAAAGTTGGAGAAGAAGTCTTCTATTGGGAGCTCTCAAACAACTTTTGTTTCATACTGCCAGTCCACTGCAGTGTCTTTCTAGCAGAAGTGGCAACTATTAGTACTTCAACGAAGTGTGGCGTCATATTTTAAATGAAAAAAACTTCACAAAAAACTGGAAATATTTTAGATGACAAGAGTATTGTTAAAAAGATCTACAGCTTACCGGAACATGCCTGAATTTAGAAAAACTAAAGTCCAATTAAACATCGTTTAATTGGCAGTCTATCCTATTTTGGTATCACTTCAAGTTTTTCGGAAAGCATTTAAATTTATAAAAGTCCTACATATTTTGGGATCTTTTGAGCAGTTGTTCAGAACTAGTAAACTATAATTTATATACTATATAAGAAAAAAAAGTTAATCTCCATCTGGTCATCACGGAGTGGAGGCCTGCCTCTTGATCTGTGTCCCCTGGGTGTTCTACGTCGAATACTTTCGGATCTGGAGTGTTTTTATCCATTCGACGACATTGCCTAGCCAGCGTAGCCGCTATCTCTTAAGTAATAATATAATATTATATATAATAATCTGATCTAACTCATCGTTCCATCGACTGCAGTATTCGCCATCGTCAAAGCGCAAATGATCATAAATCTTCCGCAGAACCTTTCTCTCGCAACGCCGACTCATCAGATGTTGTCATCGTCCGTGCCTCTGCATCATATAGCAGGACAGGAATAATGTGGAATTCGGACTTTGTTCGTCGAAACAGGACTTCACTTCTCAATTGCCTTTTCTGTTCGAAGTAGCGTTGGCAGGAGTTGTTATGCGTTAGATTTCGAGGCTGACAATGTTGTTGGTGTTAATGTTAATGTTCGCAAACGCCTTGCCAATATTCACCTCAGAAAATGGAAGTATGTTACGAGAAATAGATATATCGACCAGAACTATGTGAAGACTTATTCAAGATGATTTTCACATAAAAACCTACCGTCGGTCAACTGGTTATCTTCTGAATGCGCTTGGAGCAAATTAAGCCCAACAGATGCTAGCGACTTCTTCATTGTCTCGCGATCAACTACAATGAAAGTATCCTTTTTACATATGAAAAATGTTTGAAAATTTGCGCAAAAACTTCCAAAGCAGCCACAAATTTTATTGCAATGGTTTAGTAGGGAATCCCCTGAAAAGGCATTACACCTCTTCATGTCGGTCAAAAAGTGTTTAAAATAGTTTGGTAATACTCTCTTTAAGGGAGCTCATTGGACCAGGGCATATGATTGGCCGTCTGGAGATTAAGATTTGAATCCATTGGACTACAGTCTATGGTGATTCGTCAAATTTTCTTGGTTGGTTGACTGTCATATCAAAATAATCATTAGTATTTAGTTTATGCTTGTCTTTCTGAAGTACATAGAATGCGTTCGGCGATTTTTACGATGAGTGATATTATTCAACAAAGAAGTTTCATTAAATTAATTTCTGGTGTCGAAACTTCAGAATGTTGGAAATGACGTTCGATGATAATTGTTTGTTGCTAGCAAGTTTTTTTAATTTGGTACAAGTTATTCAAAGAAGGTCGAGAACGTGTTGATAACAACCACGTCCAGGACGATCACCAACATCAACTGAACCGAAGCCGAAAAATCCACGTCAAAGCTGGTCAAAAATCAAGGTTATGTTGACCGTTTTCTTCGATTATCGAGGCGTGGTGCACTCCGAATTCCTTCCCACCGACCAAAATGTCAGCAAAGAATACAATTTGAGGCTTAGGTGTCGTTTGCGCGAAACTATTCGTAAGAAAAGGTTGGAATTGTGGGCCGAAAATCTTGGTTTTTGCAGCACAATAACGTATGTGAGTTGCCACAACCACCGTATTCGCCTGATTTAGCTTCGTGCGACTACTGGCCATTCAGGAAACTCAAACGACCGCTCCGAGAAAACCATTTTGAGTCAATTGAAGACATCAAACGTGAATGGCTACGCGCATTGAAGGCTATTTCGGAAATTGACTTTAAGAACTATTTCAAGGATTGGAGAAAACGTTTGCACATGTTTATTGGAGCTAAGGGAGATTCCTTTTGGACGGCATGGATTTTTAACAATAAATTAAGAATTTTAAAATTATGTACAAAGTCTTACCATTTTCTGCTCATAGTAGTATTTCACATTTTTCTTTAATATATTTACGAAATTCAAAACTTTCAGCACATTTAGAGCGAATGTATGCCAGAATTCCGAACGACTAAAAGCCCTTTCAAGATTTTAGTACAACCCAAGCAAGCGAAAAATGGAAAATATTATTGGTTACCATATTTATTTCTTTTGTTTTTGCATTTTTTTTATATTTCATGATATTATTTATTATACTTATTGTATTTGATTGCATTATTATTGAGAAAAAAGCTGCGCTTTCCATTTGCATTTATCGCATTTTTTTTTTATATATATATTTAAGTGCAACAAATATTTTAGTCGATACCATTTATAAATATTTTCATTTATTCTTTTTTATATTTTTTTTTTTTTAGATTTTTACGATTAATTTACATTAGCTGATAATTTCATTTTACAAGCTGCTGCATATTTTCAAGTTTGTTGTTAATCCTTTTTTTTAACTTTTTCACCGTAACAACGCACGAGTAAAAAAAATATTGTTTTTGTATTTTGCTCAAATACAGAATACACATGGGAGTATATGCATAGAAAGGCTGTTAGGAGCCCAGTAAGTTATTATTATCAAGAGCTAAGTTGAGCTTTACTAGAATTCGGCATCACCACAACTATTTTCATACAGACAACTTAACATAAAAGCATTAAATGAAAACATAATCTTTGGATGGGATACAAAAGTATGAAAGCAGAGGTGTTGCCACTTAAATGTGTATATGTATAGTGTGTTATCATTACTGTGGGCTAAAGCTAAACTTTTTATTGGCTACATATAAAAAATGCTTTTCGAATTTAACTTAGGCTACACTATATATATTTAGTATATATGTATATATGTCTATATTTGCAAACAATTCATTTAATTGGATTCTATATTACTAGGAAAAGAAGCTCGATTTACGATTCAACAATATTTTTGCAAAAATTCTGAATTTACTGGGTTTGAACGCTTTCATCGTTTTGCTCGAATTATTGCGTTTACCGTTATTTCTCAATGTTTTTGTAACGCTGTAGAATTTTGTAACAAAATGACTTTCTTACAAACTATTGGTAGTACAGCAAAGCATTAGCAATAATAATAACAACAACGCATTTTGTTGCTGTTTCTATTAATTATTTTCATATTTTCATTTATTTGATTTATTTTACCTCATTTACTTTATTTTACCTGCTTTCCCTTGTTTATTGCATTCGCTGCCTCGTCACTAACAGACTCTCCTCACATAATTCGCTTTCCTTCCTTCGAGTACATATCAAAATAGTTTGTTAATTGTATTTTATTTAAATAATTTGCGCGATATGCTACTTTTTTGTTTGCTAGCTACTTATTGCTGCCATTACGTAACCCTATTTTAATATATTTATATGTAATATTTGTATTTGAAAGCAAATTAATTATTTCTGAAGCAAAAAAGTTTAGTAAAATATTTTTATCAAACGCCAGTGCACTTATTGAAAAATAGATGGTGACAACCAGGGTTGCAAAGAATACATTAAAAAATAATTGAATTAATTTTTTTATTAAAAAAAAAATTAAATTAGCTTTTAAATTAATTTTTTTATTAAAAAAAATTAAATTAGCTTTTGAATTAATTTTTTTATTTTTTAATAATAAATATCATAATTAAGAAATCGTTTTTGCAATTTTAAACAAAAAAAAAATTATCACAAATACGGGATTAAAAAACAAAACAAAATGTAATCCCAAAAACCGAATTAAAATTTATTTAAATTAAAAAATTATTTGAATTAAAAATTTAAAAAGTTATTTAAACTAAAAATTTATTTATTTGAAATTTACCACTTATTATTTATTTGAAATAAATGTTTAATCCCAATTCCAAAAACCGAATTAAAATCAATGTATTTGAAAATTACTTTATTATTTATTTCGATTTAATAGAAATTAATTTTTAAGCCCCAAAACCGAATTAAAAATTTAAAATAAATATATTAATATAGATACAAATAATTGATCTCCGATACCACATTGAAAAACAAAAAAAAACTATGTGAAGCATATAATTAAGAATTAAAAATAAAGAAAAATGTTAATCCCAAAAACCGGACTACTATAAATTAAAAAAAAAAATTTATTTTTTATCTCAAACATTTTGGATTAAAAATCTAATTCCGAAATCGGAATAAAAAATAAAATTTAAACTTTAATCTTAATTGAAATTGTTTTATTATAATATTATTATTATTTATAATACTTTCAGTTTTTTAATAAAAAAAAAAAAACAGGGGCTAAACAGTATAATTATTATATGTTTTTAGTAATGAATATTCAACTATGTATGTATGTATATATGTACACCCAATCATCAACTTAGGCTTGCTTTTTGAATACTTCATTCACCAGCACGTCTTGAAAAAAACATGAAACCATTCATTAAATAAAAGAAAAACTTCATTGGCGTACACAAATCATACAAAATTTATTAATATACATGAACGCTTTATAATATATGTTGTTGTATTATCAAGATAAATTTATATTTGGTATTAAATTATAAATGTAGTTAATAGCATTTCCATAAAATTCGATATTATATCCGATTTATATCTAAAACATTATAAATATAAAACAAAATTGCATACAAAATTTCAATGTTCTTTCATATATAATATATTTTATAACTAATAATAAAAGAGACTAAACAAAATGTGTTTAGCTTTTGCAGTAAACGTAAATACCAATTTCAATTGATATGCAATGGCACTATTAGAACTATTTAACCAATTCACTTTAGTTGAACTAAAATCAGCTAATTTAAAGAAAAAAGTAAAAAATAAAAAAAATCTAATTAAAAAAAAGTAGGAAAAAAATAAAAATAAATTAAAAATAAAATATTATCAAATTCAAAAAAAAAAATATTATTAAATAAAAAAATAATATTAATAAAAAATTAAAAAATAATAATAATAAATTTAAAAAATAATCATAAAAAAAAATAATTAAAATAATAATAATAATTAAAAAAAATGATTACGAAACTCAATAAATTAAAAAATTAATATTTAGATAAAAATTAATTAAAAAATAATAATTAATTAAATTAAAAATATATATATACAAAAAAATAAAAAATAAAATAAAAGTTAAAAAAAATTATATAATATTCAAAAATAATAATCATCATATTATCATGTTTTTAAAAAAAATTTATAATAATAATCATATTAAAAACAAATAAAAAAAAAACTTTAATACCGTACATGTATGGCCTACGCTGTGAAACCTAGACATTTTTGCGCGTATACAATATTTCAATATTTTATCATGTAAAAATAACTAAAGTTGCTAAAACAATTATTCGCCATGCTGTGGCACCAATAATTAGCTACATGCTGCATAATTTACATCAGATTTAACTGCTGTTTAGTAGTTTCATGTCAACCGTTCGCTTTTTGCTTTTGCGCATTAAATAAAAAACTTAAAACATTGTCAGTCTTTTATAAATATTTGTATGCATTTAGTGATTTCGCTTTTGTTGTTGGTATAGCAGTGATTTTTTGTTTGACGTTCGCGCGGCACAGCACCTTTGCCAGCGTTTTTTGTTTTGTTTTTCTTTTTGTGTTTTGCTTTTGTTTTGATTCTGCTACAGATGACAGCATCTGAGATTGAAGCCATTCAACTTTTATGGGCATTTCAAAATTTAAATTACATTTTTTTATGTTTACATGTTTACATAATTTTAAATTATCGTTTTGAATAGAAAAAGCAATTGCTTATAAATTTAGGTGTGTAGAGTTCATAGTTTCGTGATACATAGTTATAATTTGTAAGTTAGCAGTAAAAAATATGTTATCTATGTACGAGTATGTATGTATATAAGTGAAATTATTATCTTAAAGTCTGGCGCGGCCAGCATGAGAATGCCACGAGACTTCTTGTATATGCACGTGTGAGGATATTCAGGCATAAAGTGTTTTTCGAAGCGATATTTTTTAGTTATTTAGTAATATCCGCACAAATTGCAAAATATGTGACCAAAATTTTATACATGACTGTACTTTGGCGCAAATTATGCGCGCCACAATACTTCTTTTCTTTTGTTCAAATTATTGCACTTACTTAGCTAATAGTACAGCTGATTTGAGTGTAAATAGTACGTGTTCGTAAGGTGTTATGTAACAAAATATTACAATTAATTTAGCGCAAAAGTTGCAAAACCCATTAAAAAAATCAAACAAAAACATTATAATTCCTAATACAGTGAGTAGGTATGTACGTATGTGAAATAGTGAATGAGTTAAGTTTAATGTTTAGATGTATATGGGATTCTCTTGTCCCGTCAGTAAACGGAACATTGAAGTAGGCATAGTCTTCATTAAGATCTGTAATAGATATATAGAATAAAGATAATTAATTATTTTAATTAAAATATGAATAAGCAATTTGTTTACCTCGCCCACAGATGTAGCGAGCAGATTGACTATTTTTTCATGCGGCACCGCCACCACACTCTGATTGTTGATCTCTATTATGCGATGGCCAACGCGCACGCCGCCGCGTTCCGCAATGCCGCCACGCAGCAAGCTGCAAATCTGTCAAAAATCAATAACAAAGCGATTAAAAAAGAATGCATACTAAATTATAACTGTACTACGCACCACGCCATTCTGCACACTAAATCCCAGCTGATATTTGGTGTTTGGTCGTTTGATTTTCACCTCAACTACCGGTGGGCACGGCACCACAGTGAATTTGACCGCCGTCTGATTTTTGGCGTTGCGTATGTAACTCTGGCATGTGGACAGCGGCAGGCCCACCAAGCTCATACCGTTAATGGCAATCAATTGATCACCGATATTTAATTGGCCACAACGCGCCGCAGCACCCGTCGACATCAGATTAGCTATCACCACGGTGGGTAGCATCGAGCCCCAACCGCTTTCCACTATCACCACACCGAGTATTTCACCTTTCACCTTTGGTACAACCACCTCTTTTTGCAATTCCTTTTTGGCAAAGATTTCCAATTCATCGCCGAATATCTCCTGACTATTGAGCACCTCCTGATAATCCATCTCTTTCACAAAACTGTGATCTTCAATGCCATTCGCTTTTAGGAATTCCATATAGGCCACCTGAAAGGCTTGACCAATTGATTGTGCAATAAATTGTGCCTCATCGCTTTCGAAAACATGGCAAATCATTTTTGGTGTGCGATTATGTTTATTGCTGCCGTTGCCAATGTTGCAGCTGCTAATGCCATTGGCAGTGGTGCCGTTGGCAGTGGCGCTGCCGCAACCACTGGCGTTTGCACTAGTGCCGCAGCCCGTGCCATTCTCTTGAGCATCTTTGTTGCCATTACCACAGCCATTTGTGACGTCTACGTCGGAGCCACACGAGTCCGACGGCACAAACCGACGACGCGCCATTAACACAACCAAATCGCCGATATCTGCAATGTAGGAGATTGTGCGCAAGGCATGATCCATCATAATCTCCTTGAGGTCTGTATTAAGCACCATAATCTTTTCGGTTGATATGAATAGATCGACTTCTGTCGAGGGTTGGCTCTCGCCTTCTGGTGCCTGCAACACAGAGTATATTTTATGTACAAAATTTAATAGCAAATAACAATAAACCAAAACAAAGCATTGCGTTTGAGGTTATGTCTAGCCAAAACACTTACCAAAGCCTACAGGGTTTCGCATTAAAAATTCGAGCAGCAATAGAGGGCAAAAAATTTAATGATTATTTATCACAAGTATGTATGTATGTATGTTTGTTAGTAAGCTACATCACAAGGTGTTTCCTTTACATGCAATAAAAGCTATATTTTTGGTAGCCTACCTTAATACGCGACACAGCTTCTTCGGCCTGCATCATCCGCGTTGATTTCGTTGGTTGCCCCTCGCACACCAACTGCGTCGAGCCTAAATAGCGTGCGCGAAAAAGCACCCCTTCAATTAGCACTGCAGGATCCAATAGTCCTGCGGAAAAAGTGAAACTTTTTATTTAATGAATGACGCAGCATGCTGTATCCGGGAGATCATAGAAAAACACAAGCTTTTACAATACACATATTTACAATTTTTCATTTTTCTAGAAATACTTTTGTTTAAACCTACTTTTTGCACCCAGAAAGAGAGTATATTAAGTTTGTCACAAAATCTCTAACAACCAGAAGCATAAGTCAGAGACTCTATAAAATATATACATAAATTAATAGAGCGACGAGCTAAGTCCATTTGAGCTGTCTTGCGGCCTGTCTGTATATATGCGAACTAGTCCCTCAGATTTTGAGATATACATCTGAAATTTTGCACAGATCCTCTTCTCTTTAAGAAGCTGCTTATTTGTCGGAACCACCGATAACGGACCACTATAGCATATAGCTGGCATACAAACTGAACGAACGGAATCAAGTTCTTGTACGGAAAACTTTTTTAATTAACGAGATATCTTCATGAAATGTAGCTTGGGTTATTGGCCAAGACAACGATACAATCTCTGAAGAAAGTGTTCAGATCGGACCACCTTATCATTAGCTGCCAAGCAAACTCACCGATCAAAATCAAATTCTTGTATGGGAACTTTTGTATTTGTGAAGAATATTATAGCTTCTGTTGTTGTTGTTATTGTAGTAACGGGTACCTAATTACCAACAACAACAAGTTACCTCTGCTCTTGGTATGCACTCAATAATAATAAGTTTAATATATTGAACTCCTACAAAACCAAAACAAAGTCAACACAAACTATATACAAATTTCCAAAAATTAAAATCGAACTGAAATATTAAACCAACGAGAAATTTACACTTAAAAACTTGACTTAACTTAATTACATTTGACTTACATTGTATGTAAACACGAATATACACACACACGCATTACGTTGTACATATGCATTTTCATTAACGTTTATTTTTTTGTTATTGTTTATGTATTTTCGTATCACGTTAGCGTGCAAAGACAATCAAAGAGACAAAGAGACGCCCACAAATAGAGATTATACACATAGCTATTGACAAACTTATCGGAATTGTTCGCTCAACTCACCCTCCTTATTGCGTGTCTTCGCCTTCTTGTCGCTATTCGCCGAGTCTTTGAGCGATTTGATAGAACCCGTTGGACTTTTTGTGTATTGCAGTTTTTCGGGTGAGGTGATCGTAACATCCGCGCTGCCTACAATCTGGCATTGTTCTGGCGAACTGGGCGTTAACGCTGTGCCGATGCCTTGACGTATTGTAGCTGATGAGAAAGCTTGCGGTTTAATACTAACCGAATTTGTAGTGAGCATCGTTATGTCCGAGGTGCTGGGCGATTGATCATTGGAATCGGTACCGCCACCAATACGTGATGTTTTTGGCCAGATTGTCTGCTGACAAAGAAAGAATTTCATTAAACTATTGAGGTTATGACGGAATTACGCATAGTTAGATGGATAAAAACGAAAGTATAAAGCACCTTTTCATCGTAAAAGCCTTGCTCATCAACACGCTGCTGCCCCAGCAATCTATCCGTCTCCAAATCTGTATCAGGTTCTTCCTCCTCGCCCGGGGCTGT
Organism: Bactrocera zonata; assembly: GCA_037783105.1. Classification (NCBI taxonomy): domain Eukaryota; kingdom Metazoa; phylum Arthropoda; class Insecta; order Diptera; family Tephritidae; genus Bactrocera; species Bactrocera zonata. The sequence goes on from JBAWJQ010002354.1 coordinate 1,798,208, forward strand.
GCCGCTAGTATTCTCATCATTAGCAACACAGTTCAACTTATGCAAATGATGGCTTCCCATTCGATTGGCTATTAGTGCAGCATTCGTTGGTGATGTTTTACGCGGCACCCAAACTGGTGATTCTGGATCGGGCGGTAGTACTTCGTCGCAGAATTTTAATTTCTCCGGCTGAGTTTTAGCACGCTGCAGCGCCGACCGTATCTCCTTCATCGCCTCCTGTATATCAGCAGACTCGCGTTGCTGTTTTGTGCGAACGCACTGCCGATATGCCACAGCTGCTTGCGGTGGTGGTGGAGATTGTTGTGTGGCTATAAAGATAAAATGGAAACACAATCAAGCAATGAAAACGTACATATATTATATACAAATATGAACATGGCTGTCATTTTCACGTATTTATAGTTGAATTAATGTGCTTACTCATGGCCTGTGCGTAGACCGCATCGTAATTGGAATCGTTATGGCTCAGCTCATTCGATGTGTTTAAACAAATGTCAGAATTGTTGTTGCAGCAACTGTTGTCGTTGTGCATTAGTTCATGACTGCACAACTGCTGATCTGGCTGATGTGTTTGTTGTTGTTGTTGTTGAATAATATTTTCAGGAACATCACTTAAATCGTTTATTAAATGGCCATCTATTGGAATAGTATTCCCCAAAGTGTTTGACATGCAGCTATCATGGCACTCGTGTGAGAAACTCGCGTTATACTCATTATTTTGCAACATTGTAGGGAGCTTGTGTTGTTGTTGTTGTTGTACTTGATATTGATGCGCTTGTGACTGCGTCGGGCAATTCTCCGCACAGCCGCTGTCAAATATTTGTTTTTCATTCTCTACGGCGGTGTTTACATTATTTTCCGTATCTGAGGCGTGGCCGCTCGATAAACCGTCCTCTAGTACCGGCATGCTGGTGTACAATTTGCCATAGTCCGTAGGGCAATTGATGTCGTTTGACAAACTGTCGAGATCACCGCAATTTGAGTCGTAGTCAGTGGTCTCAGGCGAAAGAGTAAAATTGCGCGAATGGCGGCGTAGATTTGCTTCCAATTCTGTGTCGGCCAAATCTCCACTGCTTCGACTATTTGAATCTATGTACAACTCAATGTCGTTGTTTTCATTGTAAACCGACTCACAGGGCTGTAAATTAGAAGGCCAGAGAGATTAATTAGATAAGTTAGACAAATATTGGTATAAAACGTTTTCGCTGTGACATTGCTTGCTTATTTGCGACAGAATTGTAACTAGCAACGATTTAATGCAAGTGATTTCAAATAATTTTAAGGGGTTAGGAGTAGTCAGAATTTTCAAAATATCCAAATTCTTTTCATGCTTAAATACATATAATATCTTAGAAATAAACTAATTTGAAATAAAGCTGAAAAATACTTTTCGAATTATCCGATAATTAGCAAACGGTTCTCGGCGTTCGGGAACGTTCATTCCAATGCTCGAAACCCCTCGATAGATTTCAATGAAATTTATAAAGCTTTTTGAAACATGAAAAAGGAGTTTTTCTTAATATCGATTTTTTATAAACAAATAACTGAACTCCTGCTGGTATCGTAAAGGACCAAAACTGGACTACTTAACCTAACCTAACCTAAATAAATAACTTAGTTTTTCCTGAAACACTTAAATAATATCCGAGGACTTAGTTATCTATTAATAAAACGGATTATATTTTCCGATTGAGACTCCGGGAATTAGTAATGTCATCGCGAGAAGTTACGGTTGGAACGGAATCGTCATAAACAGCCTTTACGCTTAAATTAAAAACATTATTTCATTTTTT